>JBBPCY010000136.1:17673224-17689644 GCA_037974405.1 Brachyalestes nurse | reverse complement strand
GTTGCTCAGTGTTGCACACCCCTGTTCCTCCGCTGCGTGTGTGATGACATCATCAATCGACTAGTCGACTCGACTTCAACTTTGCTGACCGACTAGTCGACTTGAAAAAATCTGGAGTCGTTAAAATATAGGGACCTTTCTTGTTCCCTTCCAGTGTGACGGGTCAGAAAATGGTTGCTTGACGGTCATGTGCTCTGCTGTCCACCCAAAGATTCTGGATTCACTACTGCACCTCTGCAGTGAAATTCTGGATTTGTATCTGAGGGATCTTGCAGTTATTTAAAGGAAGAGATGATACCAGACTTTCTCTGGAGGCCATTGGGTTTGTGTAGGGTTAGTTATTTTCTGGTCTGTGACGATGCCACTAATTTAAAGAGTGTCTGTAGGGAGCGCTCTCAGTGTCCCACATACACACAACATCACCATCACATAATCATCTTGAGGAAATCTGAAAAAAAACATGCTCTTGCCCCTATCACTAGTCCCTTCAAAGTATAAGGCACTATTGGTGGGGAATCTGTGTGTGTGGATATGTGTGTGTCATGGAGAATGAGAGACGGAGCAATCTAAATTTAGAGAACACGCTGGGAACACTCTGGGAACCACAAGCCATAGTTTCTGCCAGGCTGCTTTTGAATGACCAGACTCTTCACCAAAGAGAGGAGAATGATAAAGAGTGGCGCACGCTTCGGCCTGTTGTTGTTCTCGCCTTTGTTCCCTGTTGCTGTCTCTTTATTTGTAGTGCAATAAAGTACACTTCTCCACACTCTCTCTTTATACAGACGCTGTTTTATGGATTATAACAGTTCTGTGCCATGGGTTTAAAACCTACAGTCTGTCGATATAACAAAATCTCCAGGTTTCCTCGGTGTTCACCAACGTACCTGTATTTGTGGTCTGTTTGTCTTTCAAGTGTGCATAACTACTTGCTTAGTTTGTCTATAGTATGTGGACTGTATGTGTGGGTGTGTGTGTGACCTGCTTTTCGTTTGGCTCTATGGTGAACACACACTGGTAGGAGAGTGAGGATGAGGAGGGTTGCTCTGTGGCATAGCTGGAAACCAGTGTGGAAGACCATCTGGAGCTCACACTCCATTCTTTAGAGAGACACCATATAGTACTCTCACCATGACAACACTTAGAATAATAGCACTATGACAACCCCTATAGTGCCCTCACCATGGCAACGCCACCTGTCTTCAGCTTTGCAGCGAATGCAATGCTTCCGCAATTACAACACAGAAAACAGTTTAATCAGGGTAGTCTATACAGGGCCATCTCCATGACAACCTAGAGAAGAATAGCATTATAACAACCTATACAGTGCTATCACCATGGCAACCCAGAATGAACTAAGAGAACAATAGGACTATAACGACTCATGGGGTACTCTCACCATGACAACCCAGAATGCTATAGGCCTGTGATTACTCACCTAGTGACGACCCCCGGAACCATGGTGCTATGACAGTCCAAACACACGTTTATCTCACCATGGCAACACAGAGAATATCAACACTCTTACCATGACAACCCAATACCCTCTAGCACTTTGACAGCACATACAGTACCCTCTCCATGGCAACCAATGGAGCGATCACACCACGACAGTGCAGAGAAGGATAGCACTGCTGTATAGAAATATACTGAGAATTTTAACAATGGCTCAACTCAAAGATCGACACCCCACGATAACCAGCTGTTTAGTGCTCTCACCATGACAACCCTAACTTGTCTCTCTGTGTAATTCAAGCTTTATACCTCATACAAGTCTCTTACCATTACAACACAGAAAACAATATCACCATGACAACCCATATTCCTGCTCCTAGTCTATATAACAGTTTTACAGCTTATGCTCATTAAATCCAAACCCTCCCTCTTACTCTCTCTCTCTCACACACACACACACACACATACACACACACACACACACACACATATACACTGATTTTCATCTGTTGCTGTTCTCTGTCCACTGGCTCTCCCAGGTGTGTCTGTATGTGTATGTGTATATGTGTGTGTGTGTGTGTGTATGCAGCTGTTTCCCCTGATTCTGTCTGGCAGGAATAAGTGACCCTGTGCTCCTCACCGAGCTCAGCCGGTCAGGGGAGCTGCACTGAGTGCTTTACACACCTCACTGCTTAGTGTGTCTCACCTGTTGCCCTACACAGGCCTGACATGACAGCATATTAGTCAGGGGTCCAAACACTGTGTAGGGTGTGGAGGGTGTGTGTACGGGGGGTAGGGCATGTCTTCAATTTCCCCACACAGAGCGAGAGAAAGAGAGAGAGAGAGAGAGAGACAGAGAGATGTGTATGTGCAGGTACATGTATTCATGTCTTTGTTTGTGTTTGTGTGTGTGTATGTGTTTGTGTGTGTGTGTGTGTTATGGTAAAGTTGCCTGGAATTAAAGGCAGTATATTCTTGGAAAATAAAGCAGCTTTTACAGTTCTGACCAGAAGAGGCTCTTGTATCATGTAAACACTCTGTATTACAATCTATTGCAGCAGTGTTTCACCACGTCCACCTGAGCTTATCATTTCTAAACTGCCTAAAAAGGTGCTGATGACTACGTCGCCCAGTCAGTTTCCTCCCCAGGGTTCTCTTCTTCTGGCTGGCTCTGATGCTACCGGGCCACACTGTGATGCAATGCTACTGTACGAACCAGGCAGCCCACTGCAGTTAGCCCACCTGGAGGCTGGCCACTGACAGAGAACACACACACACACACACATGTACATGCCTCTGCAACTGGAAAGAATGACATTTATTACATATTCACAGTTGACATTTCATCACCGTCATAACAAAGCCACATTTATCTGACTTGGTAACTTTAAAAGAAAGGAAATCACCTTAATTGAATATATGTGAATAATAACATTTATTGAAGGTAATTTTGGACCATTTCTATTACTCCATCCATCACAACATGTTCACACAGTCCAAAGAGCAGCTCTTGTTTTTAAATGGTGTTATAACTACATGTGCATACATGTGATGTATTGTTTTATTTCTCTTTTCATGCAAGCCGTCTGTTTCCAGTCATAAAAAAGGTAATTGTGCTTATCAGAGAAAGAGGTAGAACTGTTAACTAAAGCACCATCAGTTTGTATGTGTATATTAAAGCATATATCCTTTAGTGGCTTGCACTTGCAAGGCCATAAAGCTCTGCAGCAAATAGAAGTAGTCAGAAGTGGAGAGGTGCCACATCAGCAAAGTCTTATTAATAAACTCCTTGTATTTCCAGGGACTCTGGCAAAGTGTAAAGCACATGGTCAGAACCTGCACAGTGATGATCTGTACAGTGGCGGCTGCGTTTGATGCATTTTAATGATAAGACAATCAGCCGAGAAATTACTTTTATAAATGTTTATCCAGATTAGACAAAAAAAAAAAAAAAATCCTCTCAGATCTCCTATAATCCTTTCTGGTTCCAAAGAGAATCATCCGAGGTCTGTGTTTAGCACACAACTGAATGCTGTCTCTGTAGCTAAGTTGGGCAGGCTTTGCAGAAAGTTGACAGAAATTCTATTTGAACAAATGGGAAAACTTTTTTTCAAAATATGTTCATTTATTACTTGAATGCTAATTATAAATGATATTTATTTTGTGTGTGAAAAGTGACATTTGGCATCAGGTATAGTTTTTTGTTGTGTGACTAAAGCCCTGTTTACACTAAAATGCATCTTGAGCATTTGGTAACAAATGGACAGGTGAGACATAGAGCCGTTCACACTTGTGTCTGTAATGCATCTCCAAAGTGTCCAACCTTCTTTAGTTTGAACTGCTTTCAGTACAAATGGAGATATCGCCTTCAGCAGGACCTAACACATCTCATTCCACAGGTCAAAATGATGGAAGGCCACGCAACACTTTGTCCAACTCATCACAAAATAGGCAAATGATCTCTTCCAGACTTGCGATTGTTATCTTTGGCTTTACAGTATGCTAGCCTAGAGTTTTTTTTTATTTTATGCTGCTGCTTTCTAGTTTTTTTGGAGTGGTATGGCACTGCCACATATAGTTTACTGCCACATCCTTGCTGGGGATGCATCAAGATGCATTTGAGTTTACACTACAAGAGATGTGTGGTCTGATGCATCCCAGACCACCTTGGCAATGGTTTGAGTGGTCGGATCAGAATGTGTCTTGGTGGTCATTTATACTATCTGATCTGATCACCTTGGACACATCTGAGCTCTCGGGGGCAGGGGTGTCAAACTCCGGTCCTGGAGGGCCAGTATCCAGCAAAGTTTGATGGTTCTCCTCCTCAAACACATTCACTAAACCTGACAATTAACTGATGAGGTGAACCAGGGGTTTCTGAGCAGAGAAATCACCAAAACCTGCTGGACCAGGACTGGAGCTCCACACTCCTGGACTAGGGGCAGTTGGTGGCCAAGTGGTTAGGGTGTTCGCGCTGCGATCAGAAAATCATGAGTTCGTATCCCTGCTAGAGGCACCTCTGAGGTACTCCTGAGTAAGGTACCGTCCCCACACACTGCTCCCTGGGCGCTGTGTTCCTGGCTGCCCACTGCTTCACTTGGTGAATGGGTAAATATTTTCAAAGGGATTTTTAAATTCCCTTCACTTTCTGAGCACTGTACGTAAGTATTAGGGGCTCTTTTACACATTTCTTTTCCCAGCACTTGCTTTTTTAAAAAGATATTTTTACTTTCACCATTTGTTTCCACAGAGGTTGCAAAGCATTTTCTTGAGTATGTGTTTTGGATTCTCTGTGACTGAGCCTCTGATTGTTATTGGAGATGTGTCAAGTTCTAGCTAAGTTTAACAGTTGACTCAAGTGGGTGGTGGTGACATTGAGTATACAGTCTCTGACCTCAGACTGGTGGTCTCAAGGTTGGAGCCAGATATGGAGCCAGATATGCTTTGTCTCCTCTAGACCTTCAGGATCTTTGATTTCTTATTTCTGTTGAGTGAGTCATGCAGTTCAGTCACGTAGTCCTAAACACTGTTTGAGGGAGATTGCTAGATGACTTTCAGTATGTAGGTAGATTTTGACTTGCTTTTCTTCGCTTCCAATCATGTTCTTTGGGGAATTTGGGAGATTTAACAAATGGAATAGCATGGAATGAAGAACCTGTGGAATTTCCACACTCTCCCACAGATTGCCCAGATTAAAATGGATGCACACATTAGTGTTATGTGACGTTTGACATGCACATTGTTGTGTTTTTTACCAAATTTTGATACTTTAGGCTGATCAAGCTCAGCACAGAAAGTAATGCCTTACAACATGATCACCTGTCTCTCTACAAACTATTACTGCACATCGCTGAATCATATTAGGAAAGTCCCTAAAATTTGCAGTAATCACCAGCAAAAGACAAAACATGGTTTAATTCAAAATAATAGTCTGAAATATTTTTGCATTACACTTCACTGGAACTAATGGGCCTAATCCAGAAAAACAGCCCCAGCCCATTATTCCTCCTCCACCAAACTTTACTATTGGCACTTTGCTTTCTAATAGGTAGTGTTTTACTGGCATCCGCCAAACCCAAACCTTCATCATATTGCAACATGACTCGTCCCTCCGAAAATCACGTTTCCACTACTTCTAAATCCACCTTTCCAGCTGTGCTTGCCATTGCACACAGTGATTTTAGATTTGAATAATGCTGTTTAGCCATTGAAATCATGGATTATTTTACACATTATACAGTAGCGGCCCTGCTCTGTAAGTCTGCGTGGTGTTTCACTTCATAACTGAGCTATTGTTGGTTCTAGATATTTCCATTTCACAGTAATAGCATTTGTAGTTGACTGAGGCAGGTCTAGCAAGGCAGAAGTTTCACAAACTGAATTATGGAATTTTATGGCAGTGCCTGAGTCACTGAGCTGTTCAGTACAACCGATTCTACTTCCAGTGTTGTTCCAGTGTTCTACTTTCAATGGCTGTGTGCTTGATATTATATATCTGCTAGCAAAAAGTGTGACTAAAACCTTTGAATTAAATTATTAATCAATTCTACATTTGTTTTTGTAAATAGAGGAGAGAGATATTGTGATTTGACTCTAATATAAAGTCGAATTTGATGAAAGTTTGTCATGTTTCTGCCATTTCTTCAAAATGAAAACAGGTACAAAATGTAAATCAAATCGATGCAATTATTAATGTAACCCACAGTCTAAATATATAATTAAGTAATTATATATAGACCTACAGTAATCCCCCAGTTTTAGCGGATCAGGAGTTGTGGATTCAATCACATGCAGATTTTTTTTGAGAACCAAACGCACAGTTTTACAAATCCCCACAATAACGCAGAACTGCAAATATTCTCTGCCTTTTTTTGCTTTTTTGTAATAAATATATTTTTGCTGGATGTTTTCACACAAAGGGACCCGCTCACCTCGCCGCTGTGTCCCAAAACTTTTGTCCCACTACCTTCCGAGTTGTATATCTCGGCGGGGAAAGCACTCCACAGTTCGGTAGATCTCCAGGAGACCTTTCCAACGAGCCCTCATTTGTATTTTTAGCCCGAGTAGATCAGGTTTTATTCTCCGAAATCTGGGTGTCCCAATACTTTTGTCACGCAACCTTCCAAGTTGCATATCTCTGCGGGGAATTTAAATTAAAAGACCAGTTTATCTTGAAAAGAGGCGAATACGGGTTTATCTTTACATTTTATTTAAGAGTAATGCATTAAACTGAGCGAAAAGCGAGGGATTACTGTAATGCATATTTTGAAGCATTTTTACCACATCACATATTTGCATTTTTTCACTATACGCGGGTGCTCTTGGAACTCCGAATTTGCCAAACTTGTCTAAATGGCCTGCATGCGGTAATATCAGCACAGGTACATGGACCATATTGGAAAGGGCTGTCATGCTGGCTTAAATATTCACCTGCAGAGAGTTCAGCTTGTGTCATCAACAAGAACGGCAGACTGTGGAAGCAAAAGGCCGCTGCCTGTTTAATCCTTTTAAGTGACCGCGCACAACGCCGGCCAAGACTTTCGAGAACAATGGCTGTGTCCTTGGAAGGGCTGCACTGATCTCAGCACACACATTATACATCTTTTCCATGTATAAAATGACTGAATCACTACTGTTTTTCTCATGTTTAACCTTTCGGAGTTGGTAGTTATGACCATTTACTGATTGCGAACACAATACAGTAATTACATTTAATTAGTCGAGCAAAAACAAAGAGTCCTTTGTAGGACTGTCTTGAAATATTAAGTTCTTCTTATATAAGTGTTTTCTTTTTTTTGTGTTCTTTTATTCATCGCTTTCCAGTTTTTCCGAGGCTTGCGGGGGTGTGATATTTAATATTTGCAGGAACGCTGACACCATACATCGCTTGGCTCGAGAATGTATGGTGCAAGACCTAAAGCTGCTTTTGTATGAAAATAAACAGCTTATTGAACAACAGGGGCAGTTATGCTGGCATGATCTAAGGGTAGCGAAACAGCTTTCATTTCATAAACAGCCTTGTTTGGTTTGTTTATTCCACTTTATTTCATTATTTAGTAGATATTTTGGACTAATCGGGGGTCCTGACTTCAAAGGGAAAAAAAAACAACAGCAAATTGGGGAGAAAATTAGGCTTTAAAACAAAAAAAACCCCTTGGAAATCAATGTCAGTGTCGACTAACAGTAAAATCAGTGGTGAAAATCCTACAGTGGTTCTGAGCGATGAACAACATCATTAAATAACTCCGGACCAGAAGCTTGACTTTGAAATAAGCAAAACAAAAAGACAGAGGTCATTCTGTGTTGGTGATGGTGATTTTATAATTGCAAAATAACTGCAAAAGAAGTAACATCAAGGGGTCCACGTCATGGAAAATTTGAGAATGCATTACAAAAAATATCCTCACTCTCCAGCCCATTATGTCTAGCTGTAAAAACTAAACTGCAAAAACAGCCCATTTTGAACTCGTCATGGTTGTGATGTCTCATTTGACAAACAAAAGCAGTAAAAACGACCCAAAAATAAATATCGTATGTCCTACAGTAGTGTTAGGTGATTACTTGGAACAGGGACTTGGCTTTGGAAACTGTTTGCACATGTTCCAGCTGCGGAAGCTTTAAAATGAAGTCTCATTATTCAAAAAAACAAAACACTTCAGCTCAATGAATCCTTGTTTGATGGTAAAATGTGTCGTTACGAATGTCCTTTGATAATCCCACTATAGTTTTGGGGTGATTAATTGGAAGTAACACTGGAACAGAAGCATCTGCATCAGGTTTGATTGAGCAAAGTCACATTTCTGTCCCAGCTGTAATTAACTTCATTTTTTTGACTCTCCTAACCAGTTCTGTCAAATTGGTAAAAGAGTGTCTTTTCATATTATCAGCAAACTTGTATCTCCAGTCACTTTTGAGTAGAAGGAAAAAACATATAATGGAAGTTAATGTCAAGAAACTGTTTTCCAAGTCATTTTATACCATTTGGAGTTGACTGTTCCTCATGTAAACTGTCACATAATGTCAAGGTCAGCTGGTACTTTCAAATTACACAAAAATAAATAAATAAAGATGATACTGAGGTCATTTTTAGCTCCTCTGTTGATTCTTCTTTTACAGGTTGTGAGGGACATCTGGTGTTTTTATTTGAATATTTCAGCGTTTTGATAGGGCAGTATTAGTACACTGGATGGCAGGTCACTCGAAAGACCTGTAGTGGTGGACAGTGGTGCAGAAATGCAGTGTTTTTTCTTGCTTTAATGCAATAATCCTTTAGAGCCCGGTCTATTCACTGTATACAAACGGTCCTATTGATTTGTGCTTCTGTTCTCTTGAACCATATGTTTACATTTGCTATTTGGCGGCGTAGGTGCACGACCCACTCTGGCTTAGAGAAGCGTGCGGCCCACAAAGGGAAAAAAAGTGTGTTTTTTAATGTGCTCCTCTGTGCTTCTGTTGGCTGGGATTGCACTGTTGGTCGATACTTATTTATGGGCTTGTCCATAAAACAGCATGATGGGATGCACTTTTTGACTCATGAGGTCATCGCAACACAGGAGCACCGAGACCGAGGCGATGGCTGCTGCTGTATGTGGTAGCGTGAGCTGAGAAACTCTGTTGGATCTCTTTGTCTGATGCTGGAAAACTGTATTTTACAGGTTTCACATTTTCCTGGTCTTCTAGATCAAATGTTCATGCTCAAAAATGCAATTTCAAGCAATAAGCTAATGTAAGGGATAAAAGCCCCCCAGGACAGTGTACATTTACAGTAAAGATAAACCGTATCTGTGTTCAGCCTTGCTGAGTTTAAGATGATGATGAGGAGGATGGTGATGAGGAGGAGGATGAGGAGAACGATGAGGATGATGATGATGATGATGAGGAGGATGAGGATGAGGATGAGGGTGATGGTGATGGTGATGGTGATGGTGATGAGGATGATGATGATGAGGATGGTGATGAGGATGATGAGGCTGAGGATGGGGATGAGGATGATGATGAGGATGGTGATGAGGATGATGAGGATGGTGATGAGGATGATGATGCTGATGAGGATGATGATGAGGATGAGGATGATGATGAGGAGGAGGATGAGGAGAATGATGAGGATGATGATGATGAGGATGATGAGGAGGAGGATGAGGATGATGGTGATGGTGATGGTGATGGTGATGAGGATGATGATGAGGATGGTGATGAGGATGATGATGGTGATGAGGATGAGGATGATGATGAGGAGGATGAGGATGAGGATGAGGATGATGATGATGAGGATGGTGATGAGGATGATGAGGATGGTGATGAGGATGAGGATGGTGATGAGGATGGTGAAGATGATGATGAGGATGATGATGAGGATGGTGATGAGGATGATGATGGGGATGAGGATGATGATGATGAGGATGAGGACGGTGGTGATGATGATGATGATGAGGATGATGATGATGAGGATGATGATGATGATAATGAGGATGAGGATGATGATGAGGATGATTATGAGGATGGTGATGGTGATGGTGATGAGGAGGATGATGATGAGGATGATGATCATGAAGGTGATGAAGAGGATGAGGAGGATGCTGCTGCTTCTGCTGCTGCTGATGATGATGAAGATGCAGATGCACAAATATACACACAGCAGACTGCAACAGCAGTTTTGTTTTACACAAGGTGTGGAACCACTGCAGTGCACCCACCATATTTGGATTTGACATAAATTTGAGCATTAATTTGATTTTTGTTTCTAAACCTAGCCTTTACTTTTGAATATCAAGGAAACTTCTCTAGATTCACTAGTATATTTGAGCGTCCATATAGGACCTTCAGACCAAAGTGTGACCAAACTTTCTATTGATCCAGGTATAAATACTGGATATGCCATCTGTCAGGGTGTTTAAGGTCACAAACATTTGGCCTGAAATAATTTGTTCAATATTCCGTACCCAGTTGGGCCAAACCAAGCTGCATAAAGGGCTCGGCCTATTCGTGTTTTTTTATGTGTTCCATTTGATTCACCTCAGTAAATGCAAAAATGTGTAGAGCATGACTGGGATTGTAATAAACAATGTATTCGAGTCCTCATATGTGTTTCTTCGGCAAAATGAAAAAGCATCCAGCAGAGATGCCTTTGCATAACAATGACCGCATTTACTGTGGCTGCGTGTTTTTCAGCAACGCTCCGAACGTGTTCTCAGGTAAAGTCCGGGCATCCGAGGCTGCATGTGTGCGGTTTTCCGAATTAGTCTGCGGATTAAAGTATCTGAGGGTAAACGGCGTATCAAACTCGTGGCGGCCTCCTGGATTTGGACGATTACACGGCCGAGCAGCGGGCGGCGCGCTCAAGGTTACAGATAAGGATTAAACGCGCGACCCTCGCGTGACCCCTGCCACAGACCCGCGTGAGCCGCTGCTTCCCTGGCCCCCTCGGGGAGCTGTGTGGAAAAACACATTAGATTACAAAGCTGATAAGTGATTACATGGGGGAACCGGTCGTTCAGTATCAGACACGCGGGCCTACCTGTGCACACTCCCACACAAAAAGCCATTATCAGAACCGACGTGGCATTGGATTGATAACACCAGCCATTAAGGACATGTAAATGATCATTAATTGGATCATTGCCGTGCGCACTAAACTAATTGCAGAGCTCTAACTCTTAATTGCGGAATGCTTGGATTCCGTTTAGAATGTTAATGGCCGGGACAGCTGGTGCACACACGCTTCTCTTCTATTTTCCTTTTTTTTGTGTCTTTGTTTTTGGAACGTCTTCCGGGACAGCGTCCAATACACAGTCAGGGTTCCGATGCGTGCCCAAATTTTGCTCTGTGTGTGTGTGTGTGTGTTCATGCGCATCCGAACGAGGCCGATTCTACATGTGTGCCAGCGTGAGCAGCCCTGTGAGCATGTTTGTGTGTTTCTATGCACCTGTGTGTGACTGTGTGTGTGTGTGTGTGTGTATATGTGTGTGTGTGTGTGTGAGAGAGACAGAGAGAGCGCGCAAGTGCCACAGAGTAAAATGCCCTCTCATTATCTCTAGGCCGCAGCCTTGCTCCTCTAAAACCCCCACAGCCACCCTCCACCCCCCAGACCCTCTAAGACAGTTACACAGGCCTAATTTAACCCCATTACAATAATTCATACAAACAAAAACGACCCAGTCTCTTCCACTCATTACATATAATTAAACTGAAAGGAAACAGTCATGGTCATCTGCCAATTTATTCCACTGTATGTGTGTGTGTGTGTGTGTGTGTGTGTATGTGTGTGTGTGTGTGTGTGTGTTTACTGGGCAAATCCGGCAACCTGCACTGATTACTGTTTTGTTTAACGCTCCCTTGGAAGAGAGTGTGATTCATTGGTCTTTTTTTTTGAACCTGCCAAGCCGAACGTTGTTCGTTTTTTTAAATGAACTCTGAGCAATGTCCAGAGACTCGGACTCGCACACTGTCACACGTGTAGGACAAAGCAGGAGATTTTCCTCGTCTGATGTTTCCTCACCTACTGGGAGGTGCCTGGGAGCAGGACATGTTGCGGTCATGAAGCCAGATCATAATTTGGTCAGGAAGCCACATTTGAGGATCGTTAGGTCTTCAATTTGTCTGACAATTTTGCGATTATCATCACACGTTTTTTAAATTAAAAAAACGTCGGTTCTATGCGACACAGGAACACCCAACAAAGCTCGGCGTGACGCCTGACACCTCGAGCGTCGACACAAACCGGGGGAACTTTCATATAAAGAGCTGCTTTGCCGTATTCAAGATTCAACAGAGTTTATTGTCAGCCCAGACACACACAAGTACACAGAGGGTTGAAATAGTGTTCTCTGAAGCAAATGGAGTACATTAAACAAGTCACAACAAGACGAAGTGCAGGACGCCACAGTGCAAAATAGAAACAAGAGACAAAAACGGCTGCGACATTATATTACAGCATCAAAGAACAAAACAGACAGGTTGTGCAAATATGAGTGTATTGAGGTAGAGCAGTATTTAGCAAGATATGTAAACAGATTCTGTAAACAGCATAGAGCAGCGAGGAGTAGTGGGAGTTTTTGTGTCAGTGCAGTGAATTGAATGAAGGCAAAAGTGTTGTGTGCATTTGCATAGTAGTTCAGTACAGAGTCAGACCCCTGATATCAGGTGCAGACCCTGAGAGTTCAGGAATCTAAGGGCTTGTGGGAAGACACTGCTGTGATGTCTGGTGGTGGTAGTTCTTATGCTTCTGAACTTTTTCCCAGACGCAGTGTTTCTTATGATTCAATTCAATACATTTCAATTCAATTTGATTTAAGTAGCGCTGTTTACAACCAAGTTGTCACACAGAGTCCAGTGAGTGAACCACAGGCGACAGAGGCGAGGAAAAACTGCCTCAACTGGAGGAAGAAACCTCAGGAGGAACCAAGACTCAAAAGAGGGACCCGTCCTCCTCTGGTCGACCTCCTGAGGCCGATAACAGTTTATAATTTGTTGTATCTCTGGAAAGGATCCATGCTGCTCGCGCTTTAAGAGTTAATCATGTCGCTTTTTTGTGCTCTCTGTTTAGTTTTTTTTTGGCAAAAAAAAAGATTTTGTGAATTAGCCTTTGTTTCCCTCAGCTTTAAAACTCCACATTGCATTCATAAAAGAAATATGTGAGAAATATGATCTGAATTTACAGAGCCATCTTAAACGCCGAGCAGCTTCTCGCCGCTGTTTGGTTTGATTTTTATTTACTGTTGGATGCGCTAGCATAGTTTCCGAGCAGAGTGCCACACACCCCATGGAGACACTTACTCTTGATTTATTTCATTAGAGGAGTAATACAAGGCGATAGAAGCATGAAGTGTATGCATTCCTATTCACATTCATGTCTTGGCTTGTTTCAAAAAAGTCATTTGTGCACCAGAAATAAAACAGAGCGGCTTTTATATTCTTCACACGCAGAACTGCATGGAGCTGAGACGCGTTATTATCACTACGAAGCACCGTATATTTAAAATGTGCTTGACCCTGCCTTAATTTAGCCCTTAAAATACACCAAACCCCTTCATTTGAATTAAGTGACCGTTAATTTGTGAAACCGACTTTAAGGCATGTGTGTGAAACCCCTTAACTTTAAATTCAAGGCTTTATTTCAGGAGGTTTTATTATTTAAGGGGCAAATTTGGAAAACGATGGTGAAAATTCAGTAGTTTTACTCCTTAATCTGCGCACTTTTTCCTCTTTATTTTCCTTAAATTCCTGTGTAGGTGAATAAAGTCAAATTGAAGGTCATTTTAAGGGGTAAAATTAAGGTGTTTGGTTTTGTGGTGTAAAGGTGAGGAAGCATTTTTGTGTAGACATTAAAGGGTTAATTGGAGATCCGACTTGGTACGTCCAAAGTGGCGAGTTCCAGCAGCCGTTTTAAAAAGCCCAGGCAGCTTTTTTCTGATCTGAGGTCAGATGTGGCACCAATTTTTAGCCTATTGATCTGATCTGAGCTCTCCCAGCGAGCTTCCCCAAAGAGCTGTGAAGAAGAAAGAGCGACCCCCCAGTCGATATGTTTGTTAGTGCCGGCGGAGAATACGAGGCCTCCCAGAGACTGTGAATCCCTTTTGCCACGTTATGGATTATTCTTTGTCTGAGACGCTGCCATCTCTGATACTCTTTTTTGTCATTGACGGGGCCCAATGAGACGCTTCAAAAATAGCCCGTCTTCTGTTTGTTTATCTCGGCGTGTCTACAGTATGTTCTGGAACCGTCGTCTTGGCCAAGCGGAGCCACAGTCCTTCCTCATTAATGCGATCTCTGATATTTTGCCTTCCTTTCAAGCCCACTCATCATTTAAAGTGAAGCGTTTGACTTCTCGGTCCGCGGAGACGACGAATCCAAAATGTTCCCTCTTTTCAGAAAACTGAAAAGAAACGGACAATGAAAAGGCCGGTATCATGCGAAAGGTTATACAATCAGCAGCATAAAAACAAGTAGCTAATCAACAAACATTGCTGTCTAAACTCGCTCCATCTTAATCAGAAGCATTTTTATGCTATGTGTAAGTTAGACTTGGATTCTCTAATACGAAGCTAAGCAACGTTCGCATAATTTAAAAAAATAATTCGTATTCGTATCGTACCTGACTCTTTCTCTCTCTAAAATGTTATGCGGTTTATTCGTAACAGTGTGTTTTGTCGTTTAATGACATTGTTCTCTCTCTCTCTCTCTCTCTCTTTCTCTCTCTCTCTCTTTCTCTTTCAGAACCATGGCTACATTCCGCTTTGGGCAGCACGTCATAAAGGCCACAGCCGTGTTTCTGCAGACAGAACTGTCCTTTGCTCTGGTCAACCGGAAGCCTGTGGTTCCGGGCCGTATCCTTTTAATGACCCCACCAGTGCCTTAAGTATCACTGACAAACTGTGGGACAGCAAAGAAAAGGTAGGATGCCTCTCTCTCTCTCTCTCTCTCTCTCTCTTTCTTTCTCTCTCTCTTTCTCTCTCTCTCTCTCTCTCTCTCCCGTCCTTCCCTCTATAGAGATATCGCTCTATTTTCTGTCACATACACAAACAGACAAACACACAGTCGGTCTATCTCCCTTCGCCCGCCGTTCTGTTTGCTGCCGTTGCTCGGCAACAGTTTGCTCTCGGTTGAGTTTGGGATGACCTTCGGGTAGGGCCACATAAACAGATGTTTACATTGTGACCCCGCAGGAGAACTTGTTCTTGGGGAAAACAAAGAATGGCTGAACTTGAAGAAAAAAAAAATACAGAACGGTGCTCTCTGATTGGTTAAAAGTTTTGTTTTCATGTGCCTTTGACAACTCCAATAAGAATACCCTGCGAAGTAATGGCTGCAAACATGAACGAACCACAAAGCGCCCGGGATCATCCACAGTTGTACCTTCACCTCTCGCAATTCGTCGTCTTCCTCTCTGAAACGAGCCTCTTTTTTCTTTCTTTCTTAATGTATTATTATTTTTTTTTTTTTTAGTTTTTTGTCTATTAATCTTATTGCTCGACGTGCGAACGCAAGCCTCGCATATATTTGCATGATTTCCATCGCTGATTTGTTTGAATAATGCGCTCGCTGCCTTTTTGTAATGATAATAAGTCCTTGGCTTTGTACGAGCGATCTTCAAGTGCAGTTGCGGCTTATGTAACCCCTCAGTGTTTAGATTAAGTGCATATGGAAATAGATTTCTTCGCTGTTTTATAGGGCATTGCCGCGCACTCCTAAAGGCTTGAGAGGGAGCGGCGTTCTGCCGCAATAAGGAATACATTACCATCCTTTAATCACAACTGCGGGCCTGAGCGCAACAATGCTGCTAGCCTGGGAAGGCTTTTTTCGGCATGATCCATGATCATTTGGGAGCTAAAGGTCAAAAGCATGCATGAACGCATGGGTTAGCCCTGGATGTACAGCAGTGAGCATGTGGTATATGATGATGAAGCTGTGTGTGGTCGAGAGAGTTTGCAAACTTCCACTTTTCTGTGTTTTCTGGAAAAAGGAACAAGTCAGAGTGTGGGGGTGTGTGCATATCTACTGGTAGTCGGCACATTGCTCACATACAGTATGTACTTAGATGCAATGTGTTCTTCTAAAGCGGTCTCAACCTGGTGGGCAAAGTGCTTTTTACATTGTGTTTGTAGTGATCTTCCATTCGGGACCTATACTGTTATTGTTTTTAAGCCTTGATTATTATTTTATACCAAAATGTCACATTGTGATTAGCCTAAAAACTTTGTTGCCTCACAACAAGGAGGTGCTGTAATTCCTAGCTCCAGTGACCATGATTATGATAATCATCATATAATTCATGTAATCATTTAATTTAATAAAAAAATAAATAAATAAATAATTTGGGGTTCCAGCTCATAAAACCCACGAAAACAGGAATTCAAAAAATTTGAATACTGTGAAGACATCAGCCCAAATTTTACATTGTTTTAAACTGAGTGTCACACACAACTCATCTACTAAACTCAAAGCACCTGCACAGGTTTGGGGTTTTATCAAG
>JBBPCY010000136.1:17649403-17663432 GCA_037974405.1 Brachyalestes nurse | reverse complement strand
TCGGGACTCGGTTCCCCCGCTGTTTACTCGAAACTTTGAACAGGAAGATGACGTATTTTTGGTCTTGAATTGAAGTATTACATGTCTTGTACACCAATGACGGAACGGCCTCTTCAAGGAGCACCTTGGTGACTAACCAGTCCTCTCGCTTATCTCTCATATATCTTTTATAAAACAAACCCTCGGGCACTTACCCTCTTAACTGCTTTTCCTTACTTGTGTATTAACCTCTGGCTTTTTTTTGACACGTATGTTAAGGTGTGTAACTTAACTGGCAATAACTTGGTTAAAAGCAGATGTTTATTTTAGTTTAGCTTTACAGGTTTGAAGAACAGATGGACATCTTAAGCGCTGAAGTACGTTGCTCTGGATAAATGTGAATGTCTGTGGATGCATATGACTGGCTCTTCAGTACCGCTGGTGGCCAAACGAGACCCAAACAGCACTCAAGCCATACCTAACTCTTAATTCTCAGAGTGAGAGAGGAAAAACTAATTGCCAGATAACTTCACTTCCGATAACATAAGAACAACGTTAGTGCTGTTCTCAGTTGCTTTCAGTGGAACAGATTTCATGTCCCCCTTGTCGACATTTGAGAGGGCAAGGGAGCAGATGTTTGTTCACTCGAACCAGTGGCTGTGGAAAACATCTGCAGCGGTGCTACGGACCATGACTTCACAGCATGCCCCCTGCTGGTGTTATGCTGGCAGTAATAACATTTACAGCTTCATCTATCCGTCGGTTTACCGCTTTAGAACAATTAGATGGAACATAAGACATGAAATGGGAAAATATAAAATATATTTTACAGACCAATAATGTGAGCGTATCTTATATTATCCTCCTCTTGTATCAGTGAAGGAATTCCTACACGAAGAAATGATATACTTTGTTCTACTTGCACTCCTGCACTGCGGAGTGTCGTCCAGCTGTCCTGGACACATCCCCGATTTTGGCAAGGAAACGGTGAAATGTGTTTTGCCTGATGTCTATATATTGTGAAAGGGACCCACCAGGACAAAAGTATTGGGACATCTGACCCTATACACCAACAAAGACTTTAATGACATTGAATTCAAATCCATGGACTTTAAGATGGAGTTGGTCCCCCTTTGCAGCTGTAAAAGCCTCCTCTCTTCTTCGAAGGCTTTCCACAAGATGTTGGAGTTTCTGTGGGAATTTATGCCCATTCATTCTGGCTCACCTTTTTACACACTGAACTCATTCCACCATGTCTTTATGAAGCTTGGTTTGTGCACTGGGAAACTGGAATAGAAAATGTTCTTCCCCAAACTGTGTCCACAAAGTTGGAAGCATGGTATTGTACAGAATGTCTTGGTCTTGGCATTAAGAGTCACTGGAAGTAAGGGTCATAACCCAAACCCATATATTTTTGTCCATATTGTCTACAATAGCTTCGTAGTTCTTCTGCAGAACTAAAGAGGCAAACTGCAACCTGTTTTGGTTGATGAACTGCATTTAAAGAGAGTGGGAACAGTGTGTAAAATGAATTTTACAGCAAACTACCACTTTACATTCGAGAGCAAGTGGGCGATTATGGTTCTGGGCTAAGCCTGTGGATTTTTTTGTGTGTTTGTGTGTATCTGGACATTAGCCGCTCCACTGCTATTGTGTTTATTGTCTACTCCCTATCTGCTTATTGCTTTTGACAGATCTACTATCCAACTCCCTCAGAGTCTGTCAGAGACTTCCTCTAAGTGTGTATGCTCATAGCTAAAAGCAGCTTTGTGCCTCAGCCAACCCCCCCACCTCCCCGGCTTCAGTTTCAGTATTAGGCCTGGAGGGGGCGTCCCCTTTGGTTAGCTGCCCTCCACTCTTCTCTGGGTCATTTTGCCCCGTCTGCCTGTCTTCTGCATGGATCACTGTGCCACTCCAGACAGGAGGCGGGGACAGAAATCGGGTCGTTGGGTATTTAGAGCTGCAGGAATCGACCTTTGCATCTCTGTTTGTTTTTCTTCTTTGTTCGTCCACAGCGGTGGAAAGGAACTACACAATTGCATCTGCACTCATCAAAACACAAGAACTCAAATACATTTTTGCTTGTAATGGTACATTTTTTTGTTTGACATTTTCTTTGGAAAGTCTGATGCTTAGGATGATAGATTTGTGATAAGGTTTTTTCATAATTATATAATGTATGATTTTAACACTTCATATTTTTACTATAATACTTGTACTTACTAGTATTTAGGCGTATTATGACTGCATTATCTTTCAGAACTCTTTCCACCCTTGTTTGTCCATGCAAGGCTCTGTAGCTGTGTGGGAGGGGTCGGCCAGCCCTCGTTGGGTCACGGTCCACCCCAAGTGCGCCCTTTGTGGGTTGGTAGAGCCAAGGTAAGTCCTAATGCAACCCCAGTGTTGGTGAAAGTCCCTGTCATAAGAAAACCTTGCATTATTTTTGGTCTTGGCTGGTTTTCGTTCTCAGTCTTCTCCTTCGTTTTTTTACTGCTTCGTGTCCTTGTTGTTATTCTTCTCCTCCTTCTATTTCTTTTTTTTACTCTTTTGTAATTAATGAATGAATTTATTTATTTATTTATTTATGTATTCATAAATTCTTCTAAAAATACTTTAAATATTTTTCTTTGTTTTAGTTTGTTTTTTTGTGACATTACTGTTAGCTGTTATATTAATGAACGACCCATAATTATGTGGCTGGGAAGTGCCGTTCTTTAGGTTTTTAAGCCAAAGGCAGTTTCATAACTCTTTAGGCTATCATTTTATTCTCCATTAAATGTCTGAGTCCTTGAACAACATGCAATTTGCAGCAGTCACTACAGCTGAGTGTTATGAGCTGACTTTGACAAAAACAGAAATGTTATGAGAATGTACCTGCACTTGTAAATCCACCCACAAAATTCAACCAGATGAAGAACTGCCAGTAGCACATTACTGAGTGCAACACTTAAAGACTCTTTTTAACTGGTTTTAACTTTATATTCTCTGTAACTGGATACATTCTGAGAGCAGCCAGACAAGTTCGTAGAAAATTAACATACTAACACTGTAGTAACACTGTATTAATGGAAGACAGACCGTCTTTAAAGAAGGTCACTAGGAACTTCAGATGAATTCCAACTGAAACTGCTGTGTGAATAAGAAGTTTCCTTATGATAATTACCCCCTCTCTCCTCTGTATCTCCGTCCAACCTTTAATTGATTTCCTTACAACCCTATTTCCAAACAGCTGGGACGCTGTGGAAAGTGTTAATAATAAAGAGTGGAAATTATAAACCTTGTATTTAACTAATAGTACAAAGACAACATATCAAATTGATCATTTTTATTGGTTTTTGAAAAATATGCTCATTTGGAATTTGATGCCAGCAACATGTTTAAAATTTAAATAATACAAGAAAAAAACTAGGACCAGGCCATGTTTACCACTGTGTTGCATCACCTCTTCTTTTAACAGCTCCCTGTAAGTGCTTGGGAACTGAGGAGACCAATCTCTGAGGTTTTTTGAAAGGGAAATGTTGTCCCATTTTTGATGAAAGATTTCAGCTGGTCAACAGTTGCGGGACTCCTTTGTCGTATTCATTTCATGATGAGCCAGATGTTTTCATTGGATGACAGGTCTGGACTGCAGACAGGCCACCTTAGTACCTGGACTCTTCCTCTGTGGGGCCAAGCTACCTTCCCTGAAATTGATGTTGCCTCGATAACAGCATGTGTTGCCCCAAAACCTGCATACAGGGGTTCCTTGGGTTATGACATACAACATTTTGAGTTAGCACTCACTCCCATAAATATGTTTAAAACGTTGCAGTTAATTAATCGTAAAGGCTCCTCAACACTGTGTTTCTGTTGGAGCTCTTAGATAAACATAGATAACATAGAAAACGTTTCACCAGTGGTGCACAGTACAGTCAGTGACTGACGGCTCACTTGACCGCACTAAACAACAGCAGAGGAAAAAATTGAATGCGTTTTATTTCCACCATAGAAAGCCATATGGGAGTTTTTTGGATACCCCAAAAATACAGAGGGATGTATTCATGTCAGACAATGGGTTTTTTCATAAAAAAGGTAAAATATGTCTAAAGAATGTGATAGTCTACACGGTGAAATTAATACATGTGAAATAACCGTTATAATCGTGAAACCGTGATTATTTCCTAGATGATAATCGTGCTATCCCTAGTTCACTTCCATAAAAACTTAAAAAAATTAAGATATGAGTGTTTTGGCTTAGTGCTATACATACAGGCAGTGTTGTGCCAGTTCACACTGAGATAGAACTAGTTCAAAATACAGTTCATTCAAATAAAAATGAACTAGTTCACGTTCATAGTTAATTTTTAACGTTTTTGAATGAAGTTCACAGCTCAAAAACTAGTTCACGTTCAGTTTTTTTTTTTTTTTACATTTTCAATACGACGTCCTTCTATCTGAACCTCCTTTAATCTTCTCCTTCTGAGAGTAGATCTTTCCACTTAAACAACGCATCATGTTATGGTTTAAGTGGAAAAAATGAGGTGCAGGTATACTGAATATGGAATTTTTATTCAGAAAACTTTAACACAAAGACATATCTTTTAAAGTGCTCAGAAAAGAACATAACTTAAAATAAACTAACAGCCGTTGTCTAATGAAAATGTACAGCTCTAAAACACAAACATCCAGTATTTAGCTGTACTAAACATCAGTATCTCCCTTTTATAAGTTTATTTCCCACGTGCATTTCTGCAGAGGCGTCCGAACTTGAATCAGAATCAGAACAACCGATTCATTGTAGTGAATCAGAAGAGCCGACTCCCATCGAGTGGAGCCGGCTTTCTTTGGGAGTCGTGCCACAAGATCCAGCTCTCTTACCATCACTATCCCCATCACTTCCCATCACTATCCTGCAAACGTAGATCGTGAACTCTGTTCAGTCGCGCGAGAGTGAACGACGCTCACGGTTACTTTCATAATTTGTAAACCGACTTGTTCAGTTCAGCGTTCACGAAAAATAGGAACGTGTTTAATGAACGTTTGGTTGCATGAGGCAGAAGAATACGCAGTAACAAACGTATGAGTGAGGGAGTTGCCGTCCCCCAGTACAGTACAGTGTACAAGTACAGTATATTTATGTTCTTTTTCTGTGGCTTAGTTGTGTTTTTATGTTCTAGATCTGTGGTTCTCAACCTTTTTCCTTGAAGCCCCTCTTGCCTGTGTCCAAGACAAGCCAGGCCCCCCAACCCGCATAGACGCACAAAAAGAATACAGTGATTAATTAAACTTCTATTTGCAAAAAATAAACAGCGGTTGTAGGTTTTTGTTCTTATACTCTTATACATACACACACACACACACACACACACACCTTACATAAGGAATAAAGATAGACTTTCAGAGATGTATCAGCACCCAGGCCTATACATACAGCTCTGTCAAAGATCTCCTTCAGGCAGTTAACTTAAACAGGGGAAGTCTGTTGATATTCACATGCACATCATGTCAATACCTGTTTATTAATTACAATAACAACCAATATACAAATATAATTTTGGTAACCTCAGTGCAGACCCTGCGATCTCGGACCCCAGGTTGGGAACCACTGTTCTAGATTGTGATTTTAGAACTGTGTTATGATCAGGGTGTGTTTCGAAAATTTCGGGTTACGTCACTGTCGTAGGAACAGAGCTGTGTCGTAACCCGAGGACCCCCTGTTGCCTTTCCAAGATACCTCTGATACAACCCAATACCATCACGAAGGTTGGCTCTTGAGCTGTGCGCTGATAAGCCGGGTGGTACCTCACATCTTTAGCCCAGAGGAGAAGACCTCCATGGTCCTAAAAAATAGAATTTTGATTAGTCAGACCACAGGAGGGTTTTCCACTTTAGTCAGTCCATCGTAAATGAGCCTGGGCCTAGAGAAAGGTAGCATTTCTGGATCATGTTCGGTTTCTTATTTGAATGTTATATTTTTAGTAGATTTTGTAGTGATGGGAATGCTCTTGAGCCCATTCAGAATCATGCCTGTTTTAATGCAGTGGCACTTAATTGCCTGAGGATCACACCCATCCAGTATTGGGTTTTGGCCTTGTTCCCTCCATACAGGAATTTCTACAGATTCTCTGTTTAATATCCAATTTTATGTTAAGCAACATTATTCTCAAATTGTTATATGATTTGCCCACACACTGTTTCACAGAGTGGTGTACCTCTTCTGAGAGCCTCCACCTCTATGGGATGCTCTTTTTACACCCAATCATATTGCTAACCTGTTGCCAATTTAAAAACGCCTGCTGTCTTTTTCTTGTGCGAACATCTGAGGATGAATGCACCAATAGCAATGCTCCAAAAATTACTTTCAGTGATCATTCTTCTAAAGTTACATTAACGTATTTGCGGAATATTCTCCAATAATAGCAAACATAAGTCTCTCTCTCCATCTTCCTTGCTCTCTCTTTCTATTCGCTGTTATTTGTATAGAGCTTTTCATAATAGTTACTGTTACAAAGCTGCTTTGTGGCGCTCTGGGCCTGGGGCCTATTGAGCAAGCCAATGGTGACGTTGACAAGGGAGAAAATTAGCCATGATATAATAATGAAAAGACCTTGAAAAAAGATATATGACTCAAAAGGGAGGCACATTTCTGTGCACTGGCTGGCATCGAGGATTGACTGTATGTGAAGAGATAAAGAGTAAAGAAACTGGAACTTCTACACTATTTTCAACAAAACCATGCACACCGCTTACCCATGAGGGATTTACAGGAGTTCAACATGTATCATAGATGCAGAACTACCTCAGACAAAGTATGAGACCGAATAGAAGCTTAGTGCTGATTGTATGAACATTTTCAGGCATTTCTAGGTTTTATGTTGTTGAATACTACTGCAGCCACCCAAACAGACACATACACAGTGGCAACAGGGGAACAAGCTCATTAAGTAACTTCATTATGGGAACTGTGTTGAAGTCTGAGGACTGACTGCTTTGTTTTATGTGTGTCTCCGGTGTAGGTGGGGGAATAATTACACTGCAGTGTTTTTCTTTACATATTAGATTAAAACCATCAAACTGGGCCACAAAACCATAAGAGGTGTTATTTTAAGATTCAAGATTAATGTGCCTATCTGTGTTGTTCACAGTGGTCTCCCACTTTCTGGACATTAGTGTTGATCGTTTTTGTTTCTATAGACCTTTTTTGGACAGTAGGTTATTTCACGCATATGTCTCACTGTTGGGAAGGTGGTTGTGTAGCATAGTGGATAACACTGCTGTCCTCCTTACAGCAGACTGGGATTCGATCCCCTGCCTGGAAAGAAAGACCCAGTAGCGCACCTGCAATGGTATAATTTATTTTGTAAGTCGCTCTGGATGAGAGAATCTAACAAATGCATCATGGAAATGTCTACTTTTTTACATGAATAAAATGTATCACAACAACACATTTTTGTCTTTCAGTTTACTTACATTAGCAATAATTATACTGATGTACAGCCAACCCCCACAAAGAGACGGTATATAATTTCATGACAGTATATAATTGTTCGTGCAGTTTTGTGCTAAATTATTAAGAAAAATACAATTTACTAATTCCGTAACATAAAAATTAATGTAAATTCAGCTACATTTTTTTGGTACTGTTTTGGTACTTTTGAGAGAACACAAATCACCCGAATACGAAAACGTGTCTTGGTTTGGTGATATTCCCGTTTCCCAGTTTCTTGTGTGTAGTCTCGAGTTTACCTTTACTTTTGCTTTTTTAAGGGTAATGAGTTAAAATGAAATTAAAGTGTTTTGGGAGCATATTGGGGGCATATTTAGGGTTTAAACTATAAAAGTAGGCATTTATAGGCTTTTTTTTAATCACCTCACAAATGTTTGCAGTTCCTTAACTGTAAAGTCATAAAAAAATCAGAATATTTACTATAAGTTGCAATTTATCCAGAATGGAAACATTCCGTACAATCAAAAAGAAAAATGTTTTACGTTGAGATTGGAAATTTGAATATAATGAGCAAGCTATGTCAGTTTTGCAGTCACACATTTTGCCAGACCAATCAACAATCTCAACCGAAATATTGTTTTGCTTTTATATTAAAAATTGTTAGTCTATCTTTTTTATAACGTTTAATGATATAATAAAAAAACAGCTAACTGCTCCCTCACAGTACCACAATCATCCACTAGGGGAGCAGTGGTTCACAGCTTGAGAACCACTAAGCATGTATAAACATCTTTTTAAGTTGTCGGTGAACTAAGGCGAATGCTAATGTCTTCGCTTTTTTACATTTTATTTTATTTTTATCCCCTGAGGTTCACATACTACATTTGTGTCATTTGCCAAAAACATTTTTTTATTTTATTTAGTATGACCATTTTCCAACCTCTCTTTACTGTGTTAATCAAGTGATTTTTGTTACTATTCGTTTACATCTGACATATATAAGGACTTTTCTGATTGACTGACTGCTTGCAAATGCAAGCACAATACGCTGGCTGGGTTCCTATTCTGACACAGTCAGTAGCCCACCAACTGGGCTGCCCAGAAACTGCCTAGCACTGTAAATAACTTGATAAACAGGCTCTACCCAGCATTTGGATAGAAAAAGAAACAGCCCAGCAGGGTTTGGAGTTATAAAAAACAGATAAAACGGTAGTTGTGTTCCTTACGAGGTTCCCAGCAGACGCTGTGGCCCGAAAGCACTTCAGACTTGCATGCAATGAGCCAGTGAGTGGAGATAACTTTAGTTTAATGGAAGGATAACCACATTGTCAGCACGAATCAGAATCAGAACCGGGCTGAATATTTTCACACATGCAAGGAATTTGTCTTCGGTTGCACCGTCACTGACAAGAATAAGTAACACGGCACTGCTTCTACGCAGAAGCTCCTGAGTCTAATGGAAAGGAACTTTACTGAAATGTGTTTGTTTTAAAGGAGAACAAACTCTCTCCCTTTCTCTCTCTCTTACTCTCTCTCCCTCTCTGGGAAAGTCCAGAATGGCCGTTCTGCAGCGCTGAATTTAAATCAATCTCTCTCTCTTACTCACTCTCTCTGTCTCTCTCTGTCTGTCTGTCTGTCTCTCTCTCTCTCTCCATCTCTCTCTCTCTCTGTCCCTCCCTCTCTCTTACTCTCTCTCTCTCTTCTGGAAAAGTCCAGGACGGCCGCCTGTTTGGGTGGCATAGGGCTTTTAGAAAAATGAAATGAAAACACAAAAACAGGACGGCAGCAGCCAATAACTGGGAATTTAGCTGAATTTATATTTGCATCACTATTTGTTATTAGTAAATTATATATTTGTAATAATGTAAAACTAAAATGCATTAAAAGAAAACAAGAAAAAAAAAGTTGCGAGATTTGTGTGTGTGTGTGTGTGTGTGTGTGTGTATATGAATGTGTGTGTGTGTGTGACTGCAAACAGTGGGTATCTTCAAATGCCTAGTAGCAGCAGACATGAATGAAACACAATGACTCACTTGCTGACTGCGTATCTGTGGCCAAAATGAAATGAGTGTGGAGAATTTTGGCAGGGATGTGGTTGGTTACCAGGTGTCCAATGATGGTGATCATTCTAGATGGTTTTTAATTCGCTGTGTCCAGCAGCCAACGAAATATTACTAGTGGAAATATACATTAAAGACCGCTGGACTAGAATTCAAGTCAAGTCTGGGTCTAAATATTAGTGAGTCCAAAATAAGTCCAAGACCACAGAAAAAGCACCTTGAGTCCAGAGTGTCTCCCGATTTGGTTCACATCAACCCACTCCTATGAAATGCTCTCTGATAAGGTGAAACTGATTTGTGGATGCAGTTTAGGACACAGCATGATTTACTATGAGCTATAAAAATGAACTGACCTATTTCAGACCACATCGGGGCTGAGTGGTCGTAAGGAGGACTGTCTGCTACAGTTGTGCCAGTTTATGCCACACCATTCCTTTAAGAGTGTTTCTGCTTTTTCTGTAACGTTGCCTTGTTGAAAATGCATATTCTTTTCATATACATGTAAAAAAAACCTTTTCATAATCGCCACTTCATTGTCAGAAACAGTTAAACCAGGCAAAAATCACAGCATGTCTCTCTGTCCTCGGCCCTACTCGTGGGCTGCCTTTCTTTCTTTCTTTCTCAAACACACAAAGACACAGAGCGCATGAAATATTTATTGTCGTGTTTTCTCCTCCAAGAGTAAATGAACGTTTTACACAGTTTCAAAGGGACTTTGAGCTCAATTAGGCCTCCAGACTGACTCCAGAAACAAAAGAGGCGAGATGTTTATTGGAAAAAATTTCCCTCCTTGAATCTAAAAGGGAAAAATGAATCATTTCAGAGTCATTTTTATGAGAAAAGCTGAATATTTTAGGATGTGTTATGTCTCCAATTAAAAGCTGAAATTCATATTTTTTTCATCACTGTCTTTGATGCTTTTGTTTTATAAGGAATTCAAATAAGACTTAGCAGGGCATCCTTGGGCTGTTCTGGCCTTGCTGTGTGGTGTTTGTTGGTATAGCCCTTTTTGTACACACTAAGGCAAGATAATCAATACTGCTCACGTGCAGAGGCTTCTATAGGTTCTTTTCTTTAGGCCGTTTCATTTTGTACTTTGGACAGTCTTTGCAGTGTGAGAAAATTCAGTGCTCAGTTTATAATGCTTCATATGTCTTAAACATTTCCATTATTTGTCTCTGTTTGACAGTTGTATTACATTTTTTCTGTTTCTGTGATGTTTTCTCTAGCTTGATTTTTGCATGACTCTATTTTTTAACTTTTTTAATTTTCTCCCCAATTTATTCAAATTCTAAACCATTAGGTGAAGCATTATTTTTGCTGTGATGTGCAATAGTCTACCATGTGCAATATCATGCAATGTGGGAACCAGTTCCATTATGTGCAATATCATGTGATATTTTCTGCATGGGGGCTGAATCACTTAATTGCTTGCAATATCTTACGTGCAATATTATTACTACTTAGGCCAATATTACTTTTTCATTACTTAATATTACTACTGATTTTCTAATAAGTGCAATAACTTACTCCAAACTATTATTTTTTGTGTTGATAGTTTTTCACTCAACTGTGTTACTTATGTATAGTATTTCATACCATATATAAGTAACACAGTTGAGTGAAAAACTATCAACACAAAAAAATAATAGTTTGTATTTTCAAGTTGAGCTTTTCTACAGATGTTTTATTTTATATTACTTTATATTATATTGTCCTTGTCTCTGTGTGTCTTTGCAGTCATTACATATGCAATTTTCTCCGAGATCAATAAAGTTTTCTGATTCTGATTGATATTCCACCCACTAGCTAGGTTTCCCCCAAAAACAAAATACCACCAACAATGGAATGGTGATGTGCTTGTTCCAAGTCATGTGAACCTTAAGCATATCTTCTGAAACTGCAGCGAACACATTGTCATTAGACAGTTCATCACGCTTGGAGGAGAACACTAATCACACATTCTGTTTTGTCGAGTAACAGATGCCTGTGCTGGCTTGCATTGCACTGAGTGATGGGGGAGAGGGAGGGCCGCTGTATCCACACAGATTGAGCAAAGCCAGTTATTCTGAGGCCAGTTTTTCAGTGTCTAGTATCGCCATGGATCGAACTCGCAATCTTCCAACTATACTGCAAGCGCTTTGGAGGCCCCCAGTAATGGATTACATTTAAGTAAGCAAGTGAACATGATCAATAGAAGACAATACAACTTAACATATTTAATTTTTACACATATTTTATACATATACACTGACAAGCATCTTCATTATGTACACCCAAGTTGTATTTACACACATTGTCTATGTTACAAGCTCCACTTGGTGCACTTTGTAGTTATTAGTTACAGATTGTTGTCCATTTCTCTGCATCATTTGCCATCTTTGGACATGAAAGTTAGTGTGTGTCGTGTATCTGCAAGGTACACCGACAGGCGAGATGTGATTATTTTATTTTTATTTTTATTATTTTATTTTAGTTTAGCTTTTGAAGCCCAATTGTTGACTGTGATTGTTTAGCAAATCAAAGCCTCAGTGTCCTAAAAAGTGTGTAACCAAATACTACAAGTGTGTGTTATTGGAATTCATGTGTGCCTTTTGATGAAAAAAAAAGTGTCTGAGACCAAAAGGAGATCTTGTCGCAGAAATTTCCAATAATAGTTTCATTTAATTTGTTCTGTCCAGAGGAAAAAGACCATAAGACACATTCAATTAGTTTTTTTTGTAATTAAAAATTCACTTTTGTACAATAATACAGCTTCTCAGAGAAGTCAGAGTATGTTGAAAGGAGTAAATCTTGCTTGGAGGACTCCAGAAGAAGAGTAAAGAAAAAAGACATTTTCTTTGATTATTAAAAGAATACAGAGGGGGGACACAGCTCAAGTGGTCAGAAGTCAGGAGTCAGAACTCAGAACCCTGGGGTAAAGGGCCGTGAAAGTATATGTGTGTTCTACCCCCTCTTTCTTTGTTTGCTGCTTCGTTGGTCTGTTGGGTCTCAGAGGACGAACCGAAGCCGTGATTCTCTTCTGGTTCATGTGCTGGCCTGCTTTTCTGTGTTGAGATACTGCTACATAATTTAAGTCCCTCGGTGGCCT
This sequence comes from Brachyalestes nurse, assembly GCA_037974405.1. Classification (NCBI taxonomy): domain Eukaryota; kingdom Metazoa; phylum Chordata; class Actinopteri; order Characiformes; family Alestidae; genus Brachyalestes; species Brachyalestes nurse. The sequence continues at coordinate 17,650,876 of JBBPCY010000136.1, read as the reverse complement.
CCTCAAACCAGATGTCCAAACGCGGTGGACTCTCAGAATATATGTGGTTTTAGAGGTTGGGCCTCATCGCAGTTTTCTCCTTGTTAATAGTTCTTATATAATGTATGTTATATATAAACATACATTAATGAAAGAATTCCAAACCCTAGCAGAAATCACATTTTTATCTATGGCAGTTTTGAAATGGACATACGGGTTCAGAAAGTTTGACAACTTCACATTCTCGTCCCCTTAACCTTCATTGCCAGCTTCCTGGGGAGACTCGTTACTGTTGGAAATTGCTAAATGGAGCCTTAATCATCAGAACAGACGTCTGGCTTGGCTGACAGACTGCTATTACTGTGTTAAAATTGCACTTTGCTAAAATATCTGACCCTAAGCTGTGTCCAGAACACCAGGCCACTCTGTTTTATTTGCTGCTTTTTTATCCAGAAAACTGTTTTTAATTGCACCACTTCAAGGGTGTCTGGTATTCTTTAAGATAGCTTTCAGAGAGCAAGTCTATTATAGATAAGCGTGTCGTCCCCTGTTGTACGTTTTTGGCGTCGGGTGATGTGCAGAATTTCATATTGATGTAGTGAGAACTGGATTTTGGGCAGGACTGTATTCCGTCTGCCGTGAAGTTGTTAATATGAGCGGGGAGGTTTTAACTGTAGATGTTATAGATCCCCATGGAGTCTCCTTTCACTGTGAGCCACTATTCGGAACGGGCTGTTAAACTAACCTCTGCACTTTGAAGCAGCTTATCAGCAAATATTTGACCTGCGGTGACAGTGAGTGATTGCTGATAGCAGAGGTAGCGCTGGTGGTTCAGTTCACCATTAGCATGCCATTATTCATAATTAGCCTCCATGTCAGAAAGAGGCTGAGCAGCAGGTCTGCCTGCACATTACGGCGAAATAAGCATGTTTGAGGGAAACGACTCTGCCAGTTAATGCCGGGGCGTGACGCGTGCGCAGGTGTGTGTGGTGATGGAGGTGTGTACATGCTTTCTGAGAACAGGACATGAAAGCACATGTGATTTTTGTTTGATGGCTGTTCTGCGAAAATGCATTTTATAGGCTTTGAATGTTCATGAATGACATCTCAAGACACTTTCATCTCTTCAGTGATGAAAATGTTACTTGATTAATCATTTTTTGCACAATAATGGCAACAAAACCAAAAATCTGACCTCAATATCAAAATATTTTCCTCATTAACTTACGAGTAAAAGATGTCGTTCATTTTTTAATGTTAAGTCAAATAACTAACTAAAGTAGTACCTGTCACTACCAGAAAGCTCAGTGGGTGGAACATTATGGCAGTAATGCTAATATATTTATTATTTAATTATTTAGGACAACTGTCCAATCATCGGCGTGATCAGTAATGTTTTAATGTATGTTTTGTAATGAGGTAATGATGGACTGTTGTTTTTTTTTTTTTACTTAGTTAAGTGGTTCTTGCCATAATGTGGAGTAGAACCGTAGT
>JBBPCY010000136.1:17638464-17649303 GCA_037974405.1 Brachyalestes nurse | reverse complement strand
CCGTTCTCAAAGACTTACTTTTAGTCATTATTTGGGTAGCACACACATTCTGAATGCCTTCAGCAGAATTCAAATGATCCATTTTAATCTAGATTAATCTAGGTTAATTCCAAGATTAATCTAGATTTTAAAAAAATTATCTATGCATCCATGCCCACCACTAGTATTTAGAGATATATATATATATTTAGATATATAAAATGTATAAAAATGATTGATGCTATCATGCCTCAAGAATCACCTTTATAAATTAGATGTGTGTCAGCATGAAGAAACCAATTAAGGCACAAAGAACCTTCATGTAATGTAAAAGGTTTCTAACTGATGTAACATTTTTCCCAAGAACATATATTCTTGTGAGAGGTCATTTAGAAAACCAAGTAGGTTTTGTCAATGGCAATCACGCAAATCATCCTTTCTGTGTGTGATTCCAGAAAAACCTTGAACGGATATAAAATTCTGATCTAATATCACTATAAAAGGTTTTTTAGAAATTTCTTCACACTAATTAAAAAAGGTTAAAGAGACTTCTGATTTTCTACCATCGCTGGTATTTACTCAGTTACTCACAGCACTTACAGAGTAATATGTCTTATAGTAAATAATTACTAACTAATAATCAGTAATCAGAGAGGTGAGCTTAATTTGGCCTTCAGGTTGTTTTGGGTATTAGGGGGAGACCAAACACTGAAAGCCCTCATATACTCCTATGGGCTGCAGGCTAAACAGTATTGACTTGATTTGTGACATCGTCTAAGAAGGCTTTTGCTATATTGTATCAAATATATTAAATTATACATGCTAGCATGCTAGCCCTATTTCTCCTCTGGGATGTTTGAGAATAAACACAGCATTCTTTTCTGATCTCTATTAATTTGTTGTCGAAAGGAGGACAAACGGGTTTACAAGAAAACGCCTGTCATGTTGGCTTGTCTGTAGTGGCTTAAAGCTAAATGCCTGTGGAGAGCAATAAATTGCTTGAAGCTGTGCTTGGAATTTAAATGTCATTTTATTTACTTCGAATTTTAGTGTGCTTTATTCTAGAAGAGAGTTCCTGAAGCATTCATTTAATAAAGACACTCTTTCAGAAAACGAGGCACTACTGGCGAGGACTTTATAAGGTGGAACTGGTATTTTTGCTGACTGGAACAGTCCTATACTTTTTAATGTCCACTTCTTAGTCCGTGAGTCTCTAAGGGCCTCTTTCATGAATGGCTTGTTTTGGAGAGAAGGCATTATGCGGTTTGTGTTCTTTACAAAACTACGTAGAAGTCCTGTTGCTGCTGCCATATTAAGACCTCATATTATTTACACTAACTGCGAATACTGGCCCCTCTGAACTTTGTGTGCATATTTAATAAGAAGTAGACCAGCAGCAAACATTCAAAGTTAAATCCAAAATTACATAAATTCTTAAGTTACACAAAAATCTAAAAATATTTTATCTTCTCGTGTAAAATGAAGTGCAGTTTGGAGATATAGTTCGACCAATAGATTAGATCAAAGGACATAAAATAGAAGAACAGCTGTATGCCAGTGTTTGCACAAATGGCACATTTTGTGAATTTTAAAGTTAAAAGGCGTCATTATTTTTATAATTTTCCATCATGATTTTTAAAAAATGTATTAGAGTGTTTGTTTGATCACGATTAATCACATGATTTTCTTTACATGATAAATCTTGAATCATCGCATTGTTATACACAAAATTCAATTATGAATTCAAACGTAGTGTATTGTGCACTTTTATTTCAAAAATACTGCTATATGAACAAAAGTGCAATAGCATTTGGTTTGCAAGCACTCTCCACAAATAAGGAGCTTTTTAACAGCAGTGTTCCCTTTAACACAGTTACAGTTCAAATATTTCTGTAAATCTCAACTTAAACATTAATGCAATCATATTAAATATAAAACCAAAGCTATTTGCCACTACCAGGTATTCACGTTTTATCTAGTTAGTTATAGATAAACAAGAGCCACAATCATTATAACATTATAACAGGCACCTTCCGAGCAAGGAGTTAACATTTACAAATCTTTTTTTTCTGAACAGGTACATTTACGTTTACTGCCAGAAAGGCAGTGCGATGCTCTGGGCCATTTCCTTCTGGGAAACCTTGATGGATATTACTTTGACATGTACCATGTACCATGTACCTAAACATAAATATAGTCCAATTAAGTCTTCATGGATGGTTTTCTCTAATGGCAGTGGCTCTTTCAGCAGGATGTGCCCTGCCACACTGCAAATACTGTCCATTAACGGTTTGAGGAACGTGACAAATGGTTGTGTTGGCATAGCCTCCGAATTCCCTAGCTCTCAATCCGATTTAGCATCTGGACGATGTGCCAGGCAGCCTCGTTTGATCCATGGAAACCCCACCTCACAACTTATGGGACTTAAAAGATCTTCTGCTTGGTACCAGATTCCACAACTGTAGAGTCCACGCCTTAACATCTAAGAGCTGTTTTGGCAGGATGAGGGACACACATCAGGTGGTTTTAATGTAATGGGTGATAGGTGTAGATTTTCTAAAGCTTAAATAAACTCAACACAATGGCTAGTTTGATAGCTTAGCATACCTCTCTTTGCAGATCTGTTCCTGAGATCATAAACGTACAGTAGATGTAGCCAAGTAAAACTTTTCGGGTTTTTTTTTCCCACATGGCTCGTATTTGGTTGTGTAACGTGGCTGTCGGAAGAGTGCTCTTATGAAGCAAGGCTGTTTTTAATCCTGATCTGAACTCCAGAGTTATTGCACTCAGATCCAAAGATGTCAGATGACAGATGTACCATCTGTCTTAACAAGTGTGCTGCTTCTTGGTGCAGATTTCTGGCTCTTCCTAGAACATTCTGCCGCTCTGCGCGGGGGCCATTATGCACTTGCAGGCTGAAAGGAAAAACAGGCCTCTCTACGGGCACTGCTTCTTCTTGGCGGTTTGGTACATAAGAGTTATTGTGATTCAATGTAGGAGGCGGAGCGGAGATCATGTGACATCGCCACTGATGCAGCAGAAAGAGCAGATTTCATTAGCTGTACTTCTTATACTATGTGACCAAGTGGAAGGATAAAGAGAGAAACCGTTATAGCTTATATTTATTCTGTTCATTGACCATCGACCAGCAGTCATCACAAAAGTCATGAGAATAATTGTTAGACAATAGCTGAGGTACTGGTGGGGTAAAATGTAATATGGGTTGTAATATTCTCATATTACCTTTATCTACTGTTTGGTCTGAAATTATTTGGAAAAAAATACATTAAGCTCCATAATAAGTTAAGAAACATTTTTGCTTCTTGTTTAAAGTCACCCTTTTAGAGATTTGAGATTGTGACGTTATAGAGACAATGCTGCACTCCCCATTTAATTTGCATTGCAGTTCTCTTATTGTCTTAAAACGAAAATCACAATCATGTCAAAAAGATGTTGAGTGGTGGTCTGCATGGAAGATAAGATAATGGAACCTGATTTCAGCTTTTACAGTATTCCAAGGCGCAAAACGAAGCCAAAAAGACATCGTAGACGTCTTCAAGCTATTAACAGACATGAAGTCTCCCTAGCCCAGGGACTTTGTATTATTCATGCCTATGTGTGCAGCTGACATTTTGTGTCTGGTTTTTAGTCAAAAAAGTGAATGAATTCTGTTATAACGCACTTCTAAAATTGTATATGATTGATTTCAAATTCTCAGATGCATTAGTTCAGATAGTTAGTTAGCTAGCTCTCTAGCAGCAGTAGCTTGTTCTAGGTTGAAAGCGCCCAATCTATGGTGGATCTTCATGTTTACAGGGACTAAATGCCTATATGCAGTGTTAATGTACTGTTGCTTTTGTGGGTTGGCACTCTCTCTCGCAGTCCTGTCCGTGCTTTTGTAGTCTTGTGGTGTTATATTTATGTTCTTGGAGGAATCTTGCAAAATTTCATCCTCTAAGTGTAACGTAAAGTGACCAATCTGTCCTACGTGAACACACCACAGCACACAGTGTGAACAGCACAAAATTCTTCCTTCCATTCACCAAGTGAAGCAGCGGCAGCCAGGAACGCAGCGCCCAGGGAGCAGAGTGTGGGGACTTTACTGCATGGGCGCTGGAACCATTATAGCAGGCGGGCATGTCCCCCCCACTTTTCAAAATCATTAGTTTCACCCCCCCCCTTTTGTTCCCCGAGACTTTGTACACGCGCACCAATCCCCCACCCCCCTGCAAGACGTAGACCGATGTGTCCCCCCCACATTAAAAATGCTTCCGGCGTCCCATATACTCTGTATATGACTGAAATAACAACAAATACCTTTTTGACTTGATGACTTGACGCTCAGTGTTTTCCTTCACTCCTAATCAGTTTTATGGAATATTTCCCCCTCACTAGGGGCATGATTTTACTTTTTATAATGATATAACATTATAAAAACATACTTTAATATAAAAAAAAAACATGTTCCCCACTCTACTCTAACCCACAATTGCTTGAGCATAAGGCCTTTTGCAAGCCCTTCATGAGCTATAATATCATGTGTTGGAGGGAACTCACTAAAATATGCAGCACGTGTGTTTCCTGGAGGCTTTGTAGGACCACTTGACACCAAAAATCCTTATTTAAAGTTGCCTTTAGAGCTGGAGTGAACAGGAATGAAGCACAGGTGGCTAGTGGTCATGCTCTGGCGTGAAGAAAACATTCGGCGCTCTCCAAGTGGATCTGTAGCCTTTTGTACCTACTGTGACAGCGTGTCACTTTTGTCCTTGGGCAAACAAATAAAGTGGAAGCGAAAAATGCACATAAACCAGCAGGCAGATAATCTCCTGCAAATCACAGTATTACTTTATGGGTCATTTCACCGTTCCTTACTGATTTTATATTCACTTTCCATTTGTTTTTTCAAGCCATTTCTGTGCCCTGTTGTTCATTTGAAAGGGATATTAGAAAAGATATTAGTGGTCCATCTCGAATTCTAATAAGGTGAAAAGCTGGTCTTGTGCTGTGGTTGTGCAGTGTGATAATTACAATATTACACCTCTCCTTTTTTCTTTTATGCACCCCTGAGGTGGAGCCCACTTTCACGGTGCTGTATGTATGATGAGGTATTTAGTCAGCAGTAGACAGCATGTTTTATTGCGTTGACACGCAATACCTCTTTTCCCTCATGATTTTAGAGCCAAAACCTATAATTTACACATTTGTTCACAGTGTTCGGTCAATTTCAGTTTGCAAAACAGCTTTGTTTTAGTCCAGAACTGGTTATGCTGCAATAAAGATGCCTTCGCAGGTGAAATTGTCTTGAGAATAGTTCTGTCTAATCTTCCTTCATTTGAAATTCATGGAATATTATGTTTAAACTTTTTTAAATGGGGCCTATCTTTGTTTTTTTCCCCAAATGAATTCAATGCAATACATGAACACTGTTTCAAAAGGGACCATTCACTTAAACTAACCTTAAAAAACCAAACTGTTTTGAGTTCAGTTTCTGTGATGTCACAAAAACCAAACCATTGAAATATATCTGTTTGGTTCACAGCACCACCTGTTTATGCTGAGATTATGAGGAGAATTTTAGTTTGAAATAAGGTGATGAAGGTAATTCACATTTTTAGGGCACCAAAATAAAAAAAGCTGGTTTCAGTCTAAGAGATAACGAGAGGTTGGAAAATGGTTGTACAAGAGTAAATTTTGGATATTAAAATAAACCTGCATAAAGTGGATCTGAGGAGAAAAAAAATAAGACATATGTAGGGAACGGGCTTTTTAAAACAAGTAAAAATGTGTAGAAATGGGTCATATTATGACGTTCTCAACAGTTTTCTAAAAAGAAATACTCCGAAATCTTCCTGAAGCTGTATTTTATTCATGTTGTTTCAGGAGGCCGTGGAGAAAACTTGGTGTTAGTTTTGTGTGTTCTTTTATGGCTGGACTAGCGCTGTCTACTAACGTGCCATGTTTGCTGTGTGGGCAAAAAGTGGCATGCCAAGCAAATGCAGCCTCCCTCTTGTTGGAATATGAGCATGCAATATGGACTACAAGCCTGCTGTACAGTTACAGAAGGGAAAGGTCTGCTTCTCAAATCTGATTGGTTGAACCATGTTCAAGGTGGTTCAAACTGTTATAAATGACTCAATATACATATAAAGCCAGGCTGAACACTTTGAAATGGGAGTGATGGCTAAATACTGAGTGCACCATCCTAAATGCATTCAATAGTGTATTCTGTTACAATACATTATAAAGTAACATATTCAGAGTACACACAGAATGCAATAAGGAGTTAATAAGTTAGAGAATAATGCTTTTTTAGTTCAAAACATTTCATTGCATTCACCTGAATGCATAACAGTCATGAGCAAAGGCCTTTGAAGCATGGTTCGAATTACAGGGGGTACTGGGGGGTACTGTACCCCCCAGTCAAGACCCAGACCCCCCCACAAAAGAGACAAAAATAGCAGTTTGGGGGGGTTCTTAACAGTGTTATGAAGGCAGTACCCCCTAATTACGGAGGGGTAATTCACACTCTGCTTTGAGGGGTGGATGTTTCACAACTTTGATTATAAATTGGGTAAAGTGAATGATATATGCAATATTATGTTATAAAATGCAGTACAACACTGATTTTAAGCTTGTCATTAGTGAACTTGTTAACTGTTCTGTTCATCTTTGTAACACAGAAAGAAATTACAGGCTCATCACATTGATTTATCAGCCTTAGCAGCAACTGCAGTGTTTGCTCAGATGCTGTTTGTTGAGTTGAAGTGAGTCTGGTACACATAATGACTTTGTATTCTTCTAGAGCACTGTCATTTTGAAAGCCATTTGTTTTCCCACAACTTGTATTGCATTATATACTAACTCGGTACACACACACATATAACCACAAACACCATGTGAATTATAGAGTCATACTTATCTATATCAGGTTATTTATCTATAATAACTTGTCTAGTTACTTATTTATTATTTCTGTATATATAGTAAATTTCATATTTTTCTACTGATTTTTAAGTAGATATTATATTGTACATTGTTCTTGTCTCTTGTGTGTCTGTACAGTCGTAACACAAGCAGTTTCCTTTAGGATCAACAAAGTTCTGATTCCGATTCTGATTCAAAGCGCCTGGTGTTCATCAAATGATCTTTGACTGTTATGTAGATAACATATGGCCACCATAGGCTGTTAATGTGAGTTGTACATTAAATATGATGACAAATGATGACAGTATAATTACTGATTATATTATCCTGTACAGCAAACCTATAAAATGTTCACTTGCTGATATTTTACTCAAAATATTTAAAACGCTAATATACTACATTTTATTTGTTCGACTCAAGTAGGTATATGTATCATCTCTCCCTATTCTTTCGAATTAAACAGTCTTGTTTTGTTGCTGTGCTTTTAAGACTTTAATATGTAAATAAGCACTGCTCTGACTGGCTGAATGTAGGCTAATTAGTCAGGTATATAGAAATATAAGCACATAATATATAGAATATAAGCACAGAAAACATGCATTTTTAGCATCTTAGATTTGAGTCATAGACTGTAAATAAATGGCATATTTTGAAACTTTTTAACCATGTTTACATGTTAAGCAGTAATGTTTGGTAATTTACCTAGTAAAAGCGAACATACTGATGTTTTTAAAAGGAAAATGCATGGACATACATTCATCTTGCAGAAGAATCTATTGTGATTACTATTACTAATAAATAATATTTGTATTTTTCCAATCTATTTTTAAAGCAATTAGCCACTTCAGGCTTGATTAAGAGTTTTACATTGTAACTTCCTGCTTGCCCATGGCAACATTGGCCTTTTGCCTGTTGGTGGTCTGTTTGGGGTACTGTGGAAAGCAAATCAGGGTGGTTACCCTAACAATAAATGTAACTTATGAGTTTAGTCTGCTTAACTTGGACCACAGCACCTAACGCAGCTGTAATAATGAACAAGAAATGACAGTGTGTAAAAAAAAAATTGATTGTTTTCCGTTGCCTCAATGGCTGCCAATGCCGGCACTAGCCGTCGAACCCATATTTGTAGATATCCATTAAGTAGACAATTACCACAATGTAATAAAAGAAGGAGGATCTCTGTATTCATGAGATTCATAATGCAAATTTTATTAAGCTGGCACCTTAAATAAATGTATTTCCTTCTGCTCTCCCTAGCGCAGTAGCCGTAGATAATGGAGTCCAAAATTATATGCCCTTTTCTTGTCATCCAAATGAACTGATTGACTTGGTGCATTCATTATTGCTTGCGCTCATGGGCAGATCTACTCCAATGAATGGAATCTTGAAATACAATACAGCTGGTAATTAGGATTTTTAATGAGCAGGACGAAACTGTAAACAGGTCCAATAGAGCAGTTCTGCTGCAGTTTAGGGCGATTAACTGCTCAAACAATCATACTGAGCCAATGAAAAGCTTTTTATGGGCTGTGTGCTTGAACACACTCTGAGCAGTGTTTAGCGCTGTGACCTGAAGTTTAATCTCAAAGTTGAACTCTCACCGCAAATGTTTTCTTTTCGGTCAGGGCAGCTGGGCACCCTTCAGCAACCCGCTGTGAACGTCTGTATTGAGGAGGGACTCTAAAGGCCATGTTGCTACACGGGGATTAAGCCCAGTAAGGTCTACGCAGCATGGTGAATGCTCCATTGCAGTGATGGATGCAGTCTAGAGCTATACTTAATTCCTGTTGGGAAAATCGACCCTAAATGTTTTACATTTACAGCATTTAGCAGACGCTCTTATCCAGAGCGACGTACATCAGTGCTTTAGTAGTCTACATCTGTTCTTCATACCTATACTTAAAGCTACACTTAAATCAACATCTGCTTTTAACCGAGTTACTGCCAGCTAAGTTACACACCGTAACAAACCCTGTCAAAAGAAACAAGTCAGAGGTTAATACACAAGTAAGGAAAAACTGTTAAGACGGTAAGGGCCCAAGGTTTTTTTTTAAAATATATTTAAAAAGATGTATAAGAGACAAGCGAGAGGACTGGTTAGTCACCAAGGTGCTCCTTGAAGAGGTGGGTCTTCAGACTACGCTTTAAGACAACGAGGGACTCCGCAGATCTGATTGCAAGAGGAAGTTCGTTTCACCACTGGGGGGCCGAGACTGAAAAGAATCTTGATGCAGGTCTTCTTCTTCTTTTGAGCAATGGAGGTTCAAGACGAGCAATGTTTGAAGCTCTGAGAGGACGAGAAGTGATGCTGCTTGATCAGTGCTGATAAGTAAGGAGGAGCCAGTCCATTTTGAACTTAATGCGAGCGGCCACAGAGAGTCAGTTAAGGTTGCGTTGTAGAGAAACGGTGTGTTAGAATTTAGGAACATTAAAAACTAACCTCGCAGCTGCATTCTGAATTAGGTGAAGTGTCTTGTTACCTTCAGTGGAAGTCCAGCCAGTAGAGAGTTGCAGTAGTCCAGTTTAGAGATTTGTTTTTATTTATGAGGGTTAGTGCCAGAGTTAAGGTTGGTCTTAGGTTAAGAGAAAGTAAGGTTGTATTTTATTTTGTTCAGTGTTTGCCAACTTTACAGTGGGCTTATCTAAAAAGAGTTAACACAGGTCGATTTTGAATAATTGCATCAATCAGGCTAGAACTGGAGCAGAGCTGGAGAAACCTGTTGAAGGATTATGGAGACCGACTCTTTCCGATCTGTCAAACAGTCTTTGTTCTGCGCTCAGTGTCTGTCAACACAAGATCAGAGTCACACAATGAGAATTTTCCTCCACTGCAAGAATAAATATTGAAATAGCTCGGATACTAGAAAGCCCATCTTTCTGTGGCACAAGAGGAGATTTAGAAAGCCAAGGCCACTGTAGACTCCTTTAAATGAGCTCCATAAACTCAGAAGAAGGAAATGGTGAATAATTTCATTGGAGTGCCATTATGCTGTACTAGAGGAGAGTGCAGGAATCAGAGAAGCTACAATTGCTTCAGGAAGCAGGGGTTGAAATGCTAGGGAAGAAGAGTTTATACACAGAATTTGTGGACAATGCTGGTCTGATTGATGTACTTCAAGTAGGAGACCAGCAAGAGTTTGGTACACAAGCCCCTGGGCTAAGCTTCCGTCATGCGGTTTTGCTTTGGATCCTGAGGGTAGATAGACTTTAACAAGGTACGGGAAGGGATCAGGCAATACTTTTCTCTGTAAACCAAATGACATTTGGAAAAAAGCATCAGAGAAGCACAATGCACAATGACTCGAATGCGGGGAATAAGCATTTGTAAATAAATATGATCTCAAAGTACACAGCCTTTCTCACAACCATGTGCTATGGGTAGAATAAAGAACCAAGGTCCATATATTCTAACATGAGAACTTTTTGCAGCCATAATATGCAAAACATTTTAGCCATGGTGCTGTCAGTAAGATCAGGATAGCTTTCAAAGTTCACTGACTGAGATATTGTTGGGTAAATGATGGACACATGGAAGGTCTATATCGTATAGGACCTCTGGAGGTCTATTAGGAGTAGAAATACTGTAAGTCTGATGGTGAATATTCCTCAAGCATGTTTTGAAGCCTGTGCCTCCATCTGTCTGCAACGGCTACTGGTATTGCTGGAGGACGTTTATCTTTACAGTCTAACCATGTGCGAGATCCTCCATGCACATAGACTGCATTTTAGAATAGAGTAATCCCTCGCTTTTCGCGGAGGTTACATTCCAAGAGCACCCATGTATAGTGGAAAAACTACGTTGTTGTGTATTAGAAAAATTTTAAATGACTAGAAATGCCTATTTTTTATAGTTTAAACGCTAAATATGCCCTCAAACATGCTCCCAGAACACTTTAATTTCATTTTAAACTCAGTTTAATGCATTACCCTTAAAGA
>JBBPCY010000136.1:17609757-17628872 GCA_037974405.1 Brachyalestes nurse | reverse complement strand
TGTGATTCAGGTGATCACTAATCAGTCCCTCATAAAGCAGAATGAGGTGCTTGTGTAGGAATTTAACAGACACTGGAGTGGAATGGTTGCCAGACTTGTAGAGACCCTGACCTCTCTAAGTGGAGCTGATAAGATGGTCGATGAGTGTAGATACAAGGTAGGTGTACTTTATATAGTGCCGAGTCTGTGTATATAATTATGTGCAGGTGTGTGTTACCCGTGCTTTGTTGGCATGTTCTTCTGAGGGGTCCTGAGTGAGAGAACCTCTATCTTCAAGTCTTCCATAGGAGAGAGAGATGAGAGATTACAATACAGTGGTGTTACACCAGACTAAATGATTACGACTGATTTATTTTGCCCTAGAATTTGTATGGATGCATTTTTGATGTTCATATCTTAGAAAGTGCAACAGAACTGATGGAAAGACAGGTTTGAAATAGACACGGAAGGTATAATCATCTTCAGAATCTTCTGCTAAGTGTATGGAGTGTTTTAGAATGATCAGGGTCAGTAATATTTAATGCTGAAATATCAGCACTAAATTATTTTTCCTCTTCAATAAACAAACAGTTGTGTGCAAAAGATTTGGCGCCCCTGGTCGCATGACGTTTTGATGATACTCTAACTTAAATTAAACACATGTCCACTACAGAGACACATTTTAATGCACGGTTAATATGCCAAATGTATATTACATCAAAGTAATTTTAAAATCCACCATGTATTTTATACAAAATATTATATTTAAAGTTAAATGTTTAATTTCTTTGTATGTTAAAAAATACATATAAATCATAATTTGCACAAATCCCATCTTTAATTGTGTTCGCTGTAGGGGATGCATATTTGTTTTCTTAGAAAACAAGTAGTTTGATCCGGGGTGATCAAATTATTGCATACGACTGCATTGATACCAAAACAGTAGAGGATGTAACATTTTATATTAGGAAACATTTAGGTAGTATGTATGATTAATAAAATCAGATGTCAAGTCAAATGAAGCTGATGGGTGAAAGTCAAGTCAAAGTGAAAATGTATTGTCATCTCATCCAGAGATGGCACGATACCACTTTTTTATGTCCGATACCGATATTGTAACTTTAGATATCACGATACAAATCCGACACTCGCTGAGTCTTTTTTTTAAACAGAAGACAAAAAATAATGCTTTCAAAAAATGTACATTTGTATACATTCACACCGGGACGAGGTGGTCTCACACACAACAGAAACTCTGATCACGTGATGCATCTTTTCGCGTAATGCACACCGCAAATCACGTTATGTGTGCTGTAATTATTCTCCGTATTTTTTTAACGGATAACATTTTTGATTCCTTACGATTTCCGATCCAGTAATTTAGGTCAGGATCGGGCCGATACAGATACCGAATATCAGATCGGCACAGCTCTAATCTTAACCATATAAAGTTTACAGAGAGACGAAATGGCGACGCACAGGTTCCACTGTGTACATATAGTGCAACGTACATAAGACATTGTGAAACAAAAGAAAACAGTGCAAATAAGAAGTATAAAATAAGGTAAGGGTGTCCTCAGTGTGAGATTTAACCTGTCCTCGCATACAAATATAAGTCAAATAAAACGATTGAAAAGTAAGTTTAACTCAAGTGCATGTGACAGCACTCACCTGTTTGGCGTTCCCTGAAGGTTTGTAGACGCTGGCTCTGTTAGCTGTGCCAAGAAGAGCTCGTGTTCATCTTCCCCTCCTGGCACGCTCAGGCTGCCCTCCTCTTCCTCCCCGCTGAGGCAGAACGTCTGGCTGGAGATGCTGGAATAGTGCAGAGGTCAGGAGAAGAAATCAGCAGTGGAGGCAGTGGAGGGAACAGAGTGTTTCCATTGGGAAACTGATACACATGCCATGAGTCACCTGATCACACGTGCACACACATACACAAGCCATCAATTCTGTGCTCCATCTCGCGATAAACACTCTCAGCTTACAGCCTCCATCATCACAGCTATTCTACTGAGCCCTTATGGGCTGGGCCACGAAAACGTACAGTCATTTTGTTCTTTTACACTCTTTACACTATATATATACACACACACACACATATACTACCAGTCAAAAGATTTGGAGACACCTTCCCATTCAACGATTTCCTTTGTTTTTATTATTGGCTACATTGTAGATTAATATTGAAAACATCACCTGTTGCTCTGATGACGGCTTTGCACACTCTTAGCATTTTTTCAGTCAGATTCATGAGGAATCGACCTGGAATGGTGTTTAATTAACAGGTGTTCTTCAGCAAGAGTTCATTATTGGAATTATATGCTTTCTTAATGTGTTTGGGATCATCAGTTGTGATGGTGGGTTGGTACACAGTTAATAATCCTATTCCACTACGGTTCTACTCCACATTATGGCAAGAGCCACTAAACTAAGTAAAAAGAAACAACAATCCATCACTGCCTTATTACAAAACATATTCTGGTTTGTTTAATTCTTTTTTTGTTTACTGCATAATTCCATGCGTTCCTTTATCATTTTGTTTGTTTTCAATATTAATTTTCAATGTAGAAAATAATAAAAACAAAGACAAAACACTGAATGAGAAGGTGTGTCCAAACTTTTGACTGGTAATGTATTTGAATGCAGTGTCATTAAAGTCCCTCTTGGTCAGGCGTGCCAGTACTTTTGTCAATATAGTGTACTTGCAGTTTGGTGATTTACAGTTATTGACTACAAGGACTATCCATTGTAGCAGACCATTGTAATATAGTAGTGTGTATGTAACAAACTGGAAACTCACTATATTGTGACACTGCGGCACTTATATTTGTCATTAGACCTTGTCCGTATTAGACCGTATGAACTCAACGTGTCCACAACATTTATAACAGGTTAATGTCAAAACTTTGACTTAGCTGTTCCGGATCATTAACTTTTTTCTTTCTCAGTCATTTTTGGTAGAACGACTTGTGTGCATAGGGTCATTGTTTTGCTGCATGATCCACTTTGTTTTCATATTTATTTCACAGACAGATGTTCTGACACATTCTTTTATAATTTACTCATATAAGCTAAAATCCATTGTTCCTTTAATGATGGTAAGCCATCCTGTCCAAGATGCATCAAAACAGATCCAAACCATGATACTACCACCACCATGTTTTACAGATGGGATAAGGTTCTAATGCTGGAATGCAGTGTTTTCCTTTCTCCAAACATAACACTTTAGAGTTCCGCTTTGGTGTCATCCATCCACGGAACATTTTTCCAGTAGCCTTCTGAGGGACAGCAATGATCTTTTTGGAGAGTAGTGACTTTGTCCTTGCAACGCTGCCATGCACACCATTGTTGCTCAGTGTTCTGCCAATGGTGGACCCCTGAAGATTGCTTACCCAGGATTCTATTGCAGGCTATTATGCACCTTAAGTCTTGGAGTAATCTTTGTAGGTCCACCACTCATTGGGAGCATAACAATGATCTTTAATTTCCTCCATTTGTACTGTTTGACTGTGGAATGTTGGATAAAACCAACCTCAGGGGAAAAAACTAGAACAATGATGAACATTTGACCTTCATTTTATATACCGTATTGGCCCGACTATAAGACGACCCCCCCTTCCCGGTTCATTTTTGGGGAAAAAAGTTTTTTGAAGACCATATTTTGTTTTATATAGAAAATAAATAATATGATAATGCTGTTTATAATTTGTTGGAACAAAAAATAATTTCAGAGGCTTTTGTTTTTCACATTGAAATAGAACAAATTTTACAGTATCATTACCATGAACCGTTTTTTCCTCGAGCTGTTTAAATTAGCGTCATAACTCCTGTTGGTTAATTTGACGAGCCCTCGAACCACGTTGCTCAAGATAATCTCTTGACGTCTCCATTATTCAGTGTTGTTGTTGTTGTGAGGGACGGTGGCCGATTCATTTTGGCGCAAGCTTCCCCTATTTGATCTAGTCCGTGAATATAAGACGACCCCCCTTTTTTAAGAAGTATTTTTAGAACAAAAACTGGGTCCTATATTCGGGCCGATACAGTAATTGTTTTTAGTAAACATTGATTAGGCTCACTGTTTCATTGTAATCACTGCTTAATTCAGCTGTGTTTGTGTTTGGCTTCCAGGCGATTGTATTGGAGGGAAGCTACTGGAAGAGGCGGATTGAAGTGGTAATAAAAGAGTATCACAAATGGAGGATTTACTACAAGAAGAGGGTCAGTGGTGCCGGAAAGGCCTTAATTTTGACAGTGTTTTATATTTTATATGTGTTTTTGCATGTAAAAGCATTAAATCCAAAAACATTGTATTCTTTTTCCTCATTAGAAACACAAAGATCTTATGCCTGTTCCTCAGAAGGTAAGACCTAAAGTACAAATTGCCTTCCAGTTGCTGTTCTGAGATCAGTTTTTCACCTACTCTCATAGTGAATAGTTGATGCTCCAAGATCAGAATGAAAGGATGAAACAAATTTACACAGTTTCCCTTGTACCCCAAATATAGTCAATCAGAAAAGGTATGTTTGATGTTAGGTTTGCTTCTTTTAGGTTTTGCTCTGAAATCACAAGGCTAATGAAGCTAACAGGTAATGAAAGCTTATGCTCATTAGTTGGTATGAAGCAAACTACACAACTTTGTCAAAGCACACTTAAGTAAAATTGATAAAACCCAAATAATCTTTTTCAAGATGCATGCAGCCATGCAAACAAAAAAATTATGTGTATAAAGCACATCTGTCCACAGAATCAGTTTCTTCTATTCCAACCTCTCCTCCACCATGGGTAAGACCAAAGAGCCGTCAAAGGATGTCAGGGACAAGATTGTAGACCTGCACAAGCTTGTAGACCTGCATAGGCTGGAATGGGTTACAAGACAATCAGCAAGAAGCTTGGTGAGAAGGTGACAATGGTTGGTGTGATTATTCGGAAATGGTAGAAATATAAAATAACCATCAGTTGCCATCAGTCTGGAGCTCCATGCAGTATCTTGCCTCATGCAGTGAGGATGATCATTAGAAAGGTGAGGGATCAGCCCAGAACTACACGGGAGGAGCTTGTTAATGATCTGAAGGCAGTTGGGACCACAGTCACTAACAAACTATATCATAATGGATTGAAATCTTGCAGTCCCGGCAAGGTCCTCCAGCTCAAGAAGGCACATGTACAGCCAATCTTAAGTTTGCCAATGAACATCTAAATGATTCAGAGAAGACTTGGGAGAAAGTGCTGTGGTCAGATGAGACCAAAATCGAGCTCTTTGGCATCAACTCGACCCGCCGTGTTAGGAGGAAGAGAAATGCTGAGTATAACCCAAAGAACACCATCCCCACAGTCAAGCATGGAGGTGGAAACATTATGCTTGAGGGTATTTTTCTTCTAAGGGAACAGGGTGACTTCACCGCATTGAGGGACCAATTGATGGGACCATGTACCGTAAAATCTTGGATGAAAGCCTCCTTCCCTCAGCAGAACACTGAAGATGGGTTGTGGATGGTCTTCCAGTATGACAATGACCCAAAACATACTGCCAAGGTAGCACAGGAGTGGCTAAAGAAAAAGGACATCAGATATTTCACTCAATGATATGCAAATCAATTTCTAACTTTATGTAGCATGTTTTTTCTTGATTTTTGGTTGGTATTCTGTCTCTCTCCATAAAAATGAAACTATCAAGACTTAAACATTGAGTTGTAGTCTGTTTTTATTGACTGTGTGTAAACGGAACTAACTTATCAAGTTATTCAGCCAATTGGCCAACTTGGTGATTAGCATGCTAAGTCCATGTCTGTAGCCTGGCTAGCTATAGGACCTAGGCTAACTTACTCAAACTTAAGAAGAGTTCCACCACCTGGCCAGTGTTCCAGTGTTACCCCAGGGTTTCTGACCGAACTCTGGAGACTTCTGCAGACACTTCCCAACCGCAAAGAGCCGCCGCATCAGTAAAAGAACGTTTTCATTTGTGATGTCACGACGAGGGCTAGAGATGCAGACAAAGGCGGCGCATGATGGAGGCGGCTCAGATAGTGAAGTTAGTCAAGCAGATGATTGGGGTTTGTGTCGGAGCCCTGGGGCCGATAGCAGCATCCCGCTCTCTTGTAAAACGACTTGGGGTCGCGGATACCTCCTTGGAACTTTTCATTTCTGGGGCTCCCCGACCAGGCACGTGTACTGCGCTAATTAATATGGCCACTGCAGCGTGTAATTGGCCTTTTTATGAGCGCTCGACATGGTGGATTCAGCATCACCGTAACTCGGGCTTGCCTCGGGGCAAAAGTTTTTACAGCCCTTTCCCCACTGCTTAATGATACCCCACCTGTGCTCTTAAGATAGGCTTTGGAAAAGGGGAACACATGTAGCAACTGAAATGCCATCCCCTCTTTACTCTTTCTCCTCTTTTTCCTTCTACTATTAATTTCTGTTTCTCCGAGCAGTTGCACTGGCATTTACGGGAGCGCATCAGACTCGCAAACTTAATGGTGGGTATTTTTGGAACGGACAAGCAGGAAGACGAGCCACATGTCTGGGCACGGTACGGCCAACAGCCGGCTTGGGTGCGCGCACACACACACACACACACACACAAAAAACACATGCATATGATAAGAGAGATAGCCAGAGGAATCCAAATCAATCTGTTCGTCCTGTTTCTTCTCAGTACGCCTTGGTTCACCTCACACTCGTGGGAGTCAAGTGAAGCTCTTTTCAGATTTTCACTCCTTCAGAATTTACTTTCTTTCTCGAGCGGTTTTCCATGGAGAGGTGGTGTAATGTCATTTTTATCTGTGGACATCTGATGTTGATGTTGATGACTGATTCTCACAAGATGACGAATATATCTATAAACGACTGGTGTGGAAGGCTACTTCATTTACACACAGTCCAAAAAAGAGCAGAAAACATGTCAAGGGATTTAATTTAACCATCATTTCGTAATTATCTACCTTGAATGAAGCTAATGGCACTTCCGGACATTTCTGTTACTTTTACTTTTATGACTTTTGGCAGATGCTCTTATCCAGACATAAACGTTGAATTGTAGTCTGCAAAGGTAACTGGTCCCCTACACTAATAAGCCTAGAGCTGCTAGCAAACTAAGACTTTACCAGAGATTAAGTTAGTACTCCACCAGGGACCATCAGATTAGTAAAGAGGTGAGTCTTCAGTTGCCATTTAATAACAACAAGGGTCTCAGCAGTTCTGATGGTCAGGAGAAGTTCATTCCAACAATTAGGACCAAAACTGAGAAGAGTCTTGATGCATGTCTTCAACTTTTGAGAATAGACTGTGCTTTATGCTTTAATACAGCACCTATCGGCCACAGAAAACACAAGTAACTCATTCTTCAAGAGACTATTTTTTACTATTTTTACTACTAATGTTGAGTAATACAAGCTTATTTCAACAGGAAATTTAATTAGTCGGTAAAAAGTAGGTAATCTTGCCTGAAGTGGGAGCAGGCAGTCCTAAAATGACATTGCATACTCAAACAAGACTAAAACAACTGAGAACTGGTTGTGAAAATGACATTTAAAACCTTTTATTCATTAAGTTCATCAACTTTCCCTTTATAATAGTGAATTTAAAATTGACTAAACATCTACAGGCCTATTATTAACCTTTTGATGTGTTTTCAATGTAATTACCCAGTCGACGAATTGCATAGTTTGTTCCGTACAGAATTACATGGCATTAAATATTCTATTTTCTTATATTTCTTATTTTCTCTCCAATTCAGTTGCATCCACTCAAAGATTGGTTTGTGAGCTACCTGGGAGAAATAATTTCTTTAAATAACATGATATGTCTGCAAACTTGGAGTGGTTAATGTTAAGATTTATTTTTAGGTTACTATTATAAAACTAATATGTAAGTTGTTAAATATGTAATATGTTTATAGAGAACCCTAAGATGATAGATATCGATGTTTTTTATGATCATGATGTCGCTGTCTTAAAATCATACATCGCTAATGCGGCATGTAATTCGACACCACCATGTTGTAGATGGTACCGGCAAAGCAATCAAGGTGAATTACATCCTTGCTGGGAAAACATTTGTGGCACTCAGTGTTTCACGCTGTGATTTTATAGTGATTTCTATTGATTTGTTTATTTATTTCTTGAAAACTTCCATTTGGATAATAACGCGCTCTTCGGCAGGCCGGCTTCCCAGTTTAGTCCGTTTGGGTTTCAAAACAGCGTGCTGCATTGCTTAACAGGCAGAAAGTCCATAATGAAGTACTTTATTATTGATTTTTAAATTTGTCTTTCTTGTTGCGTTCCCTTTCATGATGCGAAAAAAAAAAAAAACCAGGGAAATAAAAAGAAAAGCCCTTCGCTTTGATATCCATCCAGAAAAACACAGGCATCTGGGAGATGCAAAAGAACAAAACAGCATTTGAATTGCTTTTCCCTTTGAAAATTCCCTCTCACAAGTTCTTTCGCCGTGAAAGTCAACTAAACTATGTGCGAAGTCGAGGCGAAAGTTTTCATCTCCAGCCTCGCTGAAGTCTGCTGGGGGGGGGTCTTTTTTTTTTTTGGAGGGGTGGTGGGCACGTCTGGGATTGACCATCCGCCGCGTGGTTGACGGACTGGGACAGGGAGGGGTTATCCGGACTCTTCGGAGTGTTTTTTGCGGAATGAGTGTGGGCAACAGCAGCGGGAAGGCGGCGGGGTAGATTGCTTTGGCACGGGCTGACGCGACGCCTCTGTTGGGCCAAATAAATTCTGCGAGTGTTAAGCTGCTGCTGCATGTATTCCTGTGATAAGCTGATCATAAATGGAGGGATTTATGATAGCGTATTAAGAAGCTGAATTTGTTCATTCAGCTATTATTGAGGATATAAAAGGAGGAGAGAAAGAGACAGAGAGAGGGAGGGAGAGAGAGACAGAGAGAGGGAGAGAGAGAGAGAGAGAAGGCAGTTGTTTGAATTTTTACACCTTTTTTTAAAATAAAACAGCAGCAGGAGGTCGCGTTTGACAAGGGGGAAAATGGCTTAGGTTGATTTGAAACCCTTTTAAATTTTAAGGCTGAAACCGGTTAAAAGTTATCATGGTTGGAGACAAAAAAAGGAAATTATCCAGATTTTAGGAATCATCTTTCTTTTTTTCTGCAGACGAGCAGGGTAATGGAATTCTGAATGTAATCCGTCACTTTGGGATTACGTCAGACTGCATGGGAGGACACACACAGACACACACACACACACCTCTATTTGTTCATTTATTACAATCGGGACCGCTGGCTTGTGATTTAAATTGCCTTTTGTGTTTATATTTCCGTTCACTTTTATATTTCCCATTCCCACGTGATGTGAATTCAAATGACAGTCTAAAATAAGCCCAGAAATAAATCATATACCTCCACTATTCTCGAACGCCAGCTATCTCTGACTGTTCTGGCACCTTGGCGTAACTGAACCATGGAGACGTATTTAAAGCAGCCATATTTTTGAACCTTGTCAGTAGATGAGCAATGTTCTTGGAGCAGTTTGCATTGAATCAGTACTATGACAAAAATCCAGGTAGAAATTCAGCCTCCTATTAGCGCCTTATTTTACAGAATAGTGAGCTCTGCATGTCTTAAACGTGGTCTTAAGTAATCCAGAGTGTGGCTAATCTTAATTTTTAACAGTCTACTTTCCGGAGCCAAAATTAGAGGGTGATTCTTGCCTAGCTGAGGGTATTTCAGGGGAGAGGGTAATTAAACTTAGATGAAGGCCGGTCTACATGGACTTGAGCTTAATAAATTAAAGGATGGTGGATGTCCACCACATAGAACATCATTTGTTAGCAACTTCGTGCACGTCGGCCAGTCCAGGTTCGTGTGGTTATTTTTTGCATGTGGAAGCTAAATCTGTACGAAGCGGGGAAAGTGTGCAGGCTGTTCTTAGGTGGATATCTTTTGAGCTTGCTTTCAGTTCTACTACACGTGTAGAGCATGCCAAGATGAGTAAGATCCTCTCGGTTCGCCCACTGCTCACTCATCCCTCCATTTCCGAGTTCATCGGGGTCCGTGTGAGATGTAAAGCTTAAAACGTTTGTCCGAGCCTGACAGGACTGGGTTTGTTCAGGTTTGGAGATCATTTCTCAAATATAGATCAGGGCCCAGACTGGGTTCAGAATTCTCTTTGAGCTTCTTAGAGCTCGTTTTATGCAGCCTTCCCTGCCTCTAACCACTTCTCCTTCCTAACTTTTGGAACCTGAACCAGGCCTGGAATGCTTGAGACACATGTGATATTGTTCAAAGGCTCTTGTTGTTTAGACAGAATTTTGGTAGGCTATAGTTGGGTTTTGGACAGAAATGTCTTATTGTAATTTCATTGAATTTATTAACCCTTATAGGGCCATGTGAACACACCACAGCACAGCACACAGTGCGAACAATGTGACATTCTTTCTCTGCATTTGACCCATTCACCAATGAGGGGTGAGCAGTGGTTAGTAAGCAGTGTGTGGGAACGGTACCTTGCTCAAGGATACCTCAGAGATGAGACAAGCAGTGGTGGGATTCGAACCCACAACCCTTTGATTGCCGGGCCAACGCCCTAACCACTAGGCCACCAGCTGCCCCAATAGTCTCGTTTCAAGTCATTTTTAATCAGACTTTACCAGACCTACAGAACTGTTGTGATCTGCAGTCAGGTTCAGACAAATGATGGTGATCTAAAGTCAGGTTGGAACAGAATTATAGGGGTCTATTCAGTCAGATTCAGACAGAACGGTGGTGGTATACAGTTTGTTGGAACGGTGGTGGTATACAGTTTGTTGGAACGGTGGTGGTATACAGTTTGTTATGGAGTCTATCATCAGGTAGGAACAGAATTATTGAGTCTTTCATCAGGTAGGAACAGAATTCAGATAGGATTGTTGTGGTCCACAGTCGGGTTCAAACAGAACTGTGGTGTTCCACAGTCGGGTTTGGAAGAGAACTGTGGTCTACAGTCAGCTTCAAACAGAATTGTGATGATGGTCTACATTTGGGTGAAGAAAATGTGTGAGTATGCCGTCTGGTTTGTATTGATTTAATCAGACTCTTCAGTTGGCCTACAGTTGGGTTTGAACAGAATTTTGCCGGCCTGCTGTCGACTTTGCCCAGAATTTTGATAAGCCACAGTTTTGTTTGGAGCAAATTTGGTGGGGATACATTCTATTTAAACCTAGTTTTGTTGAACTACACAGTTGGGTTTAGACAGATTTTTGGCAGCCTACAGTCTGAATTCTGTTGCGCCGTAGATTACTTTGCACTTTATCATAAAATAACCACCAGGGGAGTGCTGTCAATTTCAGCTTGTTTACGGTATATAAGCAGAAAGACAGACTGTACTAACTGCCTTCAAAAGACTGGCAGTTGGAGATATTAGCTGAACAGATGAGGGAAAAAAGTTTAAATCAAATTAATGTACACCTGTGGCAGAAAATAAGCTTGTCCATTGACACTGTGAAATAAAGTTGTTGGCTACATTAATATAAATCCATTGTTGAGGAAAAGGAGTGGGCTCTTACTGAGGTTTGTGTTTTTAAAAACGTCTTCGCCCACAACTTATTTCACGACTCAAGTGTCACTCTCTTAAAACAGCTGAAGTGACACTTAAAACGATGCGGACTGGACCAGATAAGGGTAATGGAATTGAGAGTAAATCCCCTCGGAGCGTTGTTAGAGGCTATCAATCCACCCTTTAATTTCCTCACTCTCTCTTGCCCAATATTTCTTCTTCCATTCACAGTAGGTTTTTCCAGGATTTCCTCTCAGCCTGGGCTGTGAATCATTAACTGTCATAGAGCAGTTAATATTGAATGTTATAAGAAAAAGGTTCTTTTTAAGGGATCCCACAGAGGCATCATTTTTGGTTTCCAAAGGAACCTATCGATGGATGAAAAAAATCTCAGCAATTCCATTAAAAGGTGATTCCTCAATGGGTTGGCACCCTTTTGCTCTTCTTATATTTAAGAACATGTGCCTGAACAGCATTGGCTGTGTACGGTCAAGCCCCTGCTCTTCACTCAAAATCAATACTGCACTTTTGCAGAGATGCTCTAAATGCTTAATATGCCTCTTGACAAAACCTGTGTAGAATTTTTCGAGTGACAATGAATAAAACAGTAAAATAATGCTTGAATAAAGAGTTTGAATAAATTGTTACTGCATGTATCCCATGTTACTGCAGTAACAATTTATTCAAACTCTTTATTCAAGCATTATTTTACGGTTTTATTCTGTTTTATTCATTATTACTTTACTGTTTAATTATTATTATTATTTTATTCTGTTTTGTTCAGTCCATATACAGCATATAGTCCTGTAATATAGTATGCAGTTATAAAATATGTTCGTGTTTTGTAGAGGAGGCAGAAGTAATTCACAAACTGCTAAAAAGGGAACATATGGATACATCATAGCTTCTTGTAGGCTGAAATGTACAACTGAAGAAGGACTTTCATCATTTACAGTCAATTGGTCATATACGTATGGTCATATATTGTATATTTTATGTCACAAATTTGAATATATTTGAATATATCTCACACTTAAGGTTGTTTGGTTTTGTTTCAAAAGTATATTTTACATATGTGTAAACAAAGTCAAATTGTATACCACATATGTTCTGGACACTTCAAACCATATTTCAATGTGAACAAAGATGCACACATATATTCAATATGCACCTCATATATCTTTCGGACACCTTAAAATACATTCCAAAGTGAACAACACCACAAACATATTACAGTGTATTTACAATATATTCCAGATATATTTTGAACACTTTAAACTATATTTCAGTATTTTTTCTCTGTGGTATTTCGTAGTATTTATTTGAATTGAGTCTGTTTTTGGTTCTTGCAACAAGAACAATTCACTTGAATATACATGGCACTGCATATGTACAGGATACCGCAGTAAATACATTCTATATTCATATTCATACATTAATATATATATATATATATATATATATGAACTGCCCCCACAAAAAAACTGCTGAAATCTGTGCACAGCAGTTTTAAAGAATATACCACAAATTTACAGACTTCTTTTCTGGGGTCGTAAAACTAGTCCGTCGTGCTGTTAATATAGCTAATAGTGAATTATGATCATGGGCAATAGCAAGTGAATATTTATAGCATGTCTCTGCTTATCTTTTAGTGTCCCATCAGGAACTGCTTCGCCGAAAATGAAGTTGTTACAAACAGAGATAACGAAGCACAGAAGGATAAGCTGTTATAGCGGCTATTCTTGTAAAACGCTTTATAGGGACGTTAGATGTGCTAGCGGATGTAATTGCTGCTGCTTTGTGCGGAGCACTGTTAAAGTGCCAGGATTAACTTCGCTAATGTGACGGAGTGACGGCTCCTTTTTGCGTAATTGACAAAAGGGTCCCTCCGAGGGGGAGCGCGCAGACTCCCTCCACTTTGATGCAATCTCGTTAGCGGGATATTTCGGATCCTTCTTGTTTTAAAAGGGGCTAGAGCGGGAAGCGATGATTTCCGTATGTTCTTGAGAAACGAGGCTCAGCGATGACGGCTACTGTTCCCGCGGCCTTTGGTGACATTTCAGTTCTTGCTGTCCCTGGACGGACTGTTTATACGAGGACGGTGCGGCGCCGACTACGAATTCACACTATGAAGATAATGGCTTATAGTGGCATCAGAACTGTACATAAATAGCTTTTTTTTTTCCTTCTTTGCACCTCCTTTCTTTCTGCCGAGGAACGATTGTATTTGTCAGTGATGGACTGGAGTTATTGTGCTGGACGTGAGGCTTCTGCTGGCTGACGTGTCTCTTAAGCCGCTGAAAGGCCGCTGCAGACACACAAAGGCGTTGTCGATGCGCCTAGAGCGAAAACCGTAATAGATGCCTTTGTAAGCGGCTGTGCTCACGTTGGACATGTCCCTCACCTGAACTCAGAACAGGCTGAAGGTTTGAAAATGGGGCTCTTTTCTTACTTTTCTAACAAAGCCTGCTTTCAACGTTTGCTGTTTCATGCACCAAAATCAGTCACAGTTCATTTTTACATAGTCATTTTCTAACCTATTTCTATCACTTGTAATTAAACAAGCTCTCACTGCCAATACATAAACCACTAAAAGCCTAAAGATAGCAGCTTTTAGCATGCCCGACTTCATGAATATGCAATTTTAAGGGCGTGTGAGTGTTCAGGTGCAATAATAAAGGAGGAGGGGATGTAAATTAACATATTGGAGCAATTGACTGACGTGAACTGATCCAGAAGTACAGCAGTAAGCCATGACCGGCCAGGTAAGGATGGTTAAGGCTCATACGCATGAAGCAGAATGGAGTAAAACCTCCTTACCTGCACTCATTTCTTTGTAACATACAGCCTCACATGACTTGTTGCTCTTATAAAACGTAAATTATGATAATATAGACCATTGTCATGAAAAAATGTTGCATTATTAATATTTTCTTTTGCTCAAAAAATTCTAATTCAACAGTTGTGGTACTGCAGTACTTTTAATATCATGTAATAATAAACATATAATTAACACAGCAAAATCTTTGCTTAATGAGTGGCTTGTGCTGATCGATTTTTGCTTCCAATTAGCACCTTTTTTGTAGTTTCCAGTCTTAAATTAGCACCAAGCTATATCTCTTTTCCCATGCTGGAGCTGAACAGCTAACGGATCCCGACTGCCCACATAGTGCATGTGTGTAGGACTTAAGATGAAAAATTCCCTGTTTGGATGCTTTGGAAGACTGTAGGGACCCATTTGCTTCCTGACATCCAAGAATAACGTTTAGTTTTTTTCCTATTTTCCACTCCAGTGGCTTTACTACAGACTACCTGCAGCAACAACACTCTGCACATGAATAGATGGGGCTAACTGCTGTAGGATGTCATGCCTTCATAGGTGTGACATCACAACAATTTTAAAACAGGCAGTTTTTTCAGCTTTGGTTCCATGTATGGACTATTTGGACTGTATAGACTGTCTAGACTGGATGGACAGCATGGACTGTATAGACTGTATGGAATGTACAGATTGTATAGATTATATGGAATGTATGGACTGTATGGAATGCACGGACTATATGGACCATATGGAGTGTATAGACTGTATGGATGGTATGGACTGTATAGACTGTATGGAATGTATGGACTATGTGGACGGTATGGAGTCTATAGACTATATGGAATGTATGGATTGTTTAGACCAGGGGTCTCAAACCTGGTGAAATGAAAACCTGCACCCACAGCGGCCCTTTCTGGACAGGTTTGAGACCCCTGGTTTAGACTGTATGGAATGTATGGACTGTATGGACGGTATGGACTGTATAGACTGTATAGACTATATGGAATGTATGGACGGTATGGAGTGTATGGACTGTATGGACTGTCTAGACTGTATGGAATGTATGGACTAGTACTAAATGGTACATTTTGAGACATTTACATTGAAGGTAAATTCAGTTTCTCGTGATATGGGACTTACCTCAGCCTGACCCCTGAGGGAGGGGGCAGTGCATTAACCTCTTTATAAATCCTCCATCTCTTAATATTTGATAATGAGCTCGCTGAAAGTGTGACCTGGGTAATTACTGGGCGAGGATGCGACAGTGGCGGACAGCGAGTGGAGAAATGTGGGCTAATGGCAGTGACAGGTCCGGTTAACAGTGTTTTATGGCTGGGGGGTGCAGGCGGGGGCAGGCGGTTGCTGGCTGAGGGCGAGATGCCCGGAGGGAGAGAGGATCAGGGCCGAGTGCTGGTCATTAGGATGGTCAACAGCTGCTGGGCTCTTGGCATGCTGACAGGACCGGCTGACCCCATGACCTTTCCTATGCAGGGAGCATGTAAATGAGGCAGAGGAGTAGCGTCTGGACCTGTCTTAAACTCTTTCTCCCTACTGAACACACTCTTTTTATCTCTCTCGCTCGCGCTCTCTGTCTGTGGCTTTCTTTCCCTTTCATCTACTTTTTTCTTCTTTCTTTCTTTCTTTCTTTCTCGTTTTCTGTGCTTATTTCTTACTGTTTGTACCTGTTTCTCTACATTACCCTCTCCCTGTGGACAGATTATATCCTTCCTATCTATTCATCTATTTTATCCATCCATCTCTGTCCATACTCTTTTTCTCCTCTTTCTTTCACTTGTGCCTATTGCTTTGTTGTTTGTTACTCTCACCCTGTGGACAGATTATATCCATCCATCCATCCATCCATCCTGTCTATCTATATATTTATCTATCTCTGTCTGTCTGTCCATCCATCCATCCATCCATCCATCCAGTCTATCTATATATTATCTATCTCTGTCTGTCTGTCTCTCTGTCCATCCATCCATCCATCTGTCTGAAACTCTTTCTCTCCGCTGAACACACTTTGAACACACTTTCTCTCCGTCTGTCCATCCACCTATTTCCATCTCTATCTCTCTGTATCTCTTTCTAATCTTTTTATACACCTGCCTCTCTTTCTTTCTCTCTCTCAAATCCAGCTCAGGTTAGTTCAGCAGCACTTTATTAGACTAAATGTTGCATTTCATTAACAGGAAAGGCAGAGAATTAAAACAAACAGTAGAGCATTTACTTATGTAAAGTTTATTTTAGAAGATCCCAGAATTATTTAGGGCATCATCAACAAAGAAAGGACAAAATGATAAGTACAAATGAGTTATGAATTTTCAGTGCATTTTTACAATAATAAGTCTTGCCCTTTGGGTTGACTCAGACCTTGTCTAGTTCTCTCTGCTCCTTGTCTGTCTGTGTGTGGTGTGGTGTGGTTGGTGGTTGGTGGTGGGGAGGGTGAGGTTGTTTGTAAATTAGTGAGGTGGTCCTGCTGTGGCTTTAATTCATGGTGTGGCGTAATGAGCGAGCGCAGTAATGGACGTGCCGGCTGCAGCGCACTGTGTAATTATGAACTCTCCGATTAGCTGTGTGTTCCAGACTGGCCACTACAGATGAGCGCAACCATTCTGGTCTACACATGTACAAATATATACACACACACACACACACACACACACACACACACACACACACACACTGTTACACATAGCCCACTTCCCATGTAAGCTGCATTTACCCCAGAGCTGGCCAATTAATTCTCCGTATAGGAGCTGTGTGTGTGTGTGTGTGTGTGTGTGTGTGTGTGTGTGTGTGTGTATGCATGAGAGTGTGTGTCTAGTCAGAAATGTAAATAAATCATTATTATCAGGCTGTTGCACTAGTTCTCTTCACTTGTCTTTCTCCAGTTTTTCTCATCTTTCTCCTTTCACTTTTTTGACCTTTTATCCCCCCATTCTCTTCTTTCTCCTCCTCCTCTTTCACCTTTTACAGCCACCTGACACCTGTGGGAAGGGGAGAGAGTGAGGGGGAGAGAGAAGAGGAAAGAAAGAGATAGATTGAAAGGAATAGAGTGGTACAGAGGGGGAGGAATGCTGAGGAACAGCAGCTCAGTGAACAGAGTAAAATAAATGATGGAGAAGAGAGAAGATGATAGAGGGATGGGGAAGAAAGAGGGAAGAAGGAGAGAGGGAAGAAGGAGATAGAGAGAAAGGGTAAGAGAGAAGGAAGGAGAAGACAGAGAGTGTTAGTGGTGCTGAAAGAAAAGAGGACAGAATTAAATGAGAAACAGAAGCAAGGGAGGAGTGAAAGTGAGCAGACTGGGTTATTTATGGAGGCTCTTAACTAAGAGAAACTCAGCTGTAATTACTGAGCAGATGAATGCATGATTTATCCCTCGCCCCATCTACACCTCACACTCTTCCTTTCTCTCTATCCCTCCATCTGCTCCCTCCCGTTCTCTCTCAGTCTGTCTGCTCTCTCGCCATCTTCTGCTCCCCCTTTCCTTCTAAAATATCTGACAATATTCTGTTCCTTAAAATGAACACAAAGCTCCCATAAGTCCTTTTCATACAAAAGCAGCTTCATTCC
This sequence comes from Brachyalestes nurse, assembly GCA_037974405.1. Lineage (NCBI taxonomy): Eukaryota > Metazoa > Chordata > Actinopteri > Characiformes > Alestidae > Brachyalestes > Brachyalestes nurse. The sequence goes on along the minus strand of JBBPCY010000136.1, from coordinate 17,611,002 downwards.
TGATCACTCCACTCCAAAACACTTCACTCCAGGTCACTCCATTCCAAAATACTCCACTCCAAAACACTTCACTCCACTCTAGGTCACTCCACTCCAGATAGTGGAGTGTGTTTATGTGGTCAGTAGTGTTTATGTGGTTAGTGTGTTTATGTGGTCAGTAGTGTTTATGTGGTTAGTAGTGTTTACGTGGTCAGTAGTGTTTATGTAGTTAGTAGTGGTATGTGGTCAGTAGTGTTTATGTGGTCAATAGTGTGTTTATGTGGTGAGTAGTGTTTATGTGGTTAGTAGTGTTATGTGGTCAGTAGCGTTATGTATTCAGTAGTGTTTATGTGGTCAGTAATGCTTATGTGGTCAATAGTGTGTTTATGTGGTGAGTAGTGTTTAACACTTCACTCTAAACCACTCCACTCCAAAACACTTCACTCTAGATCTGAGGCAGGGCTGGACTGGCCATAGGGCATATGGCCCAGTGGCCGATAGTGAATTTGGGCCGGCGCGGAATCCCGTCAGCACCAAAAGTGGGCTCAAAATACTCAGGCCAATTTTTTGTCCCATTCCAGCCCTGATCAGAGGTCACCAACCTTTTTGAAACTGAGAGCTACTGAGCCATACGAAGGGCTACCAGTTTGATACACAAGAACAGAGTTTACCTAAATTTATCTAAACTTCATGTATAATAAACATGTTTAAAATGCTTTTTTTAGATATTGTCATTTTCAAATCTATATAAATGCAAATGTGATTAAAGAAGAATAGGATAAAACAGGACTAAATTAAATGTTAGATGCTGCTCACTGGTGAGCTGTGCTATTTTTAGAACAGGTTCGAGAGCTACTCATGTGGTCATTTAGGGCACCACGTTGGTGACCCCTGCTCTAGACCACTCCACTTCAAACCACTCCACTCTTGACCACTCCACTCCAAAAAACACTTCACTATAGATCACACCACACCAAACCACTTCACTCTAGACCACTCCACTCCAGACCACTTCACTCTAGACCCCTCCACTCCAAAACACTTCACTCTAGACCACTCCACTTTAAACCACTTCACTCTAGACCACTCCACTCCAGACCACTTCACTCTAGACCACTCCACTCCAAAACACTTCACTCTAGACCACTCCACTTTAAACCACTTCACTCTAGACCACTCCACTCCAAAACACTTCACTCTAGACCACTCCACTCCAGACCACTTCACTCTAGACCACTCCACTCCAAAACACTTCACTCTAGACCA
>JBBPCY010000136.1:17596514-17609657 GCA_037974405.1 Brachyalestes nurse | reverse complement strand
GGTACACAGTTAGTGATCCTATTCCACTACGGTTCTACTCCACATTATGGCAAGAAACACTTAACTAAGTAAAAAAACAACAGTCCATCATTACCTTATTACAAAACATATTCTGGTTTGTTTATGGCATTATTCCATGTGTTCCTTCATCATTTTGTTTGTTTTCAAAACGTAGAAAATAACAAAAATGAAGTAAATGAATTGAAAGAAGGTGTGTCCAAACTTTTGACTGGCAGTGTATTCTGAAGCCATGTGAAAGATCATATTGTTAAGGTCAGGTACAATCCATCACTTTCTCCGCCTCCTTAATGTGATTTCGTCAAAACGTCAGTTGATATCCTCTGTAGTGCACTTGTGTATAACTTTTTGATTGGTTGATAAACTTTTGAGTTGACTCACCTTTAATAATAATAATACATTTTATTTCTATAGCACTTTACATTTTACAAGAAAATCTCAATGTGCTTACAGAAAATAACAAAATAAAATAAAAGGACGTCCATGGCAAGAACCCCGTGCGCAAAAGCTGAAGTTGTTGTTTAAAATGTGTGTCGGAGAGAGAGTCTATGACGTCAATCCTACGGAGGCAGGAAATGAAGAAAAAACACGGAAAAACAAATGCAGAGCAAAACACACAGTAGACTCATTAACAGGCCAGTTGATGTGTCACTGTTTGTTGTGGCTTAATTAAAAATAATCAGACTGCGAATGTGTTCAGCCCTCCTTACCAATAAATGGTTTGGTGAAAAATGTTCATGGCCTCCTGATGGTACAGCAGTAGAGCTCTGGTTCCTGAATCAGAAACATTTTTTTAAACACTGTGTTCTTTCTTTCCACCCTATTAGACAGATGTAACCTGTTGATCCGCCTTGTAGTTATTGAAGACAGTTCCTCTGATGCTGCTTAATCCCTCAATAGTGGTAATTTTCTGGCCACAGGACTTGTTGGCAGGATATTTTTGGACCCAGCAGTCACACTCCAGCACCCCTATGAACTGTCCACACACACACACACACACACACACAAAACCATCTCTGATGTTGTTTATGACATCGCTGTGCTGAGAAAGTTATAGTCACGTGTGAACACGCCACACCACAGCACATGTGAAATTCTCTCTCTGTATTTACCTCATTCACCAAGTGAAGCAGCAGCAGCCAGTGACGCAGCACCCGGGGAGCAGTGTGTGGGGACGGTCCCTTGCTCAAGGGGACCTTAGTGGTGCCTCTAGCAGTCCTGGGATTCAAACACATAAACTTCCGATTACAGGGGCAACTCCCTAACCACCAGGGCATCAGCTGCCCCAAACAATCTATGTGCACTGGCTGTCCTCTGATTCTGTTCATTCAGTGCCTAGGGCTCTCTCACTTATCCTAACCAGGTACTCAGGAGGTGCTGGGGCTTGTGCTAATGCCTCCAGCAGGTCAGTTGGCAATTTGCAATGTTTAAATAAGGAAGGAGGATTGGGCAGAAAAAAAACCCTAAATATTCTTACTTTTCATGTGCACACAAAAAGTATCATGAGAAATGTAGGTACCAATTAGACTACCCTCATAAAGGGTTTATAAATGATTTATAATCAGTTTATTATTTAGTTAGCTTGTAGACAGTTTATAAATAATTAATAAGCAGTCTGAATCGAGTTATAACAGTTGTCATTCATTAACAAAGTTGCTTAGCTTTGTTAAAATGCTCCTACCATTAAAAGACCAGATCTTTCCAAATAGTGACCCTGCACTGATGTATGACAGCAACTGTTATAACTTGTTATAACAATTATAACTGTATATAACTGTTATAACCTAATAGTTATCAACAATAATTTATGAAACATTTAAACAGGTAGCATTATTGTAAAGTGGTACTGAATATTATAATGCAATCTAACTGTAGGTTATTTCAAGAGTGAAAAGGTTATTTCAAGAGTTCACAACAGAACACAAAGTTAGGTCTAGTGAGCCTCAAAAAAAAAACTCCTTAAAAGCATGAAGAGGAAACACTGATGGGAACCAAGGCACAAAAGGAGAAATTCTCTTAGAGCACAAGGAAGAAACAATAAAAGGAACCAAGATTTAACAGGAGAAATTTTCTACGAGCATGAGAAGAAACCAAGATTCAATCTGGGCACTTCGAATAGTATGAAGTTACAGTGCCACTTGGGTCATACAAAGGAAATGTTATATGCGCCCGACTCTGTAATCTCACACTAATGCAAGGCCTTAGGGAAATCACTGCGCATGCAAACCACACACTATAGCAAAGCTATCGACCGCACTATACATTTTCCATTGTGAAGAAATACTGATTATATGCTATATCTACACAATACACCAGCACAGCATTAAAGGTAACCAAGTGTATGTTCTATATTACCGTAAAATGTATATTATTTTCAGATATGTATCCGAGCGAGAGCAAAGTGTCTGAGTTTTAATGTCGGAGTCAACTATCACCTTCCCATGAATTCCTTCCAAAAAAAGAAAAGAAAAAAAAAACATGCATGAACTTGAGCGAGCACCTGCGATGTTACGGAAGTACTGAATAGCAATTTTCTCTGCCGCGAAATTTACTGTGTCTTAAAAAGGATTACATTAGTGGCGCCGTCTCTGAGGAGACGGCAAATACAAAGCCAATATGAATGTCACAGTTCATATAATTTTCCAGAGAAAAAGTAATCTACAGTTCCAGTCCATAATGCATAATTTATGACGGAGTTAATCAAGGCGAGAGAAAAGCAGGGAGAGCTTCGTGCAGGCCGGCCTGCCCCCTGTAGGTGAGGAGAGCTTTCAGTGCAAACAGGCCCAGCCATCCACGTCCTATTCCATCTATAACCCATCCACAAATATATTCTTTATGCTTTATTATGCTTCCACCTTTCTACGCTGTTATATGAGCGTAGACACACTTAATAAAAAGAACGCTTTGAACTGAACCACTAAAACATCATGGTGGTTTGAGTTAATACAGTCCACTAAACAGAAATCCTAATCACCGTCACCTTGTTCTCGACTTCGCCATGCAATACGAAACCAAATGCCTTAATCTTACCCCTTAAAATTACAGGAAATTAAGGAAAATGAAGGGGAAAAAGTACACAGTTTAAGGCTGGTTAAGGCTGTTTTTTTCCCTTACTTTTTCAAATTTGCTCCTTAAATAACTGAACCTCCTGAATTAATGCCATACATTTAAAATAAAGGGGTTTCACACTCATGCCTTAAATCTGATTCTAAGGCAAATGAATGGCCACTTAATTCAAATCAAAAGGGGTTTAGTGTATTTTCAGGGGTCAATTAAGGTAGGGTTATGCACATTTTCAAGTTCATTGTTTTTCGTAGTAATGGCTAGTCCACACAGCGGGCCTGTAGTGGTGCCTGGAGTTTCAAACTTTACTTCACCTCCCTCTCTTTATGAATGGCTAAATTAGAAAGACCTGACTTTACCCAATCAGGTTGCTCTATGCAAGCAGTAACGAAATGTCAGAACAATACATCACGACTTATAAGCACGCAGAGTGAGATGAAAGATAAAGTGTGTGACTGCTATGAAATGCCCAAATACCCAAACTTATTAAAATTCAAGGCAGAGGCCTGGACAATATCTTAAAATAATTACAATGATATTTTATTTCATGTTGTCAATAATATTGCTGCCAGCAACCATCCACATACACACAGACATGATCCATTTAGATGCACTTTCTTTACTATATTCTTGTTTTAATAATAAATTATTTCACCTCTTACCTTGTATTCTCATGCTTGTGAGAACCTGCCGTTTCTTCTCTTAACTGCAAGTGAATTGATAATAGAGCCCCCTAGTGGAGACATTCCAGACTACTAAATGTGCAAGAGTAAATGAGTTTCAAAGGTGTATGTCTGTGCATATGTAAAATAATATTATGTGAAAAAAATGAGTTTTTCTTCATTACTGCACAAGTGTTCTTGAAATCTGATGCAGATGTCAGTGGGAAACCAGACAGCATAAAATGTTCATATTTTTACAACTCCATCAAGAAACAAGTGGTATGGAAAATGCTGAGAATTTTCCAAATACTGCATTTTCAGAGAGTTGATCACACACCGTGAAACCTGCAGTAGAGACAGCAGGAAATGTGCTCTACTGTTGCCTAACAGCTTGTTGAGGTCCCTTAATAACCCATTGTTTTAACTGTAAAAGGGATTAAAACATTACATGATCGTACCGTTTAACAAACTGTTTAAAAATCAATTAGCCCTCTCGAGTTCTCTGTAAGTTCTCTTTCTGAGCATGCTGTTCATCGGCCATTTGAAGCATCATCATCATTATTGCTGATTTTTGATGACTATGGCCTGACGCTCAGTCCTGATATGCACACACACACACAGGCACACAGCTTCAACCTCCAAAGATGATGTTTAAATCCAAAAGCAAACCAGCCATCAATCTTGATGTTCTCCAAGAGCCACAAATTATTTGTATTGTTTCAGTCCATTAGTCTCCCATCTCTCTCTCTCTCTCCCTGTGCACTGACTGACCCAGAAACACACACACTGGTATCTTATTAGCACTAATCAATACCAACACATGGAGCATACATCACACATCCATCCATCTCTCTTCTATCTGTCTTTCTCTCTCTCTTTTGCTCTCTCTCTCTCAATCTATCTATCTACATTTCATCCATCCACCCACCCACCCATCCATCCATCCACTTACCAAAGCTTGAACCACAACCAACCTACACCACCCCCCATTTTAGTCTTTAATGTATTTTAACATAAGATTTGATTAACATTTTTTAAACTATTTGGAGCGCTTCTCTTGGTCCGTTAATAAATGTTCAGACAATATAAAGCCAGCATTTTCTAATATTAGAATATCAAAAAGTATATTATTCACTCTTTGTCTTTCTATCCTTTCTCTTCATCAAACACACATAGATCTGTCTCATTGTTTCTTATTCTCTCTCTCTCTGTAACTGAATAATATCAGCTGTACTCAGTCCCCTTTGCCAGAAGCAAAGCTATTGTTTGTGAGCATGAATCATCCTCCAGTGTAGCGGGCAACTTTCCACCACAGTCCACCCCACAGGAGAGCTGTAGAAGACAAGAGGGACCAAAGCATCCGGCGGAAGCTCCAGCTGGTTTCTCCACCCATGAACATCACCGCCGGCTTCCAGCACAGCCCACCACACAGAGATGCAGCTGACCATCTGCTTTCCTCGTGAATAATGACTGTGACTGGTCAGTCTTTTATATTTACCAGCACATGTCATGGATGACTGTAATGTTTATGTAGCCAACAGCTAATCGCAGATATGCCTTCCTAGATCTACCATGGTGTATATCTCAGCACATTCTACCTTCTTCTTACATTCTGCTTAATTAGTCCTGATTGGTACCGAAATAAGTCTTGAGTAGAAATTTTGAGCTGGAATAATGACTGATACAGAACATATCACAAAAGAACAGCCACTGTGTGTAACCAGAGTGGACAAGTGGTTTCAAAAGGTTATTTAGGCAACAGTTTCTAAGCTCACTCACCCACACACACACACACACACAAAGTAAAAGGTGCAAGGTAAACTGTTGTTTTGTTCATTTCCATGTTGAAAGAAGAAAGACGGATGGGACAAAATAGCCATTCTCTTTGCAGAGGCCATCTTCCTGCTTGTAGTTGCAATTTACGTTAACTGCTTTGTCTGAAAAGTTCAAAGAGGACTGAATAAGTAATTCATATCCCTCTAAAGAAAATTATTAGCATCCCTGGGTTGAATTGGTGGGGATTCGAAAACGAGAGAAGAGAGGAACGGACCTGGCTGCTTCCTTTTTTGAAAGGATGAAGCACTTAGCGTTCACATTTGCAGAAGTGAATGCAATATGAATAAGCTGAGGGAGACAGGCAAGGTTAGCATCTCCTCTTGAAGGTTAGAAATGAGAGCCAAGAGAGATACAGAGCCACTTGACACACATCGGGAACTGGAAACACCTTGACAGTCAATTTCCAGCATTTTACAATTCCTATTTTCTGCTGAGCCTAATATAAAACTAAAAAGAATCTATATTTGCACAGGCCACACTATGTTGAACCCAGCAAACAGACTACATAACACTACAAGGGCAATGGGTTGCAACTGTATGCAAATATTCTGTCAAGGCTCCCACCTTTTCTCTCTTTGAGAGTACGAACACCTGGTTATAATTTTTCTGCTCTAAATCCTAAATATACCAATGAGCCAAAATATTATTAATACTTGCCGATTATGCTGTTGGTCCTCCACATGCCACCATAACGGCTGACCCACTAAACTATGGACTCTATGAAGAGGCTGCCCTGTGATATTTGGCACGAAGACACTGGTGGAGCCACCGTGGACTGGAATCCCAGAACATCTCAAAGACTCCCATTCCCATAAATATGTTTAGCTAGGTTGCACATCTCAAATTGACATCAACATGAAAGTGTCTCTCAGCAGAATTTTTAGCTGCTCCATCAGCTTCTTTCTACAGTGTATTTAAGACAAGATAAACCTTTATTAGTCCCACAAGTGGGTGTTAGTGGCCTAGTGTGTAGGATACTTGCCTCTGGACCAAGAGGTCATGGGTTTGAATCCTACCTTCAGCAAACCACCACTGTGTTCCTGAGCAAGATCCTTAATCCCAAGTTGCTCCAGGGAGACCGCCCCCTGTAGTTAGGGAGTGGAAGTCGCTTTGGATAAAAGCGTCTGATAAATACCAAAAACGTAAATGAAATTTGCACTGTTATGGCAGAAAGTGCACAGTATAGAGGTAAGAGCAGCAAAACAATAGATTAAAAGCTATACAACACAACAAGATCAAATAAAAGTACACTTAAATACAATAAATATAGACATTTGTATGTGTATGCAAATATGTATTTCAGTGCAAACACATCCTCAGGTAAACAGTGCATATGCGTATGGCCATGGCAACCTTCTTCCACTGCTCCAAAATCCAGTTTCCATAATAGGTGCTTTCTTAGGCAGGCAAGGGGTTAGCATGGGCACTCTGACTGTTCTGTAGCCACACAGTCCCACAGATATAGGGTGGTGGTGGCCTAGTGGTAGGATACTTGTCTCTAGACCAAGAGGCCATGAGTTCGAATCTTACCTTCAGAACACCACCACTGGGTTCCTGAGTAAGACCCTTAACCCCAAGTTGTTCCACGGAAGCTGCCCCCTGTAGTTAGGGAATAGAAGTCGCTTGGGATAAAAGTGTCTTGTGACATATTGCTCTCATAACAAGCATTTTAGTGACTTCAACCCCAGTGTTGTTGATTCAGACCAGATATGACAGCCATCGCTACCCTCTCAAATTGATCATTATTTAAGTCTCCTTCACCCTGTTGCTGGTTTGTGGTTTGTCCTTCTGTGGAACACTCTCAGTAAGTACTCTCACCTGCTGACTGGGAGAACCACACAAGCCTTGCTGTTTTGTATATGCTCTGGCCCAATTGTCTGGCCATGGCGATATGATCCTGGTCAAAGTTGCTCAGGTCTCATTTCTCCAATTTCTTACATGTCAACTACCTACTGTCTAATATATCTCAGACCACATCATTGTAAAGCATCTCCTTGTAGAGCACTGCTGTAGCTTGGCAGGTGATTCTGAGTTATGTTTGGTGGTTTTTTTTTCTCCATCTTTCCCTTTTTGTGTTTTCCTGTGTTTGAAGTTGTCTGGCTTGCCACGTCTGGACTTTCCGATCCCTGAGCTTTCCTGTAATCTGGCCCCTGCAAAGCTCAAATAGAAATTTCCAGAAAGAGCCAATTGAATAATTGCACCCTGCTACACCACACATACACTCATATACACACACAGACAGAAACACACACAAATGCGCAGCTGTCAAAGCATGACAGTTAAATCTTTATCAGATTTCTTTTTCAGGCCTGGAACAAAAACAGGCCCAAATCATGATGTGATTTTCGTAGAGCAAACACAGTTTATAATTTTCATAAGGAGAGGCTACACGTTCCAAATGCCGACCTCTGTCCACAGCCAAACGTGCATACGATGGCATCAGAATGCACTAATGGAGGAATGTGATGCTCTGGGCAATGTCATACTGGGAAACCTTAGCTCCTAGCATTCATGTGGATGTCACTTTGAAACATATCACCCACTTTAACATTGTAGTATAGCAAGTACACCCTGTCATGCCACTGTATTCACTTGGCCTCTTTCAGCAAGATAAAGGCCTCTTCCAGCAGGACAATGCAAAAAATGTTCAGGAATGGGTTAAGGAGCTTGACAAAAAGATCAAAATCTTGACTTGGTTACCAATTTCCTTAGATCTTAATTTGATCACCTGTGGGATGTGCTGGATATACTAGCCGGATCCATCGAGGCCCCAACTCTGCTTGCTAATTTCTTGGTGCAGATACCACAGCACCTCTTCAAAGGTCCTGTTTGCAGTTGCTTTTGTAAGTTTGCTGCTTGTTGATTTATCCATACGAACATTGCCCAGTGTAGCCATCAATGGCGCTGAAGACCTCTCTTCGAAAGCAATGGCTTCAAAAGCAAGAGGGATACAATCGCAGATTCTATGGTAACATGCAGTGCACAAGCAGCTAGACTTCAGTCTGTTTAAGGGTCAAACGAGGAAAATACGGTAACAGCACTGAAAAATGCAGTGGCATTAATAATTTATCGTGTTCGCATGTTATTAACTTTGACAGCACTAACACCAAGTGAAGCTCAGCCCTCCACAAACACCTTCCACACACACATGCACACCAGACACACACACGCACAAATCCTTTCCAGCTTAGCTGTCTTCAATTAACAGCAATTAGCCTATGGTAATTGTGTTTGTGTGGTGCATAATGAAGGGCTCTCTCTCTCTCTGGGTGTGTGAGAGTTTGTGTGTGTGTGTGTGTGTGTATGTATTGTAGTAGCAGCTGTAGGCCTGGGTGGTCTAGCTCTCTAGTCTGTCTTTATCATGCATCTGTGCCATCCAGGGGGCTGCCTGCACTTCAGGTACTCCATCATTCTCTCCCTCTCTCTCTCTCTCTCCCTCTCTTTCTCTTTCTCTCTCTCTCTGTTTCTGTCTCTCTATCCCTCTCTCTCTCCCTCTCTTTCTCTTTCTCTCTCTCTCCCTCTATATTTCTCTCTCTCCCTCTCTCTCTCTCCCACTTTCTCTCTCTCTCCCTCTCTCTCTCCTTGTCTCAAACACACTCTGCTGTTTGTTTTGATATTGGTCATTGTTTCTTCAACCTTTTCAACTCTTTAGTATTAAGTGATTCTTAACTTTTGGCAGCAGGGTGAAATTCTAATTTCCATTTAAATTATGTATAATTAAGTATTAATATACTTGCAGCTATTTTGCTGGCATGACTCAGCTATGAACTAATATTTTGAGGTTATTTGGCCTCCCTCAGCTTTATGTTCATAATGTGATCCATTGTCCAGAACTCCAGTCCTTTACTTATTTTACACATGCAGCAGTTGCCATGTGAGTGAGTGTCAGGCGGGCTAGCGAAAACACCCCCAGCAACAGTATACTTTGAGCTGAATTACAGTTTAATGTGCAGTTCTGACGAGGACTTTTCACACAAGGAGACTTTTTTATTAATGTAATGTTCTGAATTTTATGCCTTTTTGTCTAACACTGAGAATGTGAGAACATCAAAAGAAAATTACATCGGTTTATCAGTTAACGTTCAGCTAGTGTAACTCACATATAGACACTAAGTAATGGCCCATTCTGTTAAACAGCATGAGACGTTACAGTGCCCATAGTTTGTATATTAGGTGGCCAGTTTTAAAAGTAATGTTTATGGTCTCTTAACCTGACTTGTTTTGTTCTGGCATGTGCAAAACTGTGTCTGTGTAAAGGTCTTAAGGCTTTGTGGCCCCTCTCTGGTGCAAATGGAAACTACCTTACTGGATATGCAATGGGAAAGTGTAATTTGTGGTTTTAAATAATAGAAAAATAATAATGTCAAAAATATTATCTCAGTGAACATTTTTTTTCAAATACCCTAAATCCTAGCAGAGTAGAATTGAGCTAAGACCTTCATTAAAGGTCAACAGAGGGCCAAAGCAGAACTGGTATGAGACATGTTTTAAGCTTTATGTGGTGCAATTTTGGAGCTTTGGAGAACTGCATAATGCATAGTGTGCAGCAATTCACTTGCCAGAGAAGCTGCAACAGCCGTAACAGCCAAGTGATCAAAAGGCATCAATTTAAATGACAGGTTTCATTTACGTCATGGACAAGTAAATGAAACAGTGGACAGGATGGTTGAGAGAGGGTCCCACTGGATCAATGTAAAGTGGAATGGTAAGCAGTTTTTCATCCCCCAGGCTTTGACAAACAAACATGTGGCTCATAAAGTGCTCTGAACAGCTGCTTGTGCCAGCATTTGTTCTGCTTTTAGCCTCTATGTGTTATGAAACACCAATCACACCCTTGTGAAATAGTAATTGCCCAGCAGCAAGCAAGCAATTGCTTCCAATAATTGTGGGTCAGTCTTTCACATCTCTATGGAGGGATTTTAGCCCATCCTTATAGGGTTCAAGTCGGGACTTTGCCTAGACTTCGCCAAGCCTTTAGTTTGTTTTATTTAGGGCATTCCTAGGTGGTCTCGATTCATAACAACATGTGCAGCTGGAACAAGACTACTCATTTCATCAGTGGTCATAATGTTGCTGCTCTTCAGTGTGGATATAAACAGCAGAAAATGGTGAAGAAAAAAAAAACATCTGTCTGGCCTCCTTCCACTGACCTCTCCTCCCTCCTACCCCTGTCTGAGTCCCCGTCTTTGTTTTTCTTGACCTTGCACATAAGGACCTTCTGTTTGAAAGCCACAAGTCCAAGTGATAGCATGCCTATACACACACACACACACACACACACACACACACACACACACACATACAGGTGCCTTCCCACAAATCACTCACAGTGACCCCAGCCTCTGCTGTAGCTGGCTTCAAACGCAGAGGCCGCCTGAGGGCACGTGATGCGCAGAGGCGCCGGGTGCCCGAGGCCAGAGCAAAATCCAATTTCTGCCTACCGGGCGGTTCCCGCGGATTTACCTGCACCCGCCACCGAGCACGTGTGTGTGTGAGCGCAAGCGTGTGGCCTGAAGCCATGTCTGCCCGAACAAAGCGAACGGGAGCCATCACAGCGCACACAGCTGCATACACACACACACACACAGGCACATACATACACACATACACAGGTGGGCTTGCAGAGGGGCGCCACAATAGGAACACATTTCCATTCAGTTGCACACAAAGGGAAGCGGTGCTGCCGAAAGAGAGAGCGAGAGAGAGAGAGAGGGAGAGAGAGAAAGGAAGAGAAATCGAAAACCCACCCCCCTCTCCCAAGCCCCAGGGTCTCCCGTGCTTTCTAAAACAAACAATACAAGCCAGATAAAACACAGACGTGTTTACAACACACAAAACTGCTGCTCCTCCATTCCTCAACTTTCATACACTCTGCCATTATGTTCAGCACAGGCCTTTATTACTGGGAAACAAACAGCGGTGTTGAGCGCGGCTGCTCCATAACGGACGAGCCTCTGGCACTGCCACGCTGAGACAGGAGAGAGCCAGTCATCAGGCAGAGCTTCACCCTCACTAGTCTGCCTCAAGGCCCAGTCACACTCGCGAATGTCTCCAAGCAAAATAACATTCATTTCACCGGCATTGTCCACAATGAGCAATTTTGCACTGCAGAGTTCCAGGCCGAATACGTTCCGAGTGGGAAATTGTGCGTCAAAGAGCAGGCGGATTCCAAAAACAGGTGACAAAGCAGAAATACTGGCTGTTATTTTACCTTACAACACTGTGCATGTACCTCTTGACCACAGACGGGTTTAAAAAAAATATCAGGGCTTTATCTATTTCTAAAACTTTGGCAAAACAAGACACCAGGTCTGGCAGGGTATTCACAACCACTTCATCTATGATTTTCGGTGAGGGACATTAAACCCTCAGACGTCTGGTTCCATTTAGCACCTTTGAATTCTGTTCGTAAAAGTATTTCTCATGAAACCACTTTCTTTAACCAACTGGAGTTTTTTTTTTACCATGCCAATGATTGAATTAGGCAGGAATTTGGAAAAAAAAACTGGTCTCCTAAATGTAAAACAATCCCATTCAAGTTTGAGAGAAGTAATGAGTGATTGATATAGGCGTATGTTTTCGAGTAATCCCCCCAACACTACTTATGCATAAGCACTGCAAGCCAGGTTAGAGCACGGAAAACACCGAAATAGTTCTTGACGCTTGACGCTCTGATGGAGCACACATCTGCCTGGAGATGTTACATTAGAGCAACATGGCACACACTGTCAGAGAGCAGGATGGAGCAGCTAGGGAAGGAACATGAGTTCTAAGATCACTACACTGGGAGCCAGGCTGTCACACACACACACACCCTGTCAACTCCGGCACGCTAGCATGGCTCGCCTCCCCTCCGCATGTCACAATGCGTTCTGATGTGTTTGCTGAACTACACACCCTCTCCAGTACACACACACACACACACACACACACAGGCGCGCACACTCCAACTGCCCCCATGCTGAAATGAGTGGATCACACAGTAAATTGCACGTCCTCCGTAATGCATGTTGGACATTATCAGTGGTGATCTGTCCAGCGCGCTCACTCACAATTACCCAGACGCTCCACCGCTGACTGCTCTCACACACGTGGAAGCCATTAACCTCCCTGACTGCTGCTGGACTCCACCGACCCCAGCAGGCACGGCCCAAAACAGCAGCCTGCGATCACAGCCACTTGAGCTGCTGAAACAGTCACTGTTACACACACTACATATTAATACTGTCCTACAACTGTACACTGCACGCACACACACAGCAAACACACACACGCATCCAGCGTATTTCCATATGGGCTTCTACAAACACATGCACACTCACACAAACTTTTTCTATCTCTCTATTTCTGTCCTCTCTCTCTCTCTCACACACACACACTCACACAATGTATATTAACACATTCTGCAGGTGTGTATACTTCCGCATGGGCTTTTACACAAATGCACACTCTCTCTCTCTCTCTCTCACTGTCTCTCATTCATACACACACACACACACACACACACACACACACACACACACACACACCTCCTATACGGAGAAGTAGTTGGCGAGATTTGGGG
>JBBPCY010000136.1:17584736-17595092 GCA_037974405.1 Brachyalestes nurse | reverse complement strand
ACACATTAAGAAGGCAAGAAATTCCACTAATGAACTCTTGACGAAGAACACCTGTTAATTAAACACCATTCCAGGTCAATCCCTCATGAATCTGATTGAAAAAATGTGCATGTCCAAAGCTGAATCTGAATCTACAATGTAAAAACAAAGGAAATCGTTGAATGAGAAGGTGTGTCCAAATTTTTGACTGGCAGTGTACACCCAAGTTTTTGTGAAAATACTTAAAAATAAAAATATTTATTTTAAGGTTTTTTGTTTCATTGGAATTTTTCTAACCTTCTGTGTTGTCTAATGTGGCAACAGTAGCTATGAAAGTATGTCAGTTTCATTGTATTTGTGTTGTGCTTTTTATACACAGACTGCAAGGTTGCTATCATACAAACCTCCATCTGCGTGACCATCTGACCTTTCACACTTATCATGTTTGAGTGCAGTGCGTTTGAATGTGGTTCATTCTTGCACATCTTTGGGGAGCTTAGTGTCATATTCCTTACATACGGCGATAGTGATCTGCAGAGGCCTTGAAACCCGTATTGGAAATGTCATACTCCCTGTTCCTGACTCACCCTCTCCTGTTGTGTGTGTGCGTGTGTGTGGGTTTTTTTCTGTGTCTGTCCCGGCTGATCTGTGCGTGTAGTATCTCTGAGCCTCTGCATTTACAAATCCAAAGTTGAGGCAGATAAAATCTTTAATAGTAGAGGTGTGTGTGTGTGTGTGTGTGTGTGTGTGTGTGTTGCGCTATGACAGTTTCCCCGCGTGCCGCTGCATTATTAATGACCCCGAGCTGCCAGCCAGCCTTGATCAGCCTCTCTAATAATGTTGATCTGTTCCAAAAAAAAACTTTTAGAGCAAACATGATTATTGAAATGATTAATGTGACAACAGCATAGTGGGAGCTGTCACATTAGTTTCAGAGGAACACCCACCCACCCTCCATCCCCCCCTCTACCCACACACGCACCCGCCCTGCCAGCTGCGGAAAGGGGATTTTTGAAGGGGTGTCAGAATTGTGTGTGTGTGTTTGTGTGTGTATGGAGGGTTTGGCATGATAAGGCACTGTATGAAGGTGTGAGGCTGGAGACTCTAATCGGTGCTAACATGAGAGAAAAGCTGATAGGTGGTTTAAAATATGAGAGAAAGAGGTTGACTGTGTGTGTGTGTGTGTGTGTGTGTGTGTCCGTGTATTTGTAAGAGAAAGCCTTTTTGTCCTCCATTTGAATAAACAGTGAAAGTGAGACTGAGAGGGTGTATGTGTGTGTATGTGTGTGTGTGTGTGCACTCATCACTGCCAAAAAATATATTTTGACCCTTTTTTCTCACAATCTGCTTGTTGCCAATTCGGTTCCGCTAGCTAGGTCCCCCATCACACACTGCTGCCGAGTCAGGAGGGTGAAGGCCAGCATGTGAAGCCCATTTCAGACTGCCTCTTATGTGACAGTCATCATTGATAATGTTGGTAATTGTGTGATCCAGTGATTATTTTTGATGATTTTTCGAATAGTAATATACACGCGATTCATAACAGCAAACTGAATTTGAATTCACATGAATACACTAAATTGGAAATACAAACATGTGTTTGAGATCCTGCTGGTGTGGGTTTCTTCTCTTTCAGTGATGCACACAAAAGCAATTTGACAGTAATAGCTCCTCCTTGTGGAGAATGTTTAGAGCAGCCAAGCATGGCTTTATAAGGACCCTTTTAATGGATTAATGTTTTAAATTGGATTTTAGCCTTGGCTCATTAATGGTAACACTAAAAATGTACACTGTTACATGCTTCCAACTTTTTGACAATAGGAAGATCTTTCCTGTTCCAGCATGACTGTGTCCCTGAGCACAGTGCCAGGTCTATAAAGACATGGTTTCATGAGTTCAGTGTGGGGCAACTGCAGTAGTCTGCACAGAATCTTGAACTCAACCCAACTGAACACCTTTGGGATGAATTGAAACATCGATTTTGAGCCAAGCCTTCTTGTCCAGCAAGTCAGTGCCTGACCTCACAAATGTTCTTTTGACTGAATGGGAACAAATAAAAAAAAATCGTTGTCTTCCCAGAGAATTGGAGCCGCACATGAGTGTTGTATGGCAAGTCCATATTAATACCCACAGTTTTAAACTTTGGAATGGGTCTCTATGAAACTGGTGTGATGTTCAAGTGTCCAGATACTTTTGGCCACATAGAGTATGTTTGTGCTGATGTGCGTTTCTTCTGTTTCAGTCATGCCCACAAAAGCAATTTGACACTAATAGCTCCTCCCTGTGAAGAATGTTTAGAGCAGCTAAACATGGCTTTATAATGAACTTTTCAATAGATAATTTTTTTATTGCGTGATATATTTATAGGGCCTAGGGCAGCCCAGTAGTTAGGGTGTACTTTTGGCGATACAGAGTATGTTTGCGACAAAATTTGGATGTACCTGTTTAATCTAAAAGGTTCTGGAAGTTCAAAAAAAATGTTCATTACTTTTTGGATGTTTTTATTAGGGTGGAAAAATTGCAGCACCATACAGGTATTTTGAATTTATTTATTTGTGAGGTTTTTTTGTGTATGGCTAAACAAACTAAAGGTGTAGTTCAGGACTTGGCAGCAAACCTTATGTGACTCTTTTACTCCAAAATTCTAAAACAAATTCAAGACGTGCCGTTATCTGCAAAAACAATCCGAGACAGGACTTTATGAACAGCCACCAACGTCTCTGTCTTCAGGTCTGTCTTCATGCTGCTCGACTGCCAGTGAGGAGTCATGTCATGTCAATAAACAAAATAATGGCCAAAGGATTGAACTACCGCCAGTTCTTTGAATGACTTGGTGGTTTCTGACCTTATTCTGACCTTCTCATGCACAACAAAGTGAGGTGGCTGTCCAAAGGACATGAGCTGAAACTTTTCGCAGCTTGTTTGGAGGATGTGAAAGCATAGGCCGTGCCTGTGCAGAACTCAATGACCCTGTGTGATTAGAAAAGTTTTACTTCTTGGTTGTTATGACTTTGCTCTTAGAAACCAAACTGCAAGGCAAAAAAAAGCACAACTTTCTTATTTGGAAGAGGTTCTGACATTGGAATGCAGACATGCATTGTTTGTTATGGACATGGACTGTGGTCCTCCGTCACTCAGGATGTCCAAAGAGAGATTCTAATGATGAAAAAATCATTCACTTCAGAATTGCAGGAGTTCAGGAGCACTTGAAAACCACTAGAAGCTGACATGACTGTCCACAACTTTAAGGCTTGTTCAGGAGTTAGTCGAGCGGCCACTGAAGTGGAAGTGGGCGAGCTGTAAGAGGAGGACGTGAATTCATGGCTTTAGCGGAGAACCTTGAGAATTTGGAGAGACAACGACCTGCCTTGACCCAGAACCGCAAGTGGGGAAAATATGCAGCGCTTTCAAAGCAGAACGTGTTTTCAAAGTGTGGAGCTCTTTATCGGAATGCAACCTGAAAAGAAATGTATTTGCAGTACTGTCCGTGTTTGGATCGAGTGTTCGAGAGTGTTCTCTTGACAGCTGTTTCTTTTTCACTTTAACAGAGCATGCTTGAAAACAGTTTAATCCAGAGGCAAATTATGTCATTTTATTCTTTGCCTAATGTTTTTATTTATTTATTGAGAATATTTGCCCCAGACCTTGGGGAGGGCTTAATTGGAGGCAGAGGACTGCAAATCATGTTACCGAGTTTAACAAAAAGACATTTGTTCATGTTTATACTGTAGATTAACCGGCATGAGCTTTTAGAACTGCAAGATGTAATAATTCATAAATATACTACACATAATAGGACATAGTCACAGCTGACGGATTAAAATGTTACACCACTGAATCCTAAGCACTTGTGGCTCCCAACATTCTGGTGAGGTGATTTGTGTTGAAATAGGACCCCTGGCCTTGCTCTAATAATCTCAGATCATCAGTGGTGGGCAGGGGGGGAGGAATCTGTACGCATATGTGACAAACAGAAGCTGTGATAGATTTTGGTCATTATTTGAGCAGAGTGAATGAGAAATAGCATGTGTGTGTGTGTGTGTGTGTGTGTGTGTGTGTGTGTGTATTTCGTCCATCATTTGAACAGCTTTAATATCACGGCTACTGCCCAAGCAGTGTAACACTGACCATCAGTGCCCTGCAGAAGTGAACGCAACATGAGCATATTTAGCTTCTGCCCATTTATAACGGCCGCCGCCACCAACATGGGGGTCAGTGGCTTCTTAATGAACACTGTTTCAATTTATCTCTAGGAAGTGTTCTGCCTAATATTGAGCTTGAATAAATGGTGTCGCGGGAGAGCAGGGCTCGGCCAGAAGCCCCCCCGGTGCAAACCTTGGATTTATTCCAATTATCTGCGAGTTCTAGTCGCAGTGTTTCTGCGCAAAGAGAACATCAGGCCAGATGGCAATGGAGCTCCAGCTAATGTATTACTGCAAGACAAGGGGTGGCATGGGAAAAAGAAGACACAAAGAAAGTCGGAATGCCACATATGGGATTTTTGTGCAGGAAAAAAAAAACGACAGAGATAGGTGGAGTGATAGAGAGCGGTAGCTGGAACCACTGAGACAAAGCAACATCTGCGTGTATCCTGTGACGCTAGCGCTAACCTATAGGGAGGGCATGGCAGTGTTTTAGCAGGAAAAATATGATGAGAATATCCTCATTTGCTGACGATTGCTTATTGTGCTTGCTATTCTGCAAATAATCTGCGCTCATTCCTTCCCCATGATACTAGCTTTCATATATCTGCAGTCTTGGTCTACCCACTATCCGACCCCCATGGGTACCGTGATTTTGTGCCTGTGCTAATGTGAAGTACCAACCTTTCGTTTATTTCCAGTCAGAAAAGTCATTAAGTACAAGTTATTAATTTTTTAGCATCAGGCACAAACATATTTAACAAAATATTACACAGACACCTCAGTTATAATTATTTGTTTTCAGTATTTAGTAGTGATGCACTGAACGTCCCATAACCCAAAGGTTCCGGTCAGCTTACTAGGTTAATAACTTAAGATTTAGATTTAACATTTAATATTTAGATTTAGATTTAGCAGTTACATTTAGATTTAACATTTAGATATAACATTTAACATTTAGATTTAGATTTAACGTTTAGATTTAAGATTTAACATTTAGATTTAGATTTAGCATTTAGATTTAGCATTTAGATTTAAGATTTAACATTTAGATTTAAGATTTAACATTTAGATTTAGATTTAACATTTAGATTTAGGTTTAACATTTAGATTTAGATTTAACATTTAGATTTAAGATTTAACATTTAGATTTAAGATTTAACATTTAGATTTAGATTTAGATTTCACATTTAGACTAGACTTAGATTTCACATTTAGATTTAAGATTTAACATTTAGATTTAAGATTTAACAATTAGATTTAGAGTTAACATTTAGATTTGGATTTAACATTTAGATTTAGATTTAACATTTAGATTTAGATTTAACATTTAAATTTAACAATTATGCAGCAAGAAAATGTACCAAAACTTGACACTGTTTTTTAAGCAGATTTAGCTCTAAATGTGTGAAAATTGTGTGAACATTGCGCTAAATAATGAAAAATAGACACCTCTAAATTCATTAAGCTGTTTTTACAAACATAGACGATGGTTGCACTTTTATGATGCAAATACTCATTATAGTCACACTTATCGGTCAGTGGTTAATGGTTAGGGTTAGTGGTTAGCCTGCAATCAGAAGGTTGTGGGTTTAAATCCCAAGACTGCTAGTGTCATCACTGAGCTGCCCTTGAGCAAGATACTGTCCCCACACACTGCACCCCTTGTTGGTGGCTGCCCACTGCTTGACTTGGTGAAATGCAGAAAAATAATTTCCCATTGTTCACACAGTGTGCTGTGGTGTGACTATAAGGGGTCACTTTATTTAATTTATTACCAGCTAGCCTACCATTTTAGCATGTCTACAATTTATTGGTAGTAGAGTTGGTTATGTTTCAAGAATAGTTGCCCTTAAAAAGTGTAAAATAACAGTAATTGCCTTTTTGTTTTTAGATAATGCACAAGGTAAGTCAAAAGCCATTGTCTGATCTTTGGCAAATTAGAAGAATATCTTGATCGAGCTGCAAAGACATCGCCTACAATTAGTAACAGTACAATTAGTACAATTAGTCTTTATTTAGATATGAAAAAAGCATTTTCCTTTTCGGCCACACGTTTCACCGTATCACCTTCTGGCAAGCCTGCCAACCATTCACAGATGATGTGGACAAGGTCATTTGACCCCATTGCTCCAAACTTTGTAAAAACTTTGTAAAAAATAATGCATGATTATGTGAAAACTCTTGCACATTCCTCCTAATGCCTGTCAAAGTGGACATAGACTGTGAACATAGACATGGTGCTTGTTTAAAACTGTCCCTACTGTGCTAACAACAAAATTTCACCCTTCCCTTCTCATGAGACTAGCTTTCATATCTGCAGGCCTTGACATTGCTTGAACACCTGCTAGCAAGCCCACAGCTTAGGTCTGATTAATAAATAAACAACAATAGTCCTGCCACCCATAAGGTGATAGTAAAGAGTGATGACTCACATAGATATGTTTATTCTGAAGGTTATGTGACATAGGTGTAGGTGGCTTAGCTAGATCACAGTATGCTAGAGCTTTCACGCTAAACAAACAGCAGAGGGAACAAAGTGGGAGTGCAGGAAGTAAGTGACAGGCAGAGGGCTTCATTAGTAGCCTAAGCGGCGCTAGTCTCTTTCAGCGTGAAATGTAGCACAAGGGCTAACGTACATTAGACACACATCAGCTGGCGGCTACGTTCACATGGCTGCGGATCGTTAGGCACATGGTCCCGTAGAAACCGGACACGCTGTGACAGCTTTATCAATATTCCCTCTCATCAGAGAGCTCGGCAGGCGAATGGCTGACCAAAAGGCCAGAGCCGGACCGGCCGACTGCCTCGTTATGAAAAGTTCTGAGGAGTTTGACTGAGGCAGGGTCGAAGGGGTGACGGCGCGAGGGAAGTAGGAAGGGGATTGGCGTTGTCACGCGGGTCACCCAAAAGCCAACCTCCGAGGGGATGAAAGATGGGTTCATGTGGGGGAGACGTTGGCCTGCCGGTGACCTTCCGTGTTTACAGCTTCTCGGAGGGCTGATGAGAAACAAGCTGCTAGTTTATTGCCTTGAGAAAGTGTGCATGAGGGAGAGGTAGAGATAAACACTAGCCCACAACAGAAAAGAGAAGAAGGTGTACGAAAGAGGAGCGAGCCTTGAAAAAGTGGAGAGGCAGAGATGACAGTAACGTAGTTAAAGAGCGAGAAGGAGACGGAGAAAATGAGAATTATAATGAGAGAGACAGAGAGAGAGAGACTGCGCTGTCTGAGTAAATTATTTTTTTTTCTTTTTTTTTTTCCTCCTTGATGCTCAGGTAGCGCCGGGGCTGATGGGCCGTTATGAGGAGATGTGGCGTAGGCGGCAGTAGTGCGGGCGGGAGGGTGTTTGGTAGTGGCTGCGTTGGGGGGTGCTCCTAATGCAAAACAATAATGCAGAGGCAAACAAGATAAAGAAAATTGAATTTTAAAGCGTCCGTGGGGAATAGGCCTGTTCTGAATCACAGCAGCCCCAGGCTCAGTGCTATAGCTGAGAGGTTTGTTATGAACAAGCCACAATCATGATGCAGATCTATAAGGACATTATTCCGCCTTTCTGGACTTTCTAGCAGTGTGTATTCTGAAAGCCTGGCTTTATAGGAAATGGCTGTGTAGCTAAGCAGCTGGGATTGGGGCATTTTGTGCAGCACAGCAATCTATTTCAGTAGAGGCCTCTCTCTCTCTCTCTCTCTCTCTCTCTCTATTTCTCTCTCCCCCTCTATTTCTCTCTCTGTCTCTCTCTGGATAAATGGTTAACAGATGGAGGATGACAGGAGATGTTTAATGATGTTTTAGCGCTTGTTGATGCTAACCTGCTCCACCAGAAAAGGAAACACACTCGCGGCAGGGAGGCATGTGTCCTCATCCCTCAGCATCGCACAAAACAGCCACATCAATCAGTCCCCCGGCTGCATTCATCACGCAGACCAACGCAAGCCTTGGATGATCTCTGAATAACTTTCAGAAGTCAAGAGGACAAGGGAACAACTTGGTACAGTGGAGCCGGAGATAAGGCGGCTCCGCATGACAGCAGTTCCGAGCGAGCGCAGCCTAAATGGGGAAAGTGGAAAATCATTTGAAAAACAAAGCATGAAAAACAAAGCGTTTACAATCTATAGAACCTGGAAAAGGAATAATTCTATCTGACTTTCATCTGACACAGGAGTATGTATGATGTTGGCAATGCTAAAATGTTGGCTGGTTTAAAAAGACAGCTGTCATGTTTTAGCTGTGCTAATACCTGCCTGTAAAAGAGCTTTCCAAAAATAAATATTGAGGCACCCTATACTTAGTTTGCTTTAGCGCTTCATCATTATCTCCACCACTGTCAGCTCGTTCTGCCTCTTAAAGCTGCTGACAGATAACAAGCGGGTGTGTGGTGGTGTTTTTAGTTTTACCGATGTTAGCATGCTGTGCTAAGGTGTTGTGCCAGGCATGGGCTACCCTTCTCCTCTTCCCAAACGTGATCCTCAAAGTACAATTTCACCATTAAAATGTAACTGCGAAAGAGTCGTTTGTGATCAGCTTGCTTGAGCTCATTGCTAACAAACCCCAGTTGGTTTTTCTTGGTTAAAATCGCTGCTAGCATTTTGAAGTAGTGTGCTTAACTTAAAGCAGAGCATTTACAGCTTGATAGACAGTTGAACAATGCCTAGAATGCCACATTCACCATTACATGCTAACAATAAAATCAGGATATAATCAAGATCAAGTTTTCATGTTATTTTAAATGCTGGGAGCACTTCCGGATGATGTACTGATGTACACATTATGGAGCAATTAAAGAAACATATGTTTTGGTCAGTGATCTTGAGGTCTTTGTTGGGTATTATTGCTGGGTATTAATTGCAATGATAGTCTTTTCTAAATTATGTACTGGCTTGCCCATTAAAGATAAACACGGCAGAACATTTACATGTCAGCATAAAAATAGCTCAGTAGATTGTCAACTAATACTTAGAATGCCTCGTTCAACATTACATGCTAACAGTGAAAGAAAGTTTGTTGTGGTCAGTTCTTTGTTAGCGCATTGTTTAGTTTTCATTTCTTATTAGCACTGCTAGCACTTTCAGATGACTTACTGACTTTACCCATGTAAAGAAAAGCCACAGAAAGAAAGAAATGTCTTTTGAATTCAATACTAATAGTCGCCTTGCTAGCTTTCTTTCATTATTAGCAGTATTCACATTTTCATGTGACATATTTGCTCATTACAACAGAAACTGTACAGCATTTCAGATTAGCATGAAAGCAGCTTAGTAGAGAAGATCTACTAATGCCTTGCATGCCACAGGCGCTATTAGCCATTATTGTAATATCAGTTATGAAGGCCTGACAGTTAGGACGAATGGGAAGGAGTGATATCGTCGTCTGTTGGCGGCTTGGCGCTCGCTTCTTGTTTGACGGAGAAAGATTTGTGGCATGTTCATAACATCAGTCAGATGCGTATGTTTGGACAGATTGTTTCTGAATATGTATCAAAGTGAAAGCCATTTCCCAAGATTCTGCAGCGCTGGCGCTTCTGTTCTCTCCTCCAAATTAATGACACCCCTCGACGGGAGCCTGTTGCCGGTGACACTAATTAGCCAGGGTGTTACTGAAACGAGGATTAGCCTCCTCGTCACGCAAGGTTAACGCCGGTTCATCGGGGGGAAGAAAATTGTGACAGGGTCATCTGCAGGAGGGCTATAATTTATTTGTTTGTTTGTTTAATTCCCTGTGATTTGACCTACATGCCATTCAGGCAGGAAAAGCTCCTGATCACTGTATGAAAAGCCTGGCTCCTTATGCACTGATACATGGAGAAATTTTTACATTTTGCTTCAAAGATAAAACTTATGGCATAATAAAAACATGGTGTGATTCAGTATTAATGATTTCTTATTTGTTAATTGAAGAGCAGATTCAAACATTTCAGTCCCTCCTAGCACACCAAGGCCATTTGTAACTACAGTTTTTAAAGAAAAAATTCACAACCGACAGAGCCAAAGTGCAAAGTATTAAAAAAAAGGTACTAAAAATAATACAATTCAGTGCCTTGGATGAACAACTGTACTTTTGTCGAGGACATTGGATTTCAAAACACATACCATCCATGTGCCTAAATACACTGCCCTCCATAATTATTGACACCCCTGGTTAAGATGTTTTATTTTTAGCTTAATAAATTCAGTTTTGTTCTAAATAATATAGGACCACAATGAAAAAAGAGGAAAATCCAACCTTTAATTCAAGTGC
>JBBPCY010000136.1:17569570-17581034 GCA_037974405.1 Brachyalestes nurse | reverse complement strand
TTGTAGTGTTTCAGCCAAGTGCACATGCAAATGCTTTATGGGATTTTGAGACCACTCACAGTATGTGAATTTCTTTTATTTTTGTGATTTTTCTATTTTTGTGATTTAAAAAGATAAAGATAAATGAAAAGCTAAATATGAAATAAAATAATGACCTGGTTTGCCGTTATAAGTGCCCCCCTAAAAACAAACTGGCGTCACCTTGGCCCCCCTGGTAATTTTGGTCTAGAACCACCACTGAACAGGGGAGTCACTGGGGCAGCTGTGGCCTGGTAGTTTAGGGAGTTGCCCCTGCGATTGGAAGGTTGTGGGTTCATATTCCAGGACAGCTAGTGGCACCGAGGTACCCTTGATCAAGGTACCATCCCCACAAACTGCTCCCCGGGTCACTTGGTGAATGGAATTTCACACTGTTCCACTATGAAACACAATGTACTTAAAATGTGCTTGACCTTACGTTAATTCACCCCTGAAATTACACCAAACCCCTTGATTTGAATTAAGTGGCCGTTAATTTGTGAAACCGACCCCTTAATTTGACCATAATATTAGATTTAAGGCATGGGTGTGAATCCCCTTAATTTGAAATTTAAATTGTTAATTCAGGATTTGAAAAATTCGAAAAAGGGGAAAATTCAGTAATTTTACCTTTTAATGAGCCTTAATCTGTGCACTTTTTCCTGTATGGGAAAATTAAGGTCAAACTTTTAAGGGGTAAAATAAAGATGTTTGATTTCGCTGTGCTGTGGTGTGTTCATGTGTGACAAAAATGGCCTCTTCACACTTTGCGCTGGTCCTGCCAACCACCACATAGCTCCGCCCCTGAACATGTGCACTGTGGTAATATAACAATAACAAAAGTGCTCAAATACTCATTTGGCTTCTTCATATGTGAAATGGCCCTTACTTCTATTATTCCTCATGAGGAAATTCTGGGAGAAAAGGGTTTTATTATGTTCGTGTCAGAACACTGGGAAAAAGGTTTGCCTTGAACCTGTGTAAATGTAGTTCGTTATGTAACTGTATTTTTTGTAATTGTCTGAAGGCATTGCAGATAAACAATTACAAAAAGAAAAAAAAATGTAAGCAAAGCAACTTGAGACCAGTCTGAAAGATATAATTGGGATGCCTCCTAAAGTCCTGGCCTGGCATCTGCTTTGTAGGTGCCGACTGTAGCTTATTGAAACGGTGTAACAAGCCTCCTCTTCCAGAGACTATTCTTGCATTGCTATTCATGCTGTTCATGAAGCGGCGTGTGGGGAACGAGGCAAAATGAGCAGATTGGCCGAGATACGAAACATGTGGGTTGAGAGAGAGCGCTCTTTTGTGATGAAGCGTTGGCAGAGGAGTGTTTTTTTATGCGTGTCTATTGTGTGTGTGTGTGTGTGTGTGTGTGTGTCTCGCCACAGTGCCACTGGTGGAGCTCTCAAACGGAAATTTCCATCTCGTTTTGTTCCTGCGTCAGAAGTGCTCTTGCTCCAGCCTCAGCAGATGCTTTTCACATGACATTTAAATCAGCGCTTCAGTGCCTTACAGCGTCCACTTTAGAGCTCCTCCTCCTCCTCTTCCTCCTTCTCTTCCTCCTCTTCTTCTTCCTCATCCTCCTCCTCCTCCTCCTCCTCTTCTTCCTCTATTTCTACTCCACTTCCTTCTTCCCATCATCTTCTCCCTCTGCCTGTTTTTCCTCCTCTTCTTGTCAACTTTCTCCATTTCCTCTGCTCCTCTTCTTCCTTTTATTTTGCCGCATCATCTGCTCCTCCTCTTTCTCTTCTTCCTCCATTTCTACTCTACTTCCTTCTTCCCATCATCCTCTCCCTCTGCCTGTTTTTCCTCCTTCTCCTCTTCTTGTCAGCTTCCTCCATTTCCTCTGCTCCTCTTCTTCCTTTTATTTCTCCTCATCATCTCCTCTTTCTCTTCTTCCTCCATTTCTACTCTACTTCCTTCTTCCCATCATCTTCTCCCTCTGTTCCTCCTTGTCTTCCTCATCCTCTTCCTCCCTCTCCTCCTTTTTTCTTCTGTCTATCTTATCTTCCTTTGTTCATCCTCCCCATCGTTCTCTTCCTTCTACTCTTTTACTTCTTCCTTTCCTTCTTCTTTTGCTTTTCCTCCTCCTTCTGTTCTTCCTCCTGCTCCACCAGTTCCATTTCCTCTTCATTTTCTCCTTTTTTTTTAAATTTTCCTTCTCCCCCTGTTCTTTTTCTTCCACTTCCTTCATTTTTCTGCCTCTTTTCCTTCCTCTTTATCCCTCTTGTTGTCCTTAATTCCCTCCCTGCACCACTTCCTTATCTCTTTCTTCTCCTCTTTCCATTCCTCTGTCCCTCCTTCTATTGTTCCTCTTATTCTTTACGGTCTCCTCTTTCCTTTTCTCTTTTTCCTCTTTTCCATTCTCTCCCTCCATTTCTCCTTTTCCTCATCTTATGCCTCTCTTTTTTCTTGTCTTCGTCCTCTTTATGCTGCTATTTTTTTCTCCTCCTCCTTTTCATTGATTTGCATCCTCTTTCTCATTTTTCCTCCTCTTTCTCATCTTGTATCTTTCCTCTTATTTCTTTTATTTCTTCTCTACCCTCTTTTTCCCCTCTTGCTCTTGCCCTTCCTCCTCTTTTCTCATCCTCTCCCTCTTTCCTCACTTCCTCTAGACCACCCACAGTGTGAAGTGTCAGAACAGACCGAGATGCGATTGGGGATACGGTTGGCTTGCAAGAGCCGCTTAGCAAGGAAATAGAGTTAGACAGCTCTGGCCTCAGGAAACATTGACAGTCTGCACAGGGTATAGACAATGCTTTCAGAGGCAGAAAATGCAAAATAAACTGGGTCTGCAGCTGGATTTAGGTTACAGTTAAATATTAAATGTTGCCTTGTCTTAACTCAATCTGTAATCTCTTCTCTCTGCTCCAAAATCCAAAATCTTCTCAGAAAAAATCCTCTTCAAAATAATCCACCACTCTTTCAAATAAGAGGTGTGGAAAAGATTCAAGATTCTTTATGTGTCACATACCCAGTTATACAAGTACATTTGTTTAGTGAAATGTGACCCTGAAACATCTTTGAGACAGGCATTATGTTACAATAAATGAGTAATAAAAAATATGTAGAAAAAATATCTTCAAATAAACATTATGGGTCGGTTTCCCAGACAGGGATTAAGCCTAGTCCTGGATTAAGTAGTCGGCAGGCAAGCTTCTCATTCAGGGCCCGGCACTCTATCACTGCACCAATAGGGGGCGAAAAATTGCCATCTCTTACCAAGCCATTTATGGGGAATGATGGGTGAACTTGTAGCTGCATTCCCGGTCTGATTATTTTTAATTAAACCACAACAAAAAGTGACTACTAAACATTATAAGTGTGAACAAGATCTGAGGTGTGCAAATGTACAGAAAACATCATGGACTGTAAAGTGCTAGTTGCCCTGTTGATGTACATAGAACTAAATAACAGAAGGCAGGCTAAATACAGTGAGGTTGCGAGTACTCTTATGTTTTTAACAAACGATTTAAAGTTGTGAATGGTTTAAGGTTGTGATGGAACTTTGTCCACCTAAGATGTGTTTGAAAGAACTCTACTAAAGTGTTGTGTGACTTGCAAAGAAGAACTGATGTTTCATCATTGCAGAAGTTATTGATAGGCTCTCACATGTCTAGGAAATGTGTCAATTGAAAGGAGAACACGCTACCACAAATTTTTGTGATTAGTACAGCAGAACAACAACAGTACCTCTAGACCGGCAGCAGTGCCTTCTCATGCCGATAACATTTCATCTTCTGCATCCCCCTGCAGCTGTCAGTTGGTGAATCTAGATGAAGTTCTATACTTTTTTGAAGGTGTATATTTTTCCTGCCGCTCCAAACGGCGGTTCGGAGTGCCGAGTGTGACAGGGTGTCGTTTAGAGGTGGTGTAATGATCCTGACAGTGACTGTGCTGTCGAACCAATTTCAGCTCAGAGAGCCATCTCTTGTCGAAATGTCTGTCGATGTGTGTCTCCCTCTCCCTCACCCCCACCCCCCATTCCCCCTCTCTCCCCAAGGTATAATTTGGCTGACATGGGGAGGCTCGTGCAGTAATGACTTTTCAATGAGAATGACCAAATGCCCGACTCGGGCCACCAGACTAGACATTGTCCCGGTTCTTTGGCCTATAATGTATGTCAATGGCAAAAACAAAAGAATGAGATTGCAGGTGTCCTCCTGTCAAGGAGTCTCTCTTCTTGAGGCTGTGGAAGTGTGGGCTGTGCTACACAGAAGTCGCGATTACAGTCTCTTCACAGACCCAAAAGAAGTGGTTTTGGCCCACTAACCACACTGTATGTAGTAGGGCATTAACAGAAAAGCCGATTTGTTGACGTCACAGGCACAAGTCGACACCCCCTGAGAGAAGTCGACAAGTCTAGTTTTTTCCTCTCTCTGTGCGTGCACTTGTATACACAATGCAGTCTCCGCCTGTGATTGGCTTATTCTGATATGCGTTCCTTGATTTAACAAATTATTATAGTCCCTTCATAAAAAGGGTGGTAAAGTTAGCGCGTGGAGGGGAAACTAAACACAAGACCACGACAAGACGAGAGACGTGGCAGCAGAGGCAGTAGGTGACCGACACACATCACATGTGTGGAGATACTTGAGTCTAGACCACACAAACAGCGCGGTGACCTGCACAATCTGCTAGTTGGTGTTAAAGTATAATAAAAGTACCAGCATTGTGCCCAGGCATCTGAAACGGCATTCACTGGCTAACATGGGTGACGCTGCACTGCAGAGAGTCGCCCAGTCCAGAGAACGCTGAGTGGCACCAGGGTTGTTCTCACTTTCTGTTGTACACTTAAATTGAAAACAAAATTCAAGGTATCCGTCTTTGTTTTGTTTTGTTTTGTTTGATTGCCATGTTGATGGTTAATGTTAAAGAGAATTTTAATAAAAGTTGCTCATTGTTGGACACCTGAGTTCCTCCGCTCCGTCTGTGTGATGACGTTATCAAACGACTAGTCGACTCGACTTCAGCTTTGTTGATGGATAAGTAAATCTGAAAAAAATCTGAGGTCGTTAATGCCCTAGTATGTAGCAATTAACCCTTTTTCACAGTGGCTGTTTGGAGGTCCTTCAGTCCTTTAGTTCAGTCTTGAGATTTTCATTCAGTTCTATTGAAATATTTAAGTTGTATTAAAATAATAAATGTGATTACAATAAACGTCCATCCTCATGGTGGAATGGCGATTAGAAGGCCTACAGAAAGGGGTGTTTAAATAATAACACCTTTTTTCAGTTTTGCGTCTCTCTACATTTTTATATGTGAATGAATGATTTTTATCATATCATCCTCTTATTCTTCCAACATTTCTTGTTTCCTCTTCATCCTCATAGTTCTTAATTTCAGACATTTTGTTTACTCTTTCTTTCTTCAAGATACTATGAGGTGATTTCAGTTTCTAAAAGTGCTACGGCATTTTTGTATGATTATTATAGCCTATGGTCTTGGAGAGTAGGGAAACAGCATAGTGCTGTGGCTGCTCGCTTAAGTAGGAGTTCGCTGCCTTCAACTTCCAGCAGAGTGAAGTACACGAACGAGAAGTCTATTAAATAACCTTGGGTGAAACTACGCTGTCGGATGCCCTTGGCTGGACTTGAGCTTAAGTGATTGCACATTAAAAGGCGGCAAGGTGTGTACTGCCCCCTCTCGCGAATCCCGTGGCCGAATTAAAAGGACATACATTCTAATTTGCTGTTCCTCTGTCAGCGGCTTATGAGCTTCTGATTAATGGTGTACTTTTCCCATTTCAATAATTCATGAATAATTCTACTTTATGGGCACGAATAGGCGAGAAAACATATTCAGCCGTATTAATATATATATGAACTTGGAGGGAGAAGAAAGCGAGAATCGGAGAAGTAGTGCTGCCTCCTGTGCCGCCTCACTTTTTATCTTTCCCTCTTAGCCCCCCCCCCCCGACCCTCCCCAAAAAACCTTAGTTATCATGACATCCAAGACTTGCTTGGTCATCTTCTGGAAGATTGATTTGTCACTTGACTCGAGACATTTCTTTGAGCAGAGTTATGTGAACGCAGATGAAATATGACTCGCAGAGTCATTAAAAATGCACAGGCGTCTGGGTCACGGGGTGTCTGGGGCGACCCAGCTCTTTCTGACAGGCCCACGAGCTCGGCGGAGCCAGGCGGACGCACAGTGGCCCAAGACTGACAGTGGGGTTTGTGTGTAATGACAAGTGGCTGACTGGAGCGGGGCATCACGGGAGTCCTAGAGGGACAGGCTCTAGCTGCTTGTGAGTGGAGGAGGAGGGCCGAGATGGGACAGGCTAGGTGCTTGCTGGGCTCATGAGTTCAGACAGAGTGAATCTGTGGTTTGATCGCGATTGGAGAGGGATGTCTGTAAGTGTAGCTTCAGCTTTGTCACATTGTGAACCTCAGCTCCAGAAATACCATAGGAAGTCAGTCAGGAGGGAAAGGCCACTCAACAGAGAAACACTAAATTATTAAGAGAAGTCAGACAGATCAGCAGAACTGTGACATGAATTGCTGTGAATGAGGTGAAGTATCATTACACAGTATTTCGTTCCAGAGCTTATTTCGTTTTTTTGCTTTGTTTTTATCCCCAAAAATACATAAGAAATGAGTCCTGCCGAGAAGTCTCGAGTAGCCCCCATAACAGAGTCATTTCATATGAAGATAACTGGCACATATGAGGTTTTGCTCTTTTTTTCAGAAATACTAACCAATTAGGTAATCTGTTCCTTTAAATCATATTTTGGGAAGCATCTCCAAAGTGAACTATAACATGATTTTATTGCCAAGCAGGCCCAGTGCATGAAAGGGCCAATATATGCATCACTCTCTTAACAAAACGTTTTTATTCTAAATTTTGGACGTAATGATTTTGAGCAAGAGCTCCCAAAGATCTTTGTGTTTTACAGTCAGGTACTGTTGTTATTTATTGGTATACAGCACCTTACCCTCTTCACTGCTTGCCTGGATGAAATATCTAGGCAACTCCATCTCCCCTGTCAAAAAATTGTTTTATATTCACCTCCCACCCCATCAGTAAAAATATTTCGTCTCCATCCCGACCTTGGCTAATCCCCCAATGATTCAAGATCCTGACACCCCTGATTTCTCTATTCATCCAAAAGTTTTGGTTGTCCAGACTTAACTTATCATAAAATAAGTTGCCACCTTAGTGTTTTTGGTAACACAAATTACCGAATTACCGAATGTGTTTGGTTTACAGAGTGGCAGACCCCATTTTCTAAACCCAGCAAACTCTGAAGTACATGGCTGAATTAGCTTCCTTGCTAGTCTTGCTAGCAACCAGTGCTTCTTGTTACCTCAGTAAGAATAGTGTCATGGCTTACCCTCACCACTGAGAGCTATATCAGGTATCACTTAAAAATTGTCCTCATACAATATTAATGCTATGTTTATTAACAGCCTAGCCCTGTAATAATGCAGGGTAAGGGGTGTGGGGTTCTGTTGCAAGTCTTCAGCTGAATGGCACATTTACCACGGAGATCACACTCAATTTGTCTCATATTTTCGCATGTTCAAAAGGGAAAGAATATCAATATAAGACTTATTCAGCCAATGCTGAAAATAATCCTGACGCTTAGCTTCATTTGTGGCGCCTCACATTTTCTCTTTTGTCTAAACGCAGAGCTGTTGCGGCGGCATCAAATAAAGTTGGATGATAAAAGAAGTCCAGCCATTTAAATGCTAATTTGAATGTGTCGGACTGAGGGAGTCGTCTTAAGGAGAAGGAGAAATGCACACCATTGGTTTTTATCTCCTGCTTGTGCTTTTGGGGTTTATTCAGCCTGGGTGCCACTTTGTGCAGAAAATAGGAAATGAGAACCGCACAAGAGGCCAGAAGAAAAACAACTCCTGAAAAGATTTATGTGAATCCCGAAAGTGAAATATGAGCTACACGTGTTCCTAACGTGGTCGACCACCGGTACGAGCCAGATAACGAGTGCAGTGTGCATTTACTGAAAAGTGTACCCTAATGCACACAAGCAACACTTTTCTTTAATACACTGAACCAGTTTCTGCTATTTTTACTCCTTCGGAGCTGGTCTGGTTGAATATTAATTATCGCAAACCAAATAATTAAAGGTGGACTTGATTTTGGCATGTTTCCAGTGGATATAATTCTCTGGCCTCCAGAGCAAGAGAGTCAGACCCACTTTTAGGTCTGCAATTATTCATGTGTGGAGTCTGGGGC
Organism: Brachyalestes nurse; assembly: GCA_037974405.1. Lineage (NCBI taxonomy): Eukaryota > Metazoa > Chordata > Actinopteri > Characiformes > Alestidae > Brachyalestes > Brachyalestes nurse. The sequence continues at coordinate 17,572,811 of JBBPCY010000136.1, read as the reverse complement.
TTGCTCTATGCATGTGTGTGTGTGTGTGTGTGTATGTGGATTGCCCAGACCAGCTGTCTACGACCCAGCCCCGTTGCTCCAACATCTTGATAGCGGTGCCCTTATACATGAGACAACTTTGTCAGCAAACTTGAGAAGCGAAATCAAATCCCGGTTTCGCTTCATTACGCAAGACTCTATTCGAGGCATGTGTTCCTGCCCATTGGGCCCCCAAAACAATATTTGTAAATGTTTGATCAATGCATATTTTCTCAGCGAGGTAGATTACACCATATGGTTTGCTTCGTAATAGCTCTCCCATGGTAAATCAATGGAAGACATCGCTTGCGTTTCCGTACTACTGCAGATATTGCAGCACTCCACCAAGGAATTGGAGTCATCTCTGGAGCTGGGTGGCAGCTGGCCATTAGCTATTGTGTGCCGCGTCAGACACAGAATACACAAAGAGTTCACCCAGAAAGAAACCCGCCAGAGCTGGGAGGGAGGGAGTAAATGTGCGCGAGTATTTGTGCCTGTCCAAGAATGCCCATGACAAACAAAGCGTCCACCAAAACCCAACGGAGACCCCGATAGAGAAGCGTGCCTGATATGGCAGGTCCATGAATGCCTTTTTGCTTGCTAGTCTCTCTGTCTTAGCACAGCAGATGCAATAAGCATTTGATGATATGCTTGCTGAGCTTTTTTGTGTGAGGCATATTTCTTTCCTCTTGCAACTTTCTCCCTGATGTCTCTTTCTGTTCTTTATCTGGAAGTCGCTGTCAACACGTTTGAAAGGTAGCTTATATTGGCACTTAATGACTTCCGTCTAGACTTGCGCGTTTCTTGATAAAAAAAGAAATTCCAAAGTATGTTTTTTTTCTTTTTTGTTCTGTTTTCTAAACTGAACTTGGGCTTCTGGAGGCCAAGAAAGTTTGACGATCTTTCACGAAGCCAGTGATCTATGGCAGGCGTCATTCCTTAAACCAAAGCTAAATGGCATGCGAAGCCATTTGCTATGCTCGCTTCCTTCATTAAGCAGACTGCGTGCATGCCAATGCTGAAGACAGAAGTCTCCTCAAATAGTAATGGCTTGTGCTTATTTTTCTTGATAGATTCCCTTCCCATGTAAATGGCGTAAACAAACAGCTGCCAGAAGATTCCGGCATGCGACGTCTCGACATTTGTCAGCTCTTTTGCATTAATACTGATTAGTCCGTCCGTGGTGATATTCCCTGAGGAGCTTCGGCAAAGCTTCTCAAAATGCAACCAATCAATGCTGAGTACCTGCAATAACTCAATTAGCGTTCTATCATGGCTTCGGGATCTCGGTTTGCTTTCAGTTATGCATTCACCACCACGTCTCATGTTTTCATTCATTTTCTATTGCCTTTCTCCCTCTGATGAGATTTCTTCGCAGACAGCTTTGGTTTTTATGGTACTATCCATTCCAGTCCTTAACAAAGAGTTGTTTAAAGGGATACCAGAGAAGAACCACTTTTGGTTCTTTCTCTAAAACAATGGTTCTCAAACCACTCCTCAAGCCCCCAAGACAATACAGATCTCTGCTCCAACTTGCAACAGGAATGAGTTAAAATGTAGGCCATCGAGGGTTCCAGTGGATGGTTCTTGAAAGAATAATCTTTCTAAGTGACATGTGGATCTATGAAGAAGCTCAACCTAATCTGTATCATTTTTTCCCCCTAGAATCATATATCCAAACCAGGGAATCATTCTCAAGTCTTTTTTTTTTTGCATAAGTGGAAAAAAATGCTCTTGAATGACTTACTGGATTAGTGGTTTGGTGGGACGACATGTGTGGAGTGGATTTGCAATGAGCGTTTCGTCATCCTGGGAGGAGAGAGCAGGTTGCTGTGTTGCATTAGGCTCACCTGAACCGTTACATCTCCACAAAGGATTCTCTCCATAACGTAGCGCGACCCCGGCTGCCTGGTAATTGGGCACAGATATATTCACAGCGAACGCTCCCAAAGCTGACCAGATGGAACGGTGCTGCGGAGGGAATTCGGGGGGGAAGGTGCGCCGCATGGACTTGCATTCAGTAAGTTGTGATGAAACATCAGTGCAAGCTTGGAGTGTGATCTGACTCAGGTGTTGGGTCATTTGTAGGACTTTGTTTAAGGCTCTGCTTTGTGTTGTGCAGCAAAGGGAAAGGAATGCATTCCGAAAGTTACTCTCTAATTCCTTAAGGAGATTTTTCCGCTCAGACAGGTTACGCTAAGGACACTTGTCGGCCTACTGGGTTCGTTCAAAGCCAGTCCAAGTAGCAACTGTGGAGCAAAGGGGGTCATAGCGCAGCTGCTGACCATGATTGATATATAGGCCAGGCTCTGCTAACTTAACTGAATTTATTCCTAAGTAGAAAGAACACAGATTCTTTCCAGTCCATGGACAGGCAGCATATAATAAAAATGAGATCTGTGTGATAATGCCGCCAAGGACGAGACACATTTCCATGAGAAAATGTGAAATGCGATTGTATGGTTGCTATGAAACCAGTGTTTGGAGACACTCAGGCATTGGTTTTATGGTTTATGGTTGGTTTTATCTACTCGCACCATGTTTTTGAACCGGCAATATTCTCTTCATTAAGTGCCAAGCATCTTACAAGCAAAGGGCCGGGGAAAAAAAAAACCAAAAAATAACCAAGCAAAGGGGCGTTAACTTGCTGTCTCTTACCAAGCCGTTTATGGTTGATGGCTGAACACGTAGCCACATTCATGGGCTGAATTAAATCACAGCAAGAAGTGACACTCGTCCTTTTTTAGAACTGACCTGAGCTTTAGTGTCTTGAAGTCGGTTAATGAGTCCGCTGTGTGTTTCTCTGTGTTTAGTCACTTTCTCTCCTCGTTTCTGTAACGGACTCTCTCTCTGACACACATTATTAAGGTGGTTCGACCATTCATTCTCTCTCACCATACGTTACAGAGGCGACTTGACCACAAAAAGAAAAACTTTTAAAAGATCAACCAATTAACCAATCAGAAATCAGAATACAGGTGCACTACACCAGATATTAACAGACAATATGCAGATGAATCAGATTTAGAATCGTGTTTATTGGCCAAGTATGTGAGCGAGCACCTACAAGGAATTTGATTCCAGTCGATGGTGTCTCTCAAGCACAACAGTATAAAACAACAATATGTAACGACACAATGAACAATATGAACAATAAGTCTCATATTTATAACTAAGGATAAATATTAATATATGTATATAAGTATTATTTGTACATATATTA
>JBBPCY010000136.1:17555544-17567054 GCA_037974405.1 Brachyalestes nurse | reverse complement strand
TGTACTGCATCTACAGAGGCTACAGAGTATTGGTGTGTGTGTGTGTGTGTGTGTGTGGATGTGTGTGTGTGTGTGTGTGTGTGTGTGTGTGTGTGTGTGTGTGTGCGCGTCTAGGGATGTTAAAGAAGCTAGTAACGGCATACCATGACCCCTCACACAACAACAAAATTGCCTGTATAAATTCATATCAAGAATGAAATCGGTATGACTTAGAGACCTAAGCAATTGCTTTTACTGCATATAGCTGTGATTTCATAAACAGAAAACAATATATAAACCTCACAGCAAGAGGGTCCTGAGTTTGACTCCCAGCCAAGGAGGCCGAGGCTCCATTCTGTGTGGAGCTGCAGGTTCTCCTTGTGTCTGTGTGGGTTTCCTCCCGGTACTCTGGTTTCCTCCCACAGTCCAAAGACAGGCATGTCAGGCAAATCTGAGATGCTAAACTGCCCCTTGGTGTGAATGTGTATCAGCGGTGTATTCAAAATTTGAATGCACGGCTTCTGCTTATTTGCTGGAAAAAGAAGAAAACTAAAGAAGAAATAAAATCTACATGTACAAAATGTATTAGAAAAAAATATACATAAACCGAAAATCGACAAATTGTTTTATATTTGTGGGGCAGCTGGTGGCCTGGTGGTTAGGGAGTTGCCTCTGTGATCAGAAGGCCATAGGTTTGATTCCCAGGACTGCTAGTGGCACCACTCTTGAGCAAGGTACCGCCCCACACTCCTGGCTGTCCGCTGCTTCAGTTGGTGAATGGGTTAAATGGGTTAAATGAACACAGATAAAGTATTTCAAACTTTTTTCATTGTGTGCTGTGGTGTTTTCACGTTTGACAAAATGATCACTTCGCTCCATCTTTTGGGAAACGTTTACATCTGACTGAATACACTACCGCGTCCTGTGTGTTTTTAAAGCAGACTCTGAGAAGCGTTTGAGATTTCATGCTGCTTTGCCTCGCTTCCTGAAGAATGTTAATCAAATGGTTGTGAGGTCAGAGATTTACACTCCTGTACTTTTCTCCATATAAGCACAATTAAAGCCCACAGCTTGCCGCCTGGAATCAAGCATTGTTAGCGGCGGACGTCAGTTCACATCAAAGTGAGTGACACAAACAAGCGCGAGGGCGTTTTGTTTTTATGAGCCTTTTTTAATGGCACCTCACCGAATGCAAATGACGGGAAGGCACAGGCGCTAATGAAATAATTGAGACGGAGGGAGAAGCTGATGCTGGCTGATGAGAGGGCTAATGCTGAGCGCTCACTGATAGAAGGACTCCTGGGACTGCATTGCTTTTTCTTCCTCTCGCACACGTGTGTGTGTGTGTGCATGCGCGCGTATGTTTGTGTGTGTATGTGTGACTGGGGGGTGGTGCCTCGATGCATTCACCTGCACTCCCTTTGTCTCTGAATTATGCACACTATTCAAGCATTGGACTCCATTAGTTTATTGTTATTGTGCTGGACTGTTTATTATTAGTGTTTGGCACAAACTGGCCTGCTTTATTAGGTACATTTGCTCTATAAATGTACATATGTTGCCTCTCAACAGTTTACAGACACCTCGCCATTCATTCTCTCACTGCCAGGCTGTTTAATTATGTACAGAAATGAGCGCCAAAAGTTTTATTATTATATAAAAGACTGATTTGCTAAGTATACTCTGAGTAAGTATGCTCTGTTGAAAGAAGGGGGCCTACAACCTCTCACCCCTCCCCACCCCTCGTCAGGGCAGGTCCAGTTCTTGGCTTTTGGGGACCTTAAGTGGGAATTCGGGTAGTACTCCCCCAGATCTACACATTGTAAATAAAATAAAAAATCTATAAAATGAAAATCCGCAAACTGTGTTGTAACAATGGAACAGAAAACCCATTTCTGAATGAATAAATCAATCAATCAGTCTGTCAATTTATCCACCAATGGATCCATCAATCAATCCATCTGCACATTGATCAGTCATATCCATCCATGCATCCATCCTTCAACCAAACAATGAATCAATTAATCAATCAGCTGTTTTATAAAAATTAACAATACCACAAGTCTATATACTTTTACTGGTCAGTTTACATATTGTTAAATATCAGATTAAAAAAATGAATGTAATTTAGAGTGTTTTAACAGTCTCTATTCTGGGGTCTCATAAACCAGCATTTTACTTACCCTGCTAACTTCAAGCTTCAGCATCCCTGGATTTTCACACCAGGCTCAACATTTTACACATTTTGCCTCCTCTTACGTTTATATAGTCTACAAACCTTTTTCCCTCTTTGAAAAATAAGCTGCTTGACTCCTCCCCATCTCTCACGTGATTGGTTATCCGTTATGAACGTCTTGGTTTCTTATGCAAGCACCCGAAGATTAACCACAGCCTGTGTTTCTTACCACTTAAGCATCTTTGATGATGCAACGGTATGATAATAACCCAAAAGTAGTTAAGGGGTCCCCTGACAGGGTCTTAAGTCGCTGCTTATGGTTCAGTGGTGCAGTGGGTAGAGCTGTTGCCTCCAGGGTGGGAACTAAACCCAAAACCTTCAGACTGTGAGGCACACTGGGATCTCCAGTTTCTTCCACAGTCCATAAACGTCTGACACTGATTGTGAAAGGGGTGTTCCCACACCTTTTGCCCTCTGAGCACTGGGATGGTCTCCAGCACCCCCTCGCGACCCTAGTTGGGATAAGCAGTTTTAATACTGAATAAATACTATTTTTTAAAATGAATTTTTACGAATAATTTTCATCATTATCCTACAGCCACACAAAAACATATTGTAATCTCTCAGACACCAGAAAGTTCATACCTCCATGCGCTGCTTGATGTATATGCGCTAAAAGTGTGTTAATGCCATCACATGCTTGCATAATTTTTCCTCAGACCCTTGCCTACCTTTCATTTCCTTTCAGCCCTCACACATGTATGTGTATCATTATGCATATTCACACTTTTGCATATTCGGTTTTGCACCTCTAGGAGATATATGGATTTCTATTCCAAGAAGGGTGATAATTCACCCTCTCCCGCTTATATTATTATGTATAAGAGCCAGCAAAATATGACCATAATGGAGGAGAAGAAAAAAAATGGCACGGCGTGGCGATGCATATGCATCGGCTGCTACTTCTGTATTGTAATTTAAGTGACAGTTTGCTTCATGCTTGCAACCCCTGCACGCGGCTTTGTGAGCAGTTGGTGTAGCGAGATGCTTGGCAGTTCGCTTTCATGAAGAAGCCTAAATGGTTCAGCGTGTGCAGCGCTGCCACGGGCGTGGTGATGGATGGATGATTGAAAGCTTGGTGGAGTTGTGGCACCAGCTGCTTGCACTGGTTGGATGCTTGACCAGAAAAAGAAAAAAACCTTCCCCATCTGGAACAGCAGAGGCCTTTTCACTCACGCTTTTTACACCAGCAGGCTCTGAGTCATTTCTTTGGGCGTTAAAGACCCATTTAATAAATGCGTTTCTGTAGGCATTTCCACATGCACTGTCTGTATGGAGGTTGGGTTTCGAAATGCTTGATGACTCTGAGGGTGAAGTCAAGTGGCTGGCTCTCTTGTTCTCCGGTTGTAGTGTTAGCAGCTGTAGGGCGCGGCAAAGTTGTCGTTAAAGGAATAGTTTATCATAAAATCCAGTTCACATACTTTTTCACTTACCCTAGATGTGGTCAATCAGCTGAGACATGTCTGGGGTCCAAATTTCTTCTTTAAAACTGCAGTTCTTATGTTGCTAATAAACACCAGAATCAATAGTCACCCAAATTGTTTTCATCTTTAAAAAAGCGTTCCAGGAATGCCTTTCAATCCACTAAAAAATGCATCCAGCTCCTTATGGTGGTCGAGATTTGTTGATGTTTTTAAGGACACTGTATGACTGTGGATGGCTGTTTTTGAAAAAAAATGGTCTCATAAACCACCCCAGGGGTGCTGATCTAGGATCAGCTTTTTTAAATCATGGTGTGAGGAATAGCTGGCAGCGGTTTTATTCATTTTAAAAGTTTACACTAAATCATGCTATGTCCTAAACCACATGTTTGCTTCAACTTAACAAATATGTGATTTAAGCAAATTAAGAGAAGTTTTGGAAGTATTTTTACAGAAACAGTTTGGGTGGCAATTCACCTCTAGTGTTTGTTAGCTATGTTAGACTTATAGCTTCAGTGTTGAACCAAAGAACAAAAAATTGTTGTGAGATTTTCATATTATATCTATTGCATATGTGCCATTATCACCTTCAAGCCATCCCTCATTTGTGTTTTATGAGTAGATTTGAAAGTATTAGAATTTGTTGAAAATATATTGTAAAATAAAAAGACTGTGTTTCATCATTTCTTGATGTTGAAATTGACACCAGAGGTCCAATCTTCAAGCTGTCTGTACAGAGTGTACATTGTAATGTAAAAAAATATTATACATTGTAATGTGAATAGAAATGTAAGTCATTGCTTGACTAACAATGTAATTAATTAGGACGTATTGTAATGTAAAGAGTGTAGCACATGTGCTGTAATAACTCCAGCTGTGAATGTCAATATATTTTCTTACATCCCAGGATATCTTGTACTGGTATTTTACCTGGGGGATTTATTACGCTCACTGTTCTATGCAGTTTTAATTGCTTAATTAACAAATGGACAAATTGGCTATGAGGTGTGAACAGTAGTTGAATAATTTCCCCTCACTGCTTACAGTCCCTCCAGTACCATAAGAGTCATCTGATGTGTTTGGGCTTTGGGGAATTGATAGAGGAGAGCACCAGGCTTGATTGTGATGTTTGGACAATATTCCTTCACCCCACTTGGAACATGCATTAATGAGCTCCCTAATTGATTTAATGAAGTCCAAATGTCAGTCATTGCTCTGTCTCTTCCCAACAGGCAAGGGTAAAGTGGATCTTAGGCTTTTGCTGATGTACAGTAGATGTTAGCTGAGTTTAATTCATTCACCCTTCACACAGTGCCATTTTAGCTTGATACTTCTTCCATTCGGTTCTGCAAAGCAGCTCTGCTTCATGATTGGGAGGTCATTAGTGCTGGTAATGAAGCAACAAAAGAGTGTTTACTAAGCCTGAAATAAGAAAGACAATAAAAAGAACATTATTACCGGTGGTGGTACAAAGCAAAATCTAGGGACAACAAAAGGTCAAGAACGAAGATGAGGATATTAGTGGAGTGTCTTATGTAAATGTCATATTTATCAGGTTCATTTAAACTTTAAAGGAACTACAGAGCTCAGTAGCTGAGACTGAAGAGGGTGGCTAGAAAGAAGCCATGACTGATGGCTTTTGTCTTCAACAAATGGCTTTTTGGCTATTTTTCTAAATGCTATGTATAGTGCAAAACTGCATCAACTAACAGATCATAACAGTGAAGTATGGTGGTGGTAGGATCATGTTATGGGATGAATAGATGGAAAGTGCAAAATATAGGGAGATCCTGTAACACCACCCGCTTAAGTCTTCTAAACACTAAGAATTTCACCTTTTGGCATTACAGTGATCCCAAGCATAATACCAAAGCAACACAGGAGAGGTTAAACAGCAAGTCCTCAGTCCAATATATAATCTGTAGCACTATTAAAAAACTGTAGTCCTCCTACCAACCTGAATTCCAGGATGAAGGAGTGCAGGAAGGGTTTTTTTGCTTGTTTATTTTTTTTTTCACCCCACACCTCTAACACTGTCATGTTTATGATTTTTTTAGTGAATCATTAGAGCATAATGAAATAGAAAAATTGAAAAACAGCATCTGTCCAGTTGTAGTTTACTGTCACTCACACTTATATTTTCTACTCAGTTTTAGCAATTTGTTTATTTAATGTCCCTTTTTCATTTATATAAGTGAAACACAGCATAGAATTTTGCATTGTGTTGCTTTTTCTCTGGTCTGAATTACTGCACCCGTAGATAAAAAACATGATAAAGCAGTGTGGTCTCATCAGACACCATATTATTGGGCTCTATAGCAATTATTTGGTCCTCAAACTAATTTAGCATAATGACAGTTGGAGATGAAATGGTCTGAAGTTTTCATGGAAAATATAATGAAAGATGCATTGTTTGTTTCAGAGAGTAGCTGTTCTTGGTAATGAGGAGGAAAGGGCTAATAAGTTTATTAAACAGCTTGTTAAGCTTAAAGTTCTCTGGAAGCCATGAGTGATTATTGGAGAACTTTATTTTGTACGCCTTGAATGTGTCGTAATGTCATATATTAAGAGTCCAATGTGGAAAACTGACCACAGTCTCTCTGGGTGGGTAGGATGACTATCATTCCTCAGCCCGATCTCACGGCTTTTCGTGCAGCCATCATGATATACAATGTAATCAAAATACGTGCTGTGATCACGCTTTAAGGCTTTTTTTTGTGCTAGGACTACGCTTCACTTTTTCGTGCTAGAACAATGCTTCACTATGTATTTTAATGCGCAGTGCGTAACACCACCAGTATCTGTGCTAACTGGTTACTGTTAGGGTTAGGGTTAAGGTTAGGGTTAGGGTTAGGGACCTTCCCCATCTCATGGCATTTCAACCTGTTGTAATTCAGCAATTCAGAAATGTACCCAATACATTTGTCCATATAGTGTATGATGGGAACCAACTAGTGTGTGGGAATTGGCCACGACTGAATTGGGGGGGATCTCTGACTATTGACTATTATTCAATTAATTAAAATAATTGATTAAAATCATGTCTTTTATCAACCTCTTTCATTTGAGCCCTATCACAGCACCATCATTTGAAGTTCCATTTTGGAACTTCAGTCAGTTTAGTCTTTAAAGGTGCAGTGAAACAAAGAAATGCCATGTCGCCCCCTACACTTTCTGTAGTGTATTGCAATTTGTCAGACAGTAATACAGTCTTTCAAATTGCAATACGCCACAGAAAGTGTAAGCATTAAAGAGTATTGTAGAGATTCCAAACATTAAACTACAGTTTTATTTAGTTGCTTCTATATTTCCCCATAACATAATCTCATGGACTGCCTCTGTTTTACACAATGAGTGACCAAATGAATCTAAACCAGTGATTCAGTGGCTGTTTTTTACGCTGATGAACTTAATTAGACATTCTTTTATCACCATGTAAATGAGTCCTAACAGGAAATGAGGAGTATTGTTTCATAGTTCAGCTCAGCTCTGTCTCTCCACTCCTCCTAGACAGGGGTTTTTTCTTCCTTTTGTGTCATTTTTTTTATCTGCTTTTTGTGTTTCCAGCCTCTAAATTGTGTAAGACAATGGCCTAAAACATTCAAATGCAGCCTAATTGATTTAAATGTATTTAGTAAGGCAAGTGCTGAGAGACAAATTATTCTAATTGGGCCATATTCATGGGAAGATTTATATTCAAATGATGGCAAACTTCACCCAAAGAGCAGTTTCTCTATCGAATATGATGTGATATTTCATTTTCACACTGCCTGCTGCAGATACAATCTGCCACAGGAAGGATAGTGCTGTCAGCTTAGCCCTGTTGGTGTAATACTGAGGTATGGAACATACTAGCATGGTAGTTTTTGTGGTTGTGGATGTTTGTAAATATCTGAGATTACTCGTATGTTTACAGGTCCACATAGATATTCTTAGTGCCTGTTCTTATGTAACTGCGTGAGTCAGCGAATGTGGTCTTGGGCTTCAAATTTGGGTTCCACTGTAGATGAAGTGTCCATAATAACGGTTACATAGTACATGCATGCAACAGCATGCAACAGCATTGGTACTCACTATATTGGCAATTATAGAAGAATAACAGAAGTACAGAAGTAGATTATGGAATTAGACATCATATCTCTGTTTTTAACTCACGTAAATACATTTTTTGATATAACCCTTAGCAAAAAATAGTTTATTCAAGTGTACTAGGCGTATACTTATTTTATACTAAAACCAAGGCAGTGTACTTGAAGTTTACTTTTTATATACTATATTTTATATACTTAAGAATAGTATAGTGAAGTATTCTTGACTTATACTGATAAGTATAAAGAAAGTATATAAATACTTTTGTATACTTTTGTAAACGAAAAATTACCGTATAAAGTATACTTTTATAAACTTAAAAATGTTCCAATTCTGTCCGACTAAGTTTTAAATTAGTATACTTTCTATTACACTACAAGTACATGATTGCTATACTTATACTCAAGCATACTTAATAAAATGAACTTTAAGTATACTACTTTTTGCTAAGCAAAAGTTTTACCCTTTTGCTAAGGGTAAACAAAAACATGTTTTTTCTTTTTTTACTCTCTTTATCCCCTAGAATGAAAGGAATGGCTTTATTAGTTATACGAATTTTTACTGCCCAAGACAAATTTTGCTTCAGTTTTTCACTGGAGCTAGGAGGCTAATGTAGCTAACAAACACTGTCCATTATTTTTTCAAAGGTTCTTTAATCCCACTTAAATTTCTTCATTATGGTGGTACATATACTACGAAACCAAACACCTTAATTTACCCCTTAACATTACCTTAATTTTGGAAAATTAAGGGAAAAGGTGCACAGACTAAGGCTGAATAATGGGTAAGACTACTGAATTCCCCCCATTACTTTCAAATTTGCCCCTTAAATAATAGAACTTAAGGGGGTTAGCGTATTTTCAGGAGTAAATTAAGGTAGGGTCAAGCACATTTTAAGTACACTGTGTTTCATAGTGATACTTGTTGATGTGTTTTAGGATACAGTAAGACTTTAAAAAACACTTTTTATGAACAGAACTACAGGCAGCCGTTTCAACCTCAGTGCCAGCTGGTTTACAAAGTAGTCGTAAGGAGTGCTGATCTCAGATCAGGTTCCTCCGTATTCCTCTGTGTAGCAATGTTAGCCTTACAGCTAATGTTAGCCCTGCAGCTCAAGTGCTAAATTCAGGTGTCTGATCCACTACTTCTGGGTTGTGTAAAAAAAACTGCATGATTTTTTTGGCCAAACCATTCCTTAAAGCTTAAAACTGTGTCTTAAAACTAATATGTAAGTGAGCGCTGCTCTGATTGGCTGTTCTGTTTTGTGCTTCATTTAAAAATCAGGCTGAAATGCTTCACATGCTTTATTGCTGTAAAACAGGGCAATAATATGCAGATCACATCCCAAAAACAATACATTCAGAAGGGGCTGTTTTTGCATATGGGCTTTATGTGGAGTTGGGCTGTGGAGTGGGCATTATATCTGAAGGTATTTCCACATGACCTTAAACCTGATTATTTTAAGATTATTTTCTGTTTCATATGCTATGGACTAACTGCATAAAATCAAAAGTTTTAAAATATTTTCATGTCGCCTCTTGATCACCTTTTTAGATTTACAGTTCATTTGGTGTTATTTTAGCACATTGTATTGCATATTTATGAACTGTGAAATTATCTTGCCCTCCCAAAGCATAGTCTTTGTCTAGAGCTTGAAATACTCAGATTTGGGGAGCAAGAGGGTTAGGTAGTTATGGTCACTATACACACATATATATACATATATACACACATACATAAAGACTTTAGACTCTTCTCTGGTTCTCACACTGTCCTGAATCTTGAGTGTTTCCTTGTATGTTGCTTAGGATAAAAGCATCTGTCAAATGAATGAAATCTAACATAATGTAAAAATGTACATTCTGGGAGCCTGTTAGCCTGCTAGCTAGCTGTCAGTTTGACTGTAAGGCAAAATTTCGTACTTATGCACTGAAAGCTAAACTGGGCTGCTATGTTTGATGCAGGGGCTGCCATTCAAAAGGTGTTTGATTGAGGATAGATTTGTCAAAGGACAAAATGAAGCAAGTTATTTGTCAATGGGGTGGTGCTAACCTCCAGAAAATATTTGTTCATGAGTGAGAACAGCATAAGTAAAATTGAAATTTTTGTTGACCCTGGAGTGAATGGAAAAGGATGAAACAAAACAAAATATTTGGAGGTGAGAGGCCAAACGAGCATCTTTTAAATCAAGCAAATGTTAATTGCAACCACTTGTGTCACGTGCAGTTTCGGTTTTTACAGTTGGAAACTTTTGGGGGCCTCCTTGTGTTGATCAAACATGCCGTATTCTGCACCCTGATAAATAGGCAATACGTCGCTCGCACACAGCCCAATGAAAAATGTCAACAGAGAAAAAAGAAAGTAGTAATACTACTTTGAAAAGCTGAAATGTTTAGTTTTCAAGAATGGTATTTGAAATTTTGCCTGTAAAAATGTATGGAATCGTTAGTCTAGATCTTTATTGTGGACGCAAACTGAAAAGCAGCTGTGTAGGATTGAGGGTTCTCTTGACACTGGCTCTTTAAAGAGGCAACATTTTTATTGTGCTGGAAAAGAAAGACAGGACGAAAGTAAGAACGTGAAAGATCTCAATTATGAGCAAGCCAGAAATGTGTAGGTGAAGGCCATGAATTGGGTCATGATCTGTTGACCCTGTGGAACGGTTCATAATGGTAAAAAACAGAAATCTCCATTATCCCCAGCGGCAGTTCAGAGATGGGGAGGCCTATGACCTCTACCCTTTGCTTAATGCTCGGTTTGAGGCAGATGGACGTTTTCAATCATGTAATCCATGGTCCATGCGATTGGAGGCCCCCGTGGCTTGACCCAGCCATTGGGGTGTAAGTGGCACGGGAGCCCAGAATGACTACATGCATGGTGAACAAACTTGGGGGTTTTTTTTGTGATGAAATGTTTTATCATGGATTTGCCAGTTTTGTGACAACAATCAAACAATGCAGGCTAAAATGTTTTGGTGGTAATGAAAGGTTGTCGGATCCACACTTGTTTGAGTTTTATAGAAAATGTATGCCTCGAAGCCTGTAGTATAATTGTTCCCAGATACACCCTTCACTATACAACACTCACTGTCAGGGTCTTTCATCCACATTGCTGAAATAAAAAAAAAAAATTAGAAATGATTTGCTCTACTTACAAACACCACTTCGAAACACATTGGGACACTTTCTTAAAATGCAATCAAGAATAAAATCGGGAATTTGGTCATTCTCTCAAACCTTTGTTTAACAATTTCTAAACTTGTTGATGTTTACCAAACAAAATTTCTGTCTTTTTGCTTGTTAAATAAAGGTTTAAGTGAAATACCAAATTACAGAAATTAGTTTTTAATGCATTTTTGGAAAGTGTCCCAACGTTTTTTTGGTAATGGGGGCTGTAAGACCACTATCAGGCACAGAAGAATTTATTAGCTCATGGTAGAGTTGACTTATGGATGCGGTGTCCAATACAGTACAAAGTGTAGCCGCAGCTCTTTTAAAGAGCAGCTCTTAGAAGTAGGATCTGTATTCAGTTTTTTCTGCCACAAATACACAGTGATCAGCCCTGATGTTGTCTAACAAAGCTGTCTTTGAAGCTTTGTCAACTTTTATAGCTCCTAATAAGTCACACTGCATCATAAACCACATCTACAAGTCCACCTAAATGAAAAACCGAATGGAGCCTATGTGGTTTCAGAGCGATTATAGGGACATACAGCTCCAGAAGAAAATAAGAGACCACTGCAAAAATGTTCAGTTTCTCAGGTTTTATCTTTTATAGGTGCAAGT
>JBBPCY010000136.1:17529148-17546304 GCA_037974405.1 Brachyalestes nurse | reverse complement strand
GCACACCACCACTGGGTTCCTGAGCAAGACCCTTAACCCCGAGTTGCTCCAGGGAGACTGCCCCCTGTAGGTAGGGAGTGGAAGTCGCTTTGGATAAAAGCGTCTGATAAATGCTGTAAATGTCTGATAAATGCTGTAAATGTATGGAAAGAAAATATGCTGCAATGTGTTATGATTTCACGTTTCCTTTAACGGGTTTTCACTTGCATATTTGAGCTACATACAATGTTCAAAGTGTTCATAAGGATGCCAGGAAGGGTTCTTTGCATGAAGCCATAGAACAACCAATTTTGGTTCTCTGAAGGACCTTTTAGTGGTTAGTTCGTAAAAGAAGCGTATTTGTAAATGGTTCTTGAAAGTGACCATTCTGTCATACGTGAACACACCACAGCACACAGTGTGAACAGCACGAAATTCTTCCTCTGTGTTTAACCCATTCACCGAGTGAAGCAGTCAGGAACACAGCGCCTGGGGAGCAGTGTGTGGGGACCGTACCTTATTCAGGGTACCTCAGGTGCTTAGCAGTCTTGGGAATCGAACCCATGACTTCCTGATCACAGGGCTAACCACTAGGCTACCCAAGAGGATTCTTCAGGAGGAACACCTTTACATAATGTGAGGTCTTGATAAAGATTGGTGCTCAAAATTCGTTCAAATGTTCAAAACATATCAGGTATGTTTGTAGTGCATTATGGACCCCTCCTTCATGTTTGATCAGCTGGCCGGAGTCTGTTGGTGGTTGTGGGTAGGTGAGGAGGCCGCGGAATTTTCTTCTCTGAAAGTCTGATTTTCTGTGGCAGAGCTGCAGCTATTAACTCCGTTACATACATCGACCCATTCACAGTGAAGCAGCTGGGGCTAGTTTTACTGCAGTGACTGAAGATTATTTGCTGAGTTTTGTACTTTTTCAGCTCAAAAATTTAGAACCACCAATCAGAACCGAGCTCATTTACATATATCAGTCTAAAACACAAATGTTGTGAGTAGACTCCAGACTACGAGTGAGCTTGTGTATTAAACACAGGATGAGGAAAAGTCAGGACCCACCAGAAAATCTGTGAGACCCTTATGATCAGAACGCTCTCATCATTAGCGTTCTGTATAAGACCAGCAGGTAACATGAGTCATGGGTTCATTTACTGAGATCAGTCTAACATTAAAGGGCAGATTAGTTAAAAGGGGTGCTAATTACAGAAAGTCAAAGTGTGGGTGTGGGTGGGGGTGGCCAATTTAGCAGCTTATTTGCTAACTGGCATGCAAATGAGCTCAGGCACTACTTTCTAATTAACATATGACCAGTGCAGTTTAAACCCATTTGGTTCATGTGATCTTTGTATGAAAGCATTTTTTCAACCAGATATGAGAAAATACTTTTTTTCTCTTTTTTTCATGTTCAGATGGTCCTCTGAGGTCAAAAAATGACTAATTTCTCAAGATGTTGACTGGCTGAAAATGAGTCATTATTGGAAAAAAGGTCACAAATCATTTTTGTCATTATTTTTGACATAATAGAAATTTGTAATTACTTAGAATTTTGTACTGGAAGACGATCATTCTTCTGCACTATTTTTGGAGCATTTTTAGTCATGCCCACTTCCACACACTACCCCAAACACATGACACCGGGAACACTGGGAGGGTGAAGAATAACATGTGAAGCACTGCATATTTTTAAACTAATACTAACAATATTACTAGATGCCTTAACAAGCTTGGAGGCATCTAATTATCCCCAATGAGCGGTCACCACCCACAGGCTGGGAGGCCTAAACATACACCCAGAAACACCGGAGCGAGTTTTTATTTAAACAAAAGACATATTAGTTACACAAAGTATGAACAAAACCACTACCACTTTTGGCTGAAACTCTAACATGAGCTCTCGACTCTACCTAACTCTTACCCTCCTGTCTCTGGTCGCACTCTCCAGTCTCTTCTTCTTTCCTCTCCTCTAGTTCGTGGGTGCTGGTGGCCAAGTGTGTAGGGTACATGCCTCTGGACCCAAAGGTCATGGGTTCGAATCCTACTTTCAGAATACCACCACTGGGTCCCTTAACCCCAAGTTGCTCCAGGGAGACTGCCCCCTGTAGTTCGGGGGATGGAAGTCGCTTTGGGTAAAAGCATCTGCTAAATACCGTAAAGGTCCTGCTCACTCTACCTGAGAGCCTATCTCTTAACGCACCTCACCTGTCTCTTGTACTGGGTGCTCAGTCCTGCAGAGTGAGCCCAGCGCTCCACCCCCTTGTCTTACAGTACAGTAATTTAGTAAGTAATTTAGTAATACAGGGATTGCCCTCACAACAAGCTTCAATCTGTGACTTTAACAATCATATGAAAAAGGAAAGCATCAGATCTTTCACTGTGCAAAAAGCTACTCTTGAGACATGCTGAGTGTTGAAAAATGTATCCAAACAAACAAAGTTTAAAGCATTGTTTTCTAAAACAATTGTATGTTTTTGGGGTGTCGAATTAATCAATCAATCACAGAAAAAATAACGCGTTAAAAAATGAACACTGATTAATCGCGTGCGGTGGTAACTCTTTAATCCATTCCGGTTCTGTCCACGGGTGCTCTGTAAAATGAAGGAGACGAGAACATGCTGCTTGACAAAATGGTCTGTGTTGCTGAGTTTGTCACTTACAGAATTGGAGAAATAGTGTGAAGGGTGTTATTCTGTTGTTACTTCTAGATTATAACTGTGGCTTGAGATGCCTTGTATGCATGGCCGCCAGGACCATTATATTAGTGGGAGACGTGAGAGCTTGTAATTTATAAGATTCATTGTTTAATTGCTTGACACCCCTTATTTTTATTATTATTTCCTTCATTTCTCGTCCAAAAGTGTTGGGCTGTATAATGACCTTACATTAGCTATAGTTTAGAAAGATGCAAAGGCTCTTCACATGACTCAGAGCCTCCTCAGTATATTGTGTTTGGGGGAGTCCTAGCTAGCGAGTGGAAGTGGACGTGACAAAAAATGGTTGAAAATTGGCACTCACAATAAATGCCCCTCACAATAGTGTACATCAGCCTTGGTAAATCAGAAGTGGTTCATGATAATTTCCTCCCAGTATGTTGTGCTTTGTCATTGATGAATATGCAATGATGCCAAAGTGCCGAAGAACAGCAGCAACCCATTAATTCTTATTATGAGTGCTAAATGGCAATTGGGCCTTTTTGGAAAATGGCAAACTTTTCAGTCCACAATAGGGTTTGCATTGGTGAAATGTTTGTAAATCTGCCTGTAAGCTTCTTAAAAATATTCAGATATTTTCGTACTTTCGTACTTTCTGTACTGAAAGATGGTAGTGGCCTGGTTGGTAAAACACTTGCCTGTGAACCCGATGACCACAAAGTCACAGGTTCAAAGCCCCATTTTCTACCATTGTGTCCTTGAGCAAGACACTATACCAGGGGGACTGTAACTAATGATCGTAAGTTGCTCTTGATAAGGGTGTCTGACAAATGCCACTCTACCGTTACCTTACTTTTGACAACCCCTTAATATTGAATATGTAGAATATGCACCAATGCAGAAAAACATTCTTGTTTGTAAAGTGTGTATAACTGTATATATCTGTGATGTATGGAAACAGGCAGTGAGCAATAAGCACAAAATACATGGCTAAGTTGTGGCCAGTCAAAAATAGCTGAAAGGTGTCAGAGTTTAATATTAGAAGGGACTGTAAACATAGTCCCTGTCTTAGTGGGAGCTGTTGTTTGCTTGCTTTTGCTGTTGCAAAAAACTGATTGGAGCTTATAGCAGTTTCTCTTGCAAGTGGCAGTTAACGGCGACAGAAATCAAGGATCACGTCGACCATGGGACACAATCCCTCCCCACATCCCCTTTCAAATGAAAACGGCTCTTAAATCAAAGTCGCCGCGTCGCAAACAATCATGCGAAAGCTTTACACAGTCTTACGAAATTATTGCAGAAGCATCACTCAGGCTGGGGGAGGAGGGTGTTATGGGATAAGGGCAGCATATCTCTCGGAAGCTTTGGTGGTATCATATCATCGAATTAAAGCTCGAAGACGCAGTCGTGCTAGTTTTATACTTTCGTAACGCCCTTCCTCGCTCCAGGAAAGCAAAGACACGTGGCCTTCTGGATGCAGGTTTCGATAAATCCTGCCTAGGTCAGATTTTTACAGGGAGGTGAAGGTGCCAGTTTTGGCCAGACATACATGGGTCTATGCTTTAGACCTCATTTTCTGTCTGAAATATGAATCGTTTTCCTGCCTTCTGAGGCTCAGTGTCACATGTGGGTTTTGTGGTGGGGTTGGGGGATGGTGGAGCCTTGTATCATTACTGTTATTTTTTGCGCAAGGGAATACAACACGCGGTAGAACATGGTTCTGCCGCCAGGGACCTTTTTGCTTTTTTTTTATTATTTTTTTGATCATCGGCCTGCATGCTTTGATCAGTGTTGCATTCCCTGGTGGATTTGCCCTTTTCCTGATGGCAAAAGGAACCTTCTTGTTGCAGGAGAAGAAGAAAAAAAAACAAAGAAAGTTTCCTCTAAACTACCTCAAGCTTCTTCTTGCTGAAGCAATTTCTCCAGCCTTGGTTCAGGAGCCGGTGTTAAGTGGAGGCTAATGCTTGATTGCGGCCATTTCATTTCTTTTTAATTAGCGTGGAATAATGTCAGCGATTTTCATGCCGGTTGATTTTTTTTGCTGGAATCTTTTTTTAAGTCAATGCTTTTTGCTGCATTTTCCCCACCACTGATGTTCTCCGCTCTTCTTTCTTCTGGTTCCCTTTGTCTGTAATCTTTTCTGTTCTCTGTAAACTTTCCAGCCATCATCTCCTTCTCAAACTTGGGCTCACACGGCAGGCTTAGTTCTGGAGGCCGCGGAGAAGGCTGTAATGTGACGGCGCTACATCATTTTTTACAAAGGATCTAATCAAATATTTATCACTCATGAACATTTTTGCAGTTCATTCTTTATCTCTGCACATGCGGGATCTCTTTTTTAGAGACACGAGACAGCTGCTTTCTGGGTGATACCTATAAAGTGCATCCTCGCATTGTTCCGCTACTTACGGCTTTGTCTTGAAAGCGCTGTGGATCAGCTTATTGAAAAATGGCAACGCAATAAAAGTGGCAACAATCTGTCGCTCACTAAAGACACAGCTCAGTTGTGTACTGCGCTTTTATGGTTCATGGAGCATTCAGTATAACGTACAAGCTACAGTTGTAATATACTGGTACTGCAGTATGATGATATCTGATGATATCTGCGACATCAGGTCTCTGTGCTTTACAGGCAAAATTTGAAGATGTTTTTATCTCATATAGTTAGTAATACTGTAGATCTATTAATCTATGATAACAGTAATGGTATTGTACATAAGCATTGATATTTTAGGTCTCATATTTCAATCAGAAGTACAAATATTAGCTTTCCTGTCATTCTTTGGTTGGTTTGTTTTTTAATTTCAGGAGATCCATCGTTCCTCTGATTCTTCCTCTTTCATCTCCACACCAGATGGCTACACAAAGAGCATTCTGTCAACCGTCTCAACTGTCATCAAAGACCAAATCCGAACATTGTCCCAGCAGTCTGCTATCTTTAAACCACAAACACAAATGAAATGAGTCCTCGTTCTTCCTCTCCTTCTTCTTCTTCTTCCCAGTGATGTTCAGGAAAGGCAATGCCCCAAACCTACACTGCTGTTTCTCTCCCCTAACAAAGCTTTCAAGAACAAACAGCACGAATGGTGGCATCACCCCCCATAGGCTTGCCTTTAGGGACATGCTAAACACAGCCCAAGGTCTCGCCTCAACTCATCCGCTTTGCACGCTAATAATCGGAATGGCGCTTTCTTCTCTGGCTTTATTCACAACGAGGCGTGCCTCGGCATTGAAGATTAGAATGGAAAGCACAAAGAGAAGCAAACTCGCTTTGTGGAAAACGGGATCCAGCAAAGTAGCGACAAACAGACTAGCGTGTGCCTTCGGAGACGCCGTAACAGGGTTGACTGCTTTGGGGCTCTCATGTTTGGAATGTTCTGACAGATGCCACTACCTGACCTCTCTCTGTTGGTGTAGAGAGCACAGAGAGTCTTCTTGCTCTGCAAAATCTGACAGAAGTGCTTTAATGCTCTGACATCTCACCATCTCTGAGGTCGTGTCACTTCTGGCAGCTTTAACCCTGTGATCCTCTGGGCCGGCTCCTCGACTCTGACGGTCCAGGGAAGCTGGAGAACGAGGCTTCTTTTCAGGATAGCTTGATCTCATCTCAGAGTTTACTGTGGTTTATTGATTGCCCCCTCGTCCCTTCTTGTTTAATCATATCAGATCATACGAGATGTGGAGGATGGTTCTGAATTGATGGCATTGATTTGGTGAGACAAAACTGTCAATTCCTGTCCGAGGGCGCGTTCCTGAGGAGCTATGTTTATATGTATAGCTGTGGAATTTCAATGGACCCAGCACGATCAATGCTTTTTCTTGAGAGAGAGAGAGAGAGAGGGAAAGAGGGAGAGAGCCCTTCATCAGGGAGATTGGCACAGATCTTTAACCTGACCCCATATAATTTATCACTGCTTTGCTGAGTGTTCTGATCCCATGCTCATAATTCCAAGGCTGCATCATGTCCCAATTGGTGTGTATTTTGTGATTTACTCTTTCTTTTTTTTAACTTTTTTTTTAGACCTATCCCTTTGGCATCACAGATTTACAGTCGCAGACATGCATTTGTCCAGCACCAGGTTTGGTGATGGCCTAAGCAGAACAATGGGACGAAATGCAGTCAAGCGATAATAACTTGCTTTTCGTGCCTATTTGTTGAGGATAAGAGAGAGGGAATGAGGGGGAAAAAGTCCTAAAAGGTCACATCTTAGGACCGGCTTTAGTTACAGACGATATATAACTATTTTATGAGATCATTAAAGCCTTTACATCCATACTTTGGATCCTGGAAGCTTATGGTGATCCCTCGGAGATAGGGCTTGTGGGGAGAACAGGTGTATTTGTGATCCTTTTGCCGTTCCCAGAGCTTTGCTTCAGTACCCAGGTTGGGCTTCATTTGAAGGATGTACCATAAGACCCCCTGATTCCTGCAGATCTTCTGGGCTTTTTTCCTTGTGTTGCTGATCGCTCACTGAGGCTTACCGGCTCCTAATCCTACCTGACAGTTTAGTGATAATTGCACAGGCAAGGTGAACCCAGGACGCCCGCTATCGAATGAGCGGTGCACTCGTTATTGATGGAAGTGGAGGGAAACCTCTCTCTCTCTCTTTCTCTCTCTCTCTCTTTTTAATGCTAAAAGCTTCCAGACATAGCGTGAGAAATTTCCTTCCTTGATGGCCCCCCCCAGCTACTCTTGCGTGTCTTCTGTGTTGCAAGTTTTCTGACATTCAGAAGTTGCCAATGCTGCTATTGAGAGAAGAAAGGACTGGATTGATTTGCCTGCTAATTAGCCACCGTTGGGCCTTGAGAAAGCTCTCAAAAATCCAAATTCAGGAACAGTGTGCTTGTTCAAAGTAGAGCCCCCCACCACCTTCATTGACCTCCTTCCTTAACGCGGCATCAACTTTAAACCTGTTTGCCAGTGCGGGGCTTATATAGCTCTCTCCAGCGCTCGCTTGATGAAAGACTTTATAGATAGATGCTCTCCTTGAACGGCGACTGTAAATCTGCCTAGTATTTACGGGACTTGTGTCGGGTTTATGGAGCAAATATGAACTCATGCAGACACCATTTCAAACCCTGCTTCTCCAATAATATGTTTATTCATCATTCGCTTGCAATATGTCTCAGGGCAAGTGATATCTTTCCCTGTATATCAGAGCATGTCTTGTTTAATATTTCGCACAAGGCGAGGCCTTCGTATAAGACGGGGCCATGGTGGGCTTGCTTTGTCCCAGATTAACGGCATAGCAGAGCACTGAATTCCACTCAAAGCGAGCTTTCCAAAGCATTTCCATTTGTCTTTTGTTTCATACATACTAATGCAATTAGGCAGCCTCTGCATCAATGCATCACTGGTGGTCTGGTGGTAAAGTATTTGTTCCCCCTAAAAACAGGGGGTCAGAAGAGAAATGACCTGGCCAGGAGAGGCCTTGCAGGTGCTCTTAAAGAAATGAAAGCAATGTCATCTCATGAACATGCATGGGTGTAGCTTATAATCCATCAAATGCAAAGCAGATGTATGCTCTTAAAGGGTTTACAAAATTCTGTCTGCTGAGCATATATCGAGATGAGATGCATCATTCACTGCTGTTCCCCACCCTCCCCAACTTGGCTATTGTTGTTGTTTTTCTTTAGATGATGTATGATGCAGGCAGGATGTTAAAACAGGCCGCCGTTTTGTGCTGGCGGCGCGGTTTTGGGGCTAGAGCGCCATGGCTTTCTTGCACTGAAAGGAACATGATGGGGAACAGTTATTCCTCTTGTGTTCTTTGTGAACTGTCAGTTTTGTATTGAGGCCACTATCTCTGTATACCAATACTATCTCACCCACTTATGCCAGGCTTCATCACCACTTCTCCTGCAGTGCTGTTGCTAGCTTCTTCTGGATCACATCTTTTTTAACTCCAGAGTTCTTGCGAAGTCAGAGGAGTCACAAGCGGAGTGTGAGATCATTGAAGGCTGTCTGGCGCTGCCAGAGATGATGCGTACTTTGTACCGTATTCTAGCCATGCTGTTGTGGAATGCAGTGGAAATCAAAGCACATAGTCTGTTGGCCTTGTGATACAATGTGGCCTTCGCTGCTCCAACAGGTGTTGCAGCATTTCACATGTCTATCAAAGATAAGCACCCCTAGAATTGTGTTAGTAATGTTAATTGACTCTACAGACTTTTCTTGGCCCTTTAGAGTTTTTTTTTAGCAGTTCTACCCTTTACTGGTACGTTTTTTCTGATGTGTGCAAGTGTTCCAGGCTAAAATATGAGAATTTGTTATTCTGCTGTACTATTGTATCCGTACAGTTGTTTCTGCTCTGGTTGATTGATTTTTAAGACATGGGACACGTATGCGTGACCGCTGAAGCTGCTTCCAGAGGCCCAAGGGGGCCAGGCAAAGTTTTGATCTGACTTGGATCATGTTGGCATACATGGCTCTGGCCTGTATAGAACTCTGGGTATCCTGAAAAAAGACAGAGTCCCTTAAATTTAAGTGGGTGGCACATCCATGCTCACTGACCACAGAAGTGTGTCCAAACACAATGCATTAAGGTCGCCCATGACCAGGCTGCTCATACCTATGCTGGGCTGTCTGAGCTGTGTTTCCAGTGGTTTTTTTGCCAGCCACTTCAGTTCCAGAGCTTCCAGTTTCAAGCCAGTAACAATATAGATGGCGACCTCCTTGCGTCTCACTGATGATGTACGTTTATCCATTTTTAAAAATAAAAATGTTAGCAATCTAAATATCACCCTGTCAGTAGGACAGTGTCACTCTTTTTGGGTGATTTTAGGTGTGGCTGACTATTTTAGAATGTTCAGCCACACCTAACTTCCTTTCTAAACTGCTTGCCTTAGATTTGCAAGAACTGTAGCCCATGGCCTTGCTGTAATAATCTGGTAAAGCTGACAAGTCACCTATCAGATCACTCAAAATCAAAGAAAGGGTACAGGAATAGAGTGTTTTATTCAGCTATCTTGGGACTTGGCAAGATTATTACATTTGTTGTACAACAAATTGTAATAAAAATAGTGCCATATTAGTAAAAAAAAAAACCTGATATAGATAGTTTACAAAACTTACTGCCTCTAGGTGCACAGTTTTGTTGGCAGATATTACTCTGATGCATGTCAGATGTCCCCAGTTTGTTACACAGTGTTGCACAATAAACAGCAAGTGTGTGTTTCTTTGTTGCCTTTATGAGTGTACTTTCCTGTCTACTTTCCTTGATTTTGCCTGATCTGGGAGTCAGGTGCTACTCAGGTTTGCCAATATATTTAGTGAGGCTATGGGCTACAGATCAGAGGAAATCAAGCCCTAGATAGGAAAGGAGGCTTCATTCAACTGTTTGGACTCAGTCTGTGTTTTTGACTTTTTGAGTGCATAGATTTCAGCAACAGAGGTGTGACAGTACATTTCAGTGGAAAGTAGTGAGCAGCGCTGTCATGTGATGCTATGGGTGTCACATTTCTCTTCCTCCACACAATGAGGGCAGGCGCATATGCAGACCTCCATTTTACGTTCTTTATTCACACGAAGCAAAACTGGCATGAGAGCCATAAACAGAACTCCAAACAAAAGGAGACTAGAGAAAAATGCTAGAAAAACAAAAGCCAGGATGACGGTGGACCGACACTAAGGTCCACCACAAACGAACTTAAATGCCCAACCCAAAACTCAAAACACCAATCAACTCAAAACATCTAATTCTCTGAGCACACCGAGCAGCTGAAACACATTATATAAACAAATATAAGACCGGTGTGCTCAGCCATCAAAATAAAAGCCAAACACAAAACAAAGAACAGAAAAAGGATGGCCTCTAGAGGCCTCCAACCGTCACAACAGGCTAAAGGGTTGACTGCTAATCAGGTTAGTGTTTTGCACTCATGCTAATTCTCAAGCTGTAACCACACTAAATATCTGCAGTGAGCAAAATAAGCTTGATGAAGGCGAGACCAGAAAATCAGTTTTGGTGCAGCTAGCAGTTTAGCAAAGATTTAGCATTTCAGTTGGGCCTAAAACGTACTAACTGCACCAGTTTTACACACACAACAGTAAAAACATGAAAAACAGTTTTATCATCTAATTCTGCTCCTGACTGAACACTGGATGAATGATCAAACGTGCAGCAAAACCTGTTATTCTACTGGACCAGTTCTATTGTTTGGCAATAGCTAATTCCCTCATAGCCACCTCAAACTAAAGTTTACCGGAGTCAGTCGTACTGTTAGCTAAAAGT
This sequence comes from Brachyalestes nurse, assembly GCA_037974405.1. NCBI lineage: Eukaryota > Metazoa > Chordata > Actinopteri > Characiformes > Alestidae > Brachyalestes > Brachyalestes nurse. The sequence continues at coordinate 17,535,434 of JBBPCY010000136.1, read as the reverse complement.
GTGTTGCTGGTGCATGTACATACCTGCCTTATGTAAGACGTTTTGGTGTGAAGTCATGTTTACCATCAGCAGAAAACTGACTGACTCTGAAGGTTAGCATTCTCATCCTTAGCCATGCATTAAAGCAAAGTGAAGTGAACCCTTATAGTCACACGTGAAAACATCACAGCACAGAACACAGTGTGAACAGTCTGAAATTCTTTCTTTATATTTAACCCATTCACCAAATGAAGTAGTGGGCAGCCACTAACAAAGGGTGCCCGGGGAGCAGTGCCTTGCTCAAGGGTACCTCAGTGGTGCCCCTAGCAGTCCCGGGATTCGAGCCCACAACCTTCTGATCACCCGGGCAACTCCCTAACCACTAGGTCACCTTCTGCCCCTAAGCCAAACTGGCAGTGGTGGGATTATAGTTGTGACGTTATATCTGTTTTTTCCACTGTGTCTTGGGAATATCTCTCTTTTTTCTTGTTTGCTAGTCTATGTCATTGTTTATGTCTTCTCTGTTCTATGTGTCTATGTGTCATGTGTCTTTTTGACATGTGAGTTTGTTGTTGTTTTGACGTCAGTCTTCCCTAGTCATACCTGCTCCTCGGTGTTTCCACTTGTCATCTCCTGCCCAGGTTTTTCCCCACTCCCTGGTTAGTATATATTCCCTGTGCTTCAGTCTGTGTTTATCGATTCTCTGTGCTTTTCCACCAGTGTTTGCAACTCTTTTGTGCTGTGTTTTGCCTGTGTTAGTTACTCAGTTCAGTTTCTGTTCATCTTGGCTCTGGATTCTGCGTTTCAGTCACAGTGTTTTGCCGCTGTTTTTTTTTCTGTGCGGTGTTTGCTCTCCGGGCTCTGCGTAAATATAGAGAACAGTTTCGCACTGTGTGCTGTGTTCGCGCGTGACCAAAATGACCACTTTACACATTACTTTTTTGTTTAATTCTGATTTGTTATCCCCTCATTTTATTCCAGAGGGAAATATGTTTGTAATCCGTTATATTCTCTATGCTACTTATCACAGGCTCTTTAGAGTGAAGTGGCCACTGGATTGAAAAAAAACTGAGAAGTTCACACCATCACATCTTTAAAAGTTCCACATCTTTAAGAGTTTTGTTTGTGGCTCTTAGTAGTTTCTTAATGAGATATCCTCGCCTATTTCCTGACCAATTTGTTTTGGTGATAGTCACCCACCTCTACAGGTCAAGCTTATACACTTTTCTTGTCCACGTTTGGCTCTTTAAGGGATAAAACTCGGCAAAACGGCATATGTTTAGTTTGCAAGACTAAAAGTAGAGGAACTGGAGTAACGAGCGCTGCACAGCATCCTTCTATACTAGCATTTGTGGTTGAACTATTGCGTCAAACTGTTCCCTTTCATCAGGGAAGGTCCTACTCCAGATGTCATGTCTAGAACCTTCTTCACGCAATATGCTCACCTTCCTGCCTATTTGCCTTGCTAATCATGTGTGAAGGATGATTCTGTAGGCCAAGCTGGAACCGTCTGTCATTCTGAAAGTAAGACAGAGGGCCACATGTGAAGCCGTGTGCGTGGGTGTGTGCGCACCGCCATTAACCTGAGGGGGCAGCAGGGTGTGTAGAGTGCTGATGAGTGGAGTTATGGGTCAGGGAATCTCAGAAAATCAACCTTGAATTGCAGGATGCTGTGTCTTCAATCATGCCTGGTGTTTTCATTGGCACAGCGGTGACACTGGAAATGGAGCATGTGTATTAGCACGTTTGGACTTTCTTTGTGTGCCTTTTTACCGCCTCAAACAGAGACATAAGCAATAGATGTGGGTTTCATCTCTAAGAGATAACAGCTAAGCCTTTAAAGCAGGTTTTTGGTTCGTGTTCCTCTATGATTTATGTATGCTTTATGACTGCTGGTTAATAGTTTTGAACGACCAAGCAGACCGTTTTTCTGTTGCTGTGCTGTGGAGCTTTGAGATCTTGACTAGCTAGCTTGCTAACACAGCCATGGAAAAAAAACAATTTCCCCTTTTTTTCTGTTTACTGCTTGTACAGTTGTAATTTTGGCAGTGTGTGTGTGTGTAAAATGCACAGGTTGCTATTGCAGTGTGAGCTGTGTAAAAAAAAAAAAAGAAAGAAACGCCTCCATATGTGTTGTGAGTGCAGTAGTGTTTGTACCGCAGCTTTTCTATGTGCTGTATTCCAGCAGCTTCACATATACACACACTCTGCTCTTAATATTACTACTTTAATTGTGGCAATTGTAAAAAAAAAAATGTAAGAGTTTAACATTTCCAAGGTTTGTTTGGAATTTTGAGTCAAGTGTGGTCAGTAGAGCATAAAACAATAGTGACATGCACATTTTACACACACACACTACCACAAATTACAAAAGCAAAAACCAGAAAAAAAGATGCTGTCTCTTATTGTTTTTTCCATGGCTGTATGTCTGTTGCATATAATGGAGAAGAAAAAAACAGCCATACACATGCTTTTGGTCGGCATTCCAGGATGAGGCAATTTTCACTACAGAGCTACAGCAAAAAAACTAACAAAGTGATATGTGAGGAAGTCAGGAAATCTCATTTATTAGGTGTTATCTAATTAGTAGGTGTTACACGTTATCCCAACCAGTGGACTGTAAAACTGTGTTTTCCATCAGATGGATTAAAAATAGATACAATAGAGTGCACACATAGATACAATAGAGTGAGGAGAACAGGATTGTTCAGTAGATTATGGACTGTATAAATGAATGTGCTGATGTTAACTTCTCTATGCCATTTTTTGGTCGCTTTTACAGGAGAGATTTCTCATTCCGTTCCCATTTTCTGATTGGTGTATCCTGGTTAATTAACAATAACAGATTTAATTTAGAACCCCTTTCATATGGTACAATGCATCTCAATGTACTTTACTAAGAAATAAACCAAAGAAAATAGAGTAGAAAATATAAAACAGCTAAAAGTAGTGTTTCAGTCTGTGATATTCCATCAACTGCTATTTACCTGTATGTTTATCTTGTCTCTGGCCTTCAACATGATACATTGTTACTCCTTAATGAACCATTGAGTTGTATATGTGCTGCTTTGCTAGATGTCAAGATATTAATTACATTTAATTAGAGACATTTCCCATGTTTGTTTTCTCCTCTGTGTTCTGAGTGTCAGAACTATTTTAATAATATGTTTGGAAACAGTTCAACTATTCCCTGAAGGACAGCTCTATTTTTGTTTTTATTAATGGCCATATTATCTTATTAAATCCTCCTTTCCTTCTCTCCCTCTTATCTCATTTTAACCTTCTTTTCTTGCTTTTTGCAAATGTACACAAATCCACTGAGCTGGATCTGAGATCCCAAATCCTAATAATGCTACAGTGCTACTCCTGAAATAAAATCACTAGAGTCCGTCCCCCCCCTTTTCCCCTCATAGAGCAGCTCACCTCCAATCTTACCTACCAATACAAACACACACACACACACACACCCACACACCCACTCAAAGACACACACTGGTACACCCACTCACTCCATGCTTCACAGTGTAATTACCATTCTTGAAGCCTAATTGTAGTAATTACTGTTTGTATGTGAGACAAAGTGGGCGTATCTCAGTCTCTGTGCTTTTTGTTCATTAAATCTGAGTATATTTGATGAAATCCTTAAGGTGTAAATATGTAGGGTCTTTCTTTCACCTTTCTTCTTGAGTGTGTGTATATAATAAAAAAGGGACTAATACATAAAAAGAGAGGAATTCAGTTACATAATATGACCATGCCTTCAGGAAATGACAGCACCGCTGGACTTGTCTTTGGGGTCTCAAAATTTGCCTGTTATTTGTGTGTAGAAGCGATAAACAATAACGCTGCTTTAAACTAGAGCTGTGATTTTTAAATATGTTATTAAATATAATCTGTATGATCTGATTAGTGTATAAGATTATGCAAAGCTCCACATTCATATTATTATTATTATTATTATTATTATTATTATTATTATTATTGTCAGGCCTCGGTCTGTGGCTGCTAGAGGCCACTGTTACTTAAGTTTGGACTTTTATTTTGGTACTGGGTGTGGCCTCATTCCTGTGCCTCAGCTGGCCAGGGTATAAAGTGCACTCCTTAGTTTTCTTGGGTTGTAGGGTTCACCGACACGGTAGGTCTGGGTGTGTGTGTACATGCAGCTTAAAGCTTATGTAATAGTATCGGCCCTCGTGCCTGGTTTCGTTTATAGGTTGGTGTTCTTGTAAGCACACTTGAAATGAAAGAAAATTACAAAATGGAAGTCTGCCTCTGCGTCTCCTGTTTGAGCATGAGCACACCAGACGTGACAATTTTTTATTATTGGCTTCAATCATACATTTTTGGCATACGCACACAAATTAATACAAATGATCATTAATACAAATGAATGATAATTTGTACTAATAAAAATAATCATTAATGAGTAATATTAATTAACATTGGAATATTACTTTATATACTGTACAGCAAATACTAAATTTCATTTCTCTCTCTCTCTCTCTCTCTCTCTCTCTCTCTCTCTCTCTCTGTCTCTCTCTCTCTCGCCCATAAACACCTTTTAGCAGTTTTGAGAAGATGCCTCCCGAAAACAAAGCTTTTGTCTGCAATGTGGTGTCACTCTGGAGGGTGAAGGGATTTTTTTTTTCTGGCCTTTTTTGCTCAACTCTAATCAGCCAGACAGGCTGGACGGCTACCTGAGTGAGGCAAGCCCTTTGTTTTGACAGTTCTGTGCTTGAAGTGTGTGTATTTGGAGGAGGAGGGAGTGGGGTGTGCATAGAGGCAGTTGGATTCATTTCTCGCCCGCTGTGTTCATCCTGGGGTAACAGCGCGCATCTCGCAGCTTGTGTCCAGAGGCGTCCACCTTGGCGTCCAGAATAGCTATATTAAGTGTCAAAACTTGAGCTGTTTTTGGAGGATGGAAAACTCCGCTCACCAAATTTCACTCGTCTGTTTTTCATCCTCTTGGGAGAAAATCAAAGTAAACAGCAGGTTTTAGTTCGGCGAATCAGGACCATAGACCAAAGACCGAGAAGATCCACCAAAAGTATCCAAGTACAGGGGAGTCCTCGAGTTACCCCACAGATCCGCCACAGATTCCTTCAACAGTGATGTAACCCAAATTTTGGTGTAACACCCAAGTCACTTACCGATCCTAAACACACCCATCACTTACCGATCCGGATTGGGCTGTAGGAAAAATTGGAAGCCTCTGGATTTTTGTAAAAGAGGTGGGAAGAACCTTTTCAAAGTTCAAGGAGCCTACATCATATTCAGAGAAAATCTTGCCTTAGTTACTGTTGCTATGTCGGGCAAAGCTTCAGTTCAGGGTACCTGGTAGCATCAGTTACACTCCAGAAAAACTCCAGTAGACCCAAAAATAAAATTACGTGGTGGTGGTGGCCTAGTGGGTAGGTTACTTGCCTCTGGACCAAGAGGTCATGGGTTCGAATCCTACCTTCAGCACACCACCACTGGGTTCCTGAGCAAGACCCTTAACCCCAAGCTGCTCCAGGGAGACTGCCCCCTGTAGTTAGGGAATGAAAGTCACTTCTGCTAAATGCCATAAATGTAAATGTTTACACTCCAATTAAAGCTGCACGGTACGGCCAGAACATCAGTACCGCGAGTTTACTGCCGCAGATGCTGACTGTGATTCCCTTCAGCACGTTAAAGGGCACAAACATCATTCATTTCCAGTAAACGGAAAGGTTTAAAGCACTGCCCACACAGTCCATATATTGAAACTAAAATCAGTTTTTGTGATGAGAGAAACAGAGAGAGAGGAAGAGATGTAGAGACAGGTAGAGAGAGACAGAAAGGGGATGACACACATCTATATATATATATGCGTGTGTGTGTGTGTACGTACGTGTGTGTGTGTGTACGTACGTGTGTGTGTGTGTGTATATAAATACCCACAGAGGGGGAGAGATGTTAAGCGAGAGGAAGAATCTAGTCAGTTCACTTTCACTTCACATAAACAGATAAACACTGTCAATCAAAACTGTCTGTGTGTACATCTGTGTGTATGTCTGCGTGTGTGTGTATGTCTGCGTGTGTGTGTGTGTATGTGTCTGCGTGTGTGTGTGTATGTGTCTGCGTGTGTGTGTGTGTGTGTGTCTGCGCGTGTGTGTGTGTATGTGTCTGCGCGTGTGTGTGTGTATGTGTCTGCGTGTGTGTGTGTGTATGTGTCTGCGCGTGTGTGTGTATGTGTCTGCACGTGTGTCTGCGCGTGTGTGTGTGTGTGTGTGTGTGTGTGTGTGTGTGTGTGTGTGTGTGTGTGTGTGTGTGTGTGTGTGTGTGT
>JBBPCY010000136.1:17514010-17529048 GCA_037974405.1 Brachyalestes nurse | reverse complement strand
CATAAATGCTACAGAATGAATGGAGACAAATTCCCACAGAAACTCCAAAATCTTGTGGAAAACCTTCCAAGAAGAGTGGAAGCTGTTATAGCTGTAAAGGGGGACTAAGTCCAGATTAAAGTCTATGGATTTAAATACAATGTCATTAAAGTCCCTGTTGGAGAAATGGTCAGGCGTCCCAATACTTTTATCCATATAGTGTGTGTCACTGCACAGGAAGGAAAATTATGTTTAAACCCAGACTGACCCATGCTCCACCGACAAATGTGTTCTTCTATAAAAACTGTTGGACAGGCTTTACAGAAAATCCCACCCAATCTAATGAGAAATAGTACTTGATCCTTGAGTCGCTACATAACACCGAGTCTCCAGTTTCATCTCGAAAATGTGTGTTTATACTGGAATATTTATGCAGCTGTAAATAAAGGACCATCCAAGAGTCAAATAGGGTCACCAGCCTCCTGCAAGATGTTCCTTGAATCTCCTACACAATTCCTTTTCCTTTTATTTGTTTGCAGTTAATCTTATTTCCTCTCTCCTCCACCCCTCATTATGCCCAGGCTTCTTCACATCCTTTCTTCTGAAAGACACGGTAAGATTATTATTCTTATTGTTATCTACAAACTCTCATCCCTCCATTCTTCTCTTCCTGGGGTGTGAAACAACATCACTTTGTTTGCCTTTAAACACGATTTTCTACTGGATTCTATCCAATATCTCCTCATTACACAGTGGCACTGAACTGGGAGGGTGAAGGCTTGTACGTATTCCCCCTAAGTCGCAAATAGAATATGACTGGACAGCTCAACACGCTTGGAGGAGAACACTAACAGCCCATTCTGTTCGGTCAGTATCAGGCACCCAGGCTGGCTAGTTCCAGAGTTCAAGGTTACATGTACATAATGTGATAAGACGTTTCTCCACGGACTCTGGTGCAACATATGGCAACATTCAACAGAGTGCAAGTTACAACAGAAACAGTACAATCAATAGACACCATATAAATATAACAGTGTAGTGTGAAAGACCTGTAAACCTTCCAGAGTGACTAGTATTGGATCGTAAATGTGATTATTGCACTGGATGTTTCAGCAGCATTGAACACCCTGCAGGGAATCACAGAAACCATACAGCAAACACAGTACAGCAATGTAACAGTATAGTGTGGCTGGGATGTAAATCTGAGGCAATACAACAAACAGACAATACCGTAACAGTATAGGGATATAAACCTTCCAGAATTAATAATAGTAAGGGAGTGTAAATTATAGCTTATCACATAACTAAATATAGCTGATCACATTAGTAGAGTGTCTTATTTTATTTTATTCTATTGTTTTCTTAAATTTTGCTGCTCCTAACTTTGTTCTGTCCACTTTCTGCCGTGACAAGGCCCACTAATAAAGGTTTATCTTATCTTATCTAATAGGACATGCCTGTTGAACTGTGAGGGGTATCCAAAGTGTAAAGTATAAAGTGAGGTAGTGCCCTGAGAGGGGGGGGGCATCCTCCCCACCAAGAGAGAGTAAGGGCAAGTGGACACTCAGACAATTGTACTGTATTCATTCACTTAATAAAATATCTGTTTTAAACTAGAAACATAATAGCTATAGAAGCAACTATAACTAAAAGTAGCCTGAATGGATTTACAAAAACAATTGGCTATGAAAGAACACATTTGTGACTGGGCTGGCACTCCTTAGATCACTAGGATGGTACATTCAGGGGTACCACTTCAGTACCTTGAGTTAGGGAACATGAGAGCATTCATTATATTGCATTGTAGTCATATATTTATACCACATCGACTCCATATACTTTGTACTGACTCCTGGCTTCTTATTTCCCTGTTTTAAAACATTATGCAATTCCTCCTTGAATTTAAAACACCTTTAATACTCATTTAGGTTAGACCTTGTTAGACCTTTGAAGGTACATTTACACTGCTTCATCCTTAGTGAGCAGAAATACCAGGAGAGTACAGTTTGTTTCTAACAGTGCTTACAGTGCATAAACGAGTGATAAACTAGCACACAGAAGGATGTTTGTTCTACTAAATATTTCTTAACTGCGGTGTGGACATGACAGAAGCCTTAGCATCCATTGTCTGAGTTAGAAACACCCACAAAGTCGGGTAATTACATCTCTTCTAAGGTCAGGGTAAATATATGGCCTTGCATGGCCCAAAATATTTACTTTACTGCAAATTATGAGCCTGTGTGTGTGTGTGCTAATGCCAACAGTACTGGGAGGGAGTCACACTGCAGAGTTATTGCTTGCCAGTGGACCATTAAAAGTCATTTAACCTGAACGGTTTATACTTCATTGTTTGGCTTAATATGACCGCAGCTCAATCATTCCTAAAGAGTAGGAGGCTCAGGCTGAGCTGCAGTGACTGGAAACCAATTAAACTAAAGCCAGACATACTGGAGTGACTGATGCCTGGTATACGGTGTTAAAAACCACTTATGACAAGTAAAATAAAGGTGATTGAGTAAGTGTGAGGCGGAGTGTGTGAGGGGGGAGTGCAGTACGGGTTGTTTCACTGCTATGTGTGAGGACCACTCATTTCTCTGAGGAATTACACTGGCGTGCCAGCGCACACACACACACACACACACACACACACACACACACACACACACACACACACACACACACACACACACACACACACAGAATGATTACATCAGCTCGACAGAAGAGAAGATCCAATCCAGGGAGCTTCTGAATGAAAATCAATCAAGACCTTCACACAAAATCACAAAATCAATAAAAACAGAAACACATTTCACTACTTTCTGAAGACTCACGGTTTCCTGCAAGCAATCTGCACATTCTCCACTCACACACGTCTCCTGTCATAGACACACTTTCCAAAAAAATCCTGTTCATAGCTGTGATTATGTCTCGGGTTGTTAGAGCAGATTTGCTGTACTGGAGGATTAAATGTTGTGCTGTTCATTGCTGATGGGAAGCAAGTGGGTCCCTGCTTCCTAAAAGTAGCTGAAGTTAGGAGTCTGTTTCACCCTGGACTGCTTTAGAGTACAGGACACTGTATATGGCATGGGGGCGCAGTAAAGAAAATCATGCACTACAAAAAGGGCTCAAAATCATAGATTTCACTGTTAACATGTGATACAAATAAACACCAAACCTGCCGAACACACAGTAAGTGTAGTGTATTCACACTAAAAAGTTGAGAAATACACTCTCTGGCACAGTAAGAGCCAGACCAACTGTCTAAACCAAATTTTAAGCTGGGAATCTGTATCTGTATGGATGCACTTGTTCAATCGCATATAAATGGCTGCAGGATGTAGCAGGTTTACAATCACCCATTCCAAATAGACCAGTGGCAACACAGTCATGTAGGTTTTTTAAAAAAAGTTTAGGATATGTGTATATATAAACAGGGGTTCCCTATTTTGTGTGCAGTCAAGAGTGTGTTTATATCGCTGCTATATCGTTTTGTGTTGATTCTAATTTGGAGAAGTTACTGTGTTCTCAATAAACAGTTTTGGTAAAAGCATGACATGAGAAACACAACCACAACAATGCTGCTTCCACCAAGTGCGTCACCTGCCACTTTTTGAGTGTTTTGCTCTGATATAATAAATAAAACTCGCTTTTTCTCACCATCCTGCAGCTGCTTCCCTTTGGAGAGAAAAAATAAAACACTCACTTGCACATGAAGAAAACTGTTTAGTGTGCACACAGCTGTATTAGGAATACCAGCGATGGTAGAAACGAGCAAAACAGTCGGAAAGGTTCCCGTTTTATTTGTATTCTTGCGCTTAAGACAGAAATTTCCAATGAGTTTAAAGCATTCCGAGCCAAACTCCTTTCAAAATGCTGCTCAGATCCAGAACTAGATTGGAGGGCGAAACGCTGACTTCTCCCCATTTTCCTATTCACACCATCATCCGCATCATCATCACTCCTGCTCTCGGCCTGCAAAATGACTTTAGATTGTGAAGAGGGGGGCAACTGAGTTAAAATCGGCCTGAAAACTGAAGAGCAAATTTCCAAAACTCACTCCGTCCATTTTTTCTGGTTTTTAGGTAACACTACTATTGCCATATTTTTACATTACCTCTGTATGTGCAATAGTAGAACCGACCAAAACTCACTCAGTCCTGCAGAATACACAGTACAAGATTAGGAGAGTTTCCCAAACTCACTCAGTTACTCACACAGTCACCAGTGCTACTTACTTTAGGGACAGATGACTTACTTTAAGGACAGCGGTTGAATAAAAAAACGCATGTGAGTCCACTGCAAATTACTCATAAATCAAAACGTTGATGTGACTGAAAAAAAACTGAGAGCAGATCTGAAATCAGCGTGAAAAACTGGTTTAGAAAAGTGTGTTGTGGTTTCTGATGATTACAAAAAGTGTTGTTTTTTTTTTGTTGACCTGTGTAATTGTTCCTGGAACCTCCCGCAAATTCGCGGAAACCGCAGGTATCCTCTGCATTTTTTTTTTTTGCTTTTGCGATGTCTGGGCCTCGTCCGCCACGCCCCCTCGTCCTCGTGCTGGTTGTTTATGTTTGGGCACGGCAGTTAGCAAGGCGATCAGATTCACCTGAACAGGATGAACCTCTGCTGCTCAGCTGCAGTCTAGAATTTCCCCTGTGGAGCGTCTCGAGTGCTCTCATGTTTCTCGTTGGGTTCTTCTAAAAGTCCTGTATTTTTATTACTGTATGTACCTGCTTATATCAAAGAAAACAACAGCGCATATCAAAGGAAATGCGCTGCATGAATTACAGTCCAGTCTATACAGGAGTAACATCAGTATTTTCTAGCACTGCAGGAGTCGATATTCTGTCTCTCTCCATAAAAATAAAACTACCTCATGAATTGGAGACTGTTCATTTTTATGTAAGTCAGCAAACTTACAAATTCAGCAGGAGATCAAATAATTATCCCCCCCTGTATCTACCTGTTAGAGTGTTAGTGTGTGGACTGCAGATACCTGTTAGAACCAGTAATAGAAACATCTTACCTGTTCAAACACACACCCTCTCCCTCAGCCCTCCAACTCACACACTCCTGCCCCGCCCTGCTCACACTCACACACACCTCACCATTCCCTCTTCCCTCCCTGCCTCAAGGCTGCTCCTGACAAGCTGCAAACAAAAAAAAGGACAAATCTTCTGATTGAGCAACTGAAGCCGTAATGTAGATGCTTGTGATGTAGCCAAAGGGATGTTAGGAAATTTCTAGCAGTTCTTACAGGGCAGCAAGAAGATTTCGCAAATTGTGTTCCTTCTGCTAGTCCTAACATTACCTGAAAACCTATCATGAGGCCTTGTTACAACAGAAAAATGTTGCCTTGCATTTACTTATTACAAATCTGTCATCGGTTCCCATTAATGAAACCTATTCTGTGTATATCCATCGCCACAGTTACTGGCAATTTTTTACATTTTGAATTTTATCAAGCCTTCACACGTAGTCACACACCATGAAATTCTTTCTTTGCATTAAACCCATTCACCAAATGAACCAGAGGGCTGCTGTTAGTGAGGTACATTGCTCAAGGGAACCTCAGTGGTGACACTAGCAGTTGGGACTCAAACCCACAACCTTCTGATTGCTGATCTAATGCCCTAACCACTAGGCCATCCAGCTGCCCTTAGTAAGTAAACTGAAAGTCTAGTGGGTAGGATACTTGCCTCTGGACCAAGAGGTCATGGGTTCAAATCCTACCTTCAGCGCAACACCACTGGCTCCCTGAGCAAGACCCTTAACCCCAAGCTGCTCCAGGGAGACTGCCCCCTGTAGTTAGGGAATGAAAGTCGCTTTGGATAAAAGCATCTGCTAAATGCTGTAAATGTAAATGCAGAAATAATGCTTTCATCGAAAGTGCTTTTCCTTTTGCATACTCCAGATGACCCTTTTTGGCATCTTTATTTTTAAAAGTGTTGCTGACCACCTGGTTGAGAACACGGCTTTAGTCAAAAGGAGGTTTACCTGCCCCATGAAGGGTCCCAGTTCAGTTCTTTCTTATCAGCATGAGCACCGTGTCATTTTCCAGATCCTGGGACAGATATTCATTTATTAACTGGAGAGTGCAGGTAGCATCGCCTAGCATATTGACATTCTGACCAGCAGCCATATCCACGTAACTGCGGCCCGCACTTTTAATCCTACACTATTACAGGGGCTGCACTCTCTCAGCTGAGCACTAATTGTTATATTAAATATTGCTCTCTTGACTGCGGTGGCTGCGGTTTTAATTTCTATTCCAGGAGAATTGCCCACAGATGCGCTTTGGAGGCTTAATCAGGGGATTTGTGGTCCAATTGTACTTCCTCTGTACCTGCTTTGTTTATTTATTTATGTGTTTGTGTGTTTATTTTCTCCACACACCTAATCCTACTCTTCAATTTTCCCACCGCATAATGTAAAGTAGCGGAGGGGAGGGGGGGTGGCTGTCTACCCCCCACCAAAAAAAGCCCTAAACAATGTCAGCATCACGGCGGAAAATGATAAGGTTCGAGGGCAGATGTTTTTCCCACACAGGCGTGATTGCATTTGCAATGTAAAGGCAATCTCCAGCCTGGGTTCTTATTACATGGACCTTGAGTCTAGAGAGCGAGAGAGAAAATGAGATGTAAGCGGTCAAATGACTGTTATGACAGATAATAATAGGATCAGAGTAGTGTTTATCTGTTGCTAGCAGCCATCTCCATCTCCAAGTGTAGGTGCGGGAGAAGGTGTCAGGTCAGGTAACACGGATAGAACAACATGCAGAATTGCTTTAAATGGTAAAACATACCAGGATGGTGAAATTATGTCACATGCGGAACCCAAGACTCGTCTTTCATTCCACCGGCGGAAAGCGTGGCCGAAGTCGGTTCATCTGCATATTCAGATATTCAAATGAGTTATTATTGCACAGTTTTGGGGAGTTACGATGCCATTAGTCTCGATTTCAGCTGTCACTAGTTTCACAGTGGCATCTGGAAATGACTCAATCTAATTTTGAAATCAAATGGAGCAATATACGATTGGTTGCGTCCAACTGCGACTGCGGGGGTGAGGGTCGGGTGGAGTGGGGGTGGGTTGGATTTAAGTATGAATGACAGAAGTGGACTGTAGTGTCCATCTGCTGGGGTACTTACACAGTTTTCTGTGTTGAATTGATGGACTAAATTAGACCCATGCTCCCAAGGGTTTTGGGGTGGACTTTTGGAGAAATCGAGGAGGGGTGGAGTAAATTATGCCGGTTTGGTGCCCTTATGAATCCAGGCAATTTGGGAATTGATTGGAAAGTGCATCATATAAATCTTAATGTGGGCTCCTAAAGGCCATGTAAATGCCTCCAAAGGACTTTTAAGCTTCTAAATGTTAATTGAGGTGTCCGTGTCCTGCCCTAAGAATCAGCAGGGGTTGGACAAGCTTGGAAATAACTGTGGTGGACAAGCTTGGACATGGCAATGGTTGGACCAGTTTGAATGTTGACAAAAATCTCCACAGGCCACCACACATTTCTTATTAGCTTGTCCAACCTCACAACATTTGCTCTAAAAGGACTCCCCTGTGGGTGAAGCATAGATCCTGGAGTATAGATATCTTACATCGCCAAGCCAAAAGACGATTCAAGACCTGTTCCCACGTCACCGATTTTCCCCTTGCGCTTTGTTGATGTTCCAACAAACCTGACTTTAAAAGGCCCAGGCAGTGCTGTTTGTGATCTCGCTCCACATAAAAGCCTTGGATTTGGAGGAGCCTTTCTTCTTGCTGTGATCCTGACTGAAGGACTCTGTGGCTGTCATGTGGAAGCTCAAAGTAGTCCCTGGAAAGCAATTACTTGATCCACCTATATTCAAACAAAGCACCACCCAAAGAGCTAGCATGTTCCTCCCTTGTTCTTTTCTCTCTTCTGAGGCTTCCCCCCCCGCATTTTCCACACGTTCCCACATTCATGAGCAATTGTGCATGTCTCGTATTGCTTTCATCTAAGAGCTGTTCACAATGGTGGTGATAGGAACCAGGCGTCTGAAGCATTTAATGTTGCTAAAAGCTTACCTTAGAGAAAAGTATTACCCTAAATGGGTATGAATACATTACCTGATGCCTGAGATGGTATTTTATGATAGTTTTGAGATTAGGTTTCTGCCCAGAAACATATATTTAAATGCATTCATGGCGACGAGGTACATTCAGGGCGTTGTACAAAAAATATATACCCAAAAATCTTTATTTTTTTTCAGATTTAACTCTATTATATTCTTTTAAAAGCTTTAAAAGGCGTTCAGGTGCAGGGGTCGTTTTAGATATCAGTTACATATTTGTGTAATATATTTGTGTTTTTTTACCACAACTGTAAAAAGAATCAGTCAATCAAGTGTCTCTACAATAATCCATCTGTATTAAGACCTCAATCATTGAATTTAAGCAGATATATTGAACAGTTGTTAGACTGCAGGATTTCCCATTTTAATTTGCGGCGTTTTGGCATTCTGTGGGGAAATCTAAAGTATTCTATTGATTACATGACAAAAAAAGGTCTGATTTATCATACGTATACACTAGACAAAAGATATTTCATTAGAAATTGTCCAAAAACAAATCTCTCATTTGCTTAAAGGATTGTTTTGCTAACATGCCATAAAGCTTGCCCAACCTCACGCTGCTTTGATTGCAGCATGCTTTTGAGATCAGGGCATGGGCAGCGGTCGTTGGAGATGCTGATTGAAACTTAGGCGTACTGTGAAAACGTTCTGCCCAGAAAAAATACAAAATAGCTCAGCACTGCTGCAATTAAACAGTGAGACATGAAACATGTCTCGCTCTCGCCCTCTCTCTCGCTCCTCCTCTTCCCGCTCTCTGGCCTTGTCTCTTCTTTTGATGCCGAGTCCTAATTTTTCATCCCTGGCGACTGCTCCGCGGCGGCCTGCAGTGGGGAGGGAAGACATCAGTTAATATGATATCTGATTTCCTTCCGCCGGGCCGAACATGAAAGCAGCGGAGACTGATCATTTGTGCCATGCTCGCAGGCTCCAGGGAGGAGCCTGACTCCGGCGTGTCCATTGTGCCGTGAAACGCCGGCATGTAATCATCTCCCTCCAAGAGCAACGGGCCGATGTTTTATGCCTGTCATCCGAGGTGACGATTCGCTTTCATTGAACTCCCAAGTAGCCGCTTCAAGCGTCTCTTTTATCTCGCTGACTAGATGTATCTACTTTATGCCGTGGATTTATGACATTGGTGATATATTAATATACAGGCACTGGAGGGTTGCTTTTGGTGCATGTGATAAACGCAGTAATGTAATACACCCATGATGTTCTCTGCTTTATTGAGGTAGTATCAACACTCCAGCCTTTTTCAGCTTAATGTGTCATGTCTGCAACATACATCGATTACAGTCAGTCAATTTGACATTGGACTTTAAAATGTAAGTCCTCTGACTCAAAGCTCCATTATAACAGAAGCCATTACAAACTTTTCCCCCGTGGGACTAAAAAACGGTTATCTAATCTTATCTTATTGGAAGTGACATGAGTAAACATTTCAAATAAGTCGCTGGAATTGCACAGCAAGGTCTATTAAGCTCTATATAAATGATATGTATGCTCTTTTTCTTTCCCTCTCTGTCTCTATACAGGCGTAACACACACACACACACACACACACACACACACACACATTTTGCCTGTCAACACCAGCTCTGTCAATAAGTATTTTTCTGTCAAAATACAACTATGGTCAAATGACTGTTTTCATGCTGCACACTCCTCTGTAGTTACGTTCCATGCTTGTAAATGTCAATGTATTCACAGCCTTCTCATTCTAACTTTTAGATGTTTTTTTTCTCTCAAAATAACTGTGACATTGGTTGGACTGTCTGTAGATATTGACAGGGCCTGAGCTCATGCTAGCAAGGTGGAGCATTGAGTGTGGGGCCCCGTGTCTATCTGAGTGCTCTGAAAACTGAGTTCTAAGAAATGGTTTGGGCTTTTTCTTTGTAGGAGAAGTAGCCAGGAACACGGTTATCGATCCAATGACCCCGCGAGGCGGCTGCAACATGTTTTTCATCCCTAGGACATTTACTCCTTAAGTGCTAGCGTCTTTTAGCCTAGCTCGTCTCTTCAAATAGCTGCGAAGGCTTGATTACTTTCCTCCGCGCTGCCTCACCGTGTCTTGCGGATTGTGAAACTTCCTGAGCAATATGTTCTGTGACCTTTCTGCCTTCAAAGCGCTGTGAGTCTTGGTTGGATTTATTTAGAAGTACCTCTTCCACCCCCCTCAATGCACCCCCTAGTGAAGAGTTTAATTCTGAAGCTTTGATTTGTGGGGTGGAGGGGTGGAGAGGTTAGGAAATGAAAGAGTTCTAGCAGTCCAAAAATATTTATTTGATACAATGTTTCTGATAAAATGAACTTAATATATGCAGCTTTTGTGTGTGTGTGTGTGTGTGTGTGTGTGTGTGTGTGTGTGTGTGTGTGTGTAGAAGTGATGCTGTACTCAAAGCTTTCTTCCTTGATTGGTGATGCTTATCAGGATCGGTCATCCATTTCCATTTCAAATCGAGCCTATCTTCCCCTATCAGAGCCATTTATATTCCAGTAGCTTGACTGGTACTGTGGTTTCTGCTCTGCGTCTGTATAGGATTCTTCATTGGTATTCAGGGCAGGTCCAGGAGAATACAGCGTTCACATCTCTCCTTTATTTCTGCCCAGTGTGGTTATAATCGGAAAGCACACTGTTCACTCCTGCAAAAAAGTCTTCACTAATTTAGTGTTTGGTCTAAAACACTCAATAACTCTGGTCTAAAACACCCAATAACTTTCTTTCTTTGACATTCTTGTGTGGGTACCAGATGGTTGCCTGCCTGAAGACCTTGAATTTGGTAGGGCCTTGCTGACGTGAACGTTTTTCTCAAAATCCTGAATCCAGTAAACCTGAGCTTTACTGACTGATATGATTGCTGGTATGCTTATGGTTATGGTTAACCATGGATGTTGGGTTTCGGTTGTCACATTTTTAAACAGCAGAAATTATTGACATGATCGAAATATAGTCGTGGTTGGGCTTCCAAGGTTTTATTTTTTTAATTAGCTCTATCAGTTTCCATCAGTTTCCATTTTTAATTGTTTTTGTGTTATGCTGTCAACATGGTGATGGTTAGGTTTAGGTGCATTTTACGTACTGTTGTTACTTTAACGATAGCAGTGTTTATATTGGTAACCAGATCAGCCTGTGGACTTGGCACAGCATCCAAGAGAGTGTAGCTGGCCTTGTCCTCTCTGGGTGCATCAGATGACCCTCTTATTCCACTATTAATCAGTGCAGTGCTAGTAAGACGGGAAGAGTGAAAATTATACAATGGCGTAAAAGGGAACCCAGTACAATACAGACGCATGTTTCAGTGAACTGAAGTCTTAAGACCTCCACAGTATCTTTCGTAATTCACGTAATGATGATAGTTTGTAGATTATGTTTTTATCAAATCCATTTGAACTAAAGGGCATGCTATCAGCTTTCTCTAGCTAATGTTATTTAGCTAAATTGTAACTTTAGGGAAAAGTTAGATCGTTAGTATTAGTATTTGTATTTGTATTCGTCCATAAACACTTGACATGTTCTAATTCAGAAACTCTGAAGGTGAGAAAATAAAATGTTGTTAACAGGCTATATTGCTAGCTTCTTACCTCAGTAAAGACATGAACCACAGCAATGATGGGAGACAGAACTAACATCAAGGTTAAAAATGGTACGGTATGAGGTGTCTGAGTTGCAGGAGTCTTTCAAGCATGAAAATGGGAAATATACAGCAATATATTTTCAAGTCTTAATGACCGTCAAATCCTCCTCGCAGTCCTGCCCCATAATTCAAACCTTGAACGTGAGCGTCTGTTAGTTTACAGTAAAGAATTGATTAGTATTCTCCTCCAAGCGTGTTGAGCTGTCTAATAACATTGCATTAGTGTCTGATATCTTAATTGCTGTGATGGGGTAAACCGAACTATTAGATGGAATTGGTCAAGACGAAGCTCAATGAAGTAGAAATACATACACATATATATGTTTACATCTTTGTTCTCATTTTTCATCAGCTCGATCCAGTACAAAACAATGCCAGATATATTCATAATATTGGCCAGTTTTCTTTGCCAAATGATCAGTCAGATTTTATCTTCTGGTGTATCTCTGAGATCTCTGCCTTTTGAACATTTGTCCAGGAGAGTAAATCTGATCTGTGTTACTACTGAGTTTTTAGAACCTGTCCTTGACCAGTCACTATTACAGATGTCTTAGTGTGTCCGCTTAGGCCGGTGGAGCGGTTTCGTGACCTGCGTCCGGATGAAGTGGCCGACCTGTTCATCACCACCCAGCGAGTAGCGAACGTTGTGGAGAAGCTCTTCAAGGCGTCGTCCTTGACTATTGCTGTACAGGTGAGTCTATCTGAATTACTGAATTGCATTACCTATTGAATCTGAATTACCTATTGAATCTTAATTACCTATTGAATCTGAATTACCTATTGACACAATTCAGCATTTCCATACATTTCAAAGGATCGAAATACACTATATGGACAAAAGTATTGGAACCGACGTCTTAATTATTGAATTCAGGTGTTTCAGTTATACCCATTACCACAAGTGTATAAAATCAAGCATACTAAGTCATTTTGGACAACGCCATGCTTCCAACTTTGTGGACCCAGTTTGAGGAAGAATCTTTTCTAATCCAGCATGACTGCGTCCCAGTACACAAAGCAGGCTCCATAAAGACATGGCTGGAGGAGTTCGGTGTGAATAAACTTGACTGGCCACACAGAGTCCTGACCTCAACCCCATCCAGCACCTTTGGGATGAACTGGAATGGAGATTGTGATCCAGACCTTCTCATCCAACATCAGCGTCTGACCTCATAAATGCTCTACAGAATGAATGGGCACAAATTCCCACAGAAACTCCAGAATGTTGTGGAAATCTCTCCAAGAAGAGTGGAAGCTCTCTAAAAAACTCTATATTATAGCGTATGGATTTGAATGCAGTGTGTCAAGTGTCCCAATACTTTTGTCCATATAGGGTATATTTACATATAATTATCAATAATATTTGATACATTTGATGAAGTGCTGCACAAAAGAAGCCAAAATGATTTCATTATAATTCTAAATCATAATGAATTAAATGCCTATGTTTTATTTACAGAAGTAATAGAATTATTATAGTAGTGAAAACTGATCTGTTGTTATGAATATCTCACTCAAACAGCTTCCTCATTGAATTTTTGAAACTCTGATAACTGATGGTCTGCATCAGCACTATTTCCAAAGTAATTGATCTTTTTTATATTATATATTGTATTTGTTATAATGGAATATCATTGTGTTCTAGTGAGTAAGCATTTTTATGGCCTGTATGCTGAGGTGTATTCTAGCTAACGCTGGTTCGTTTAGTTTGTTTATGCATCTGATCTGATTTCCAACTAAATCATATAACAACATGTAATGTGTAATCCAGAATCCAGGATTGGGAAAGGCCTATAAATCCTAACTGTGCCAGTCACCATGGAGACACATACACATCATTGACTATGAATGTTAAAATGACAGCATCATAAAGGCCAGGTAGTGGCGTTGCTTTCAGGCTGCCTATGGTTCTTTAACAACTGCCTTTATTGTCCTTTAACGTCTTTTCTTAACGCGATCTGTTAGTCTTTTCAAACGCATTGAGAACCAGTGGAAGAACACCACCTGTCAGAAGTATGTATGAACAAATGGGAGGGAGGGAGAGGGGGGAGCCGTTTTGTACCTTCACTTTGCATAACCTTTGATATGTATGCTAATTCCAGATAGTTCTCTCCTGTCGTGCCGTACGGCCTAACAAAAGAAAATCATTTCACTTATCTGACGAAAGGGAATAATCAATATTCCTTCACTCAAAGGCAGTGAGACGAGATGGGAGATTAGATGTGTCTGCTTTCAGGAGATTGTCCCAGCAATCACTGTAGATACAGCACCCAATAAAACGGTGCCGCGATGGAGGTCTTTCATTTTCTTGTAGAAAATAAAGAGCTGAGGAAAATTAAAAAAGATCCAAAGTGTACATCACGTAACCCTCAGTGAACTTACAATATATGTCTGATGTAGTGGTTATGTAGAGGTGGGCAGTATGATTTAAATTCCACCTCGTGAAATATATAGATTTATATAGTATGGTGTGTGCAGTCATAAGATTGGCAACCCAGTCAAATGAGATGTTTGGTTTAGTTTTGAAATGAGCACATTTAATGCCCAATGTAAAAAATGCACTTATAAAATATTACAGACAAAAATTAAGCGCAATAAAAACTATTTAAAATCTATAGATGTTATCTATAAGTATTTAAAATCTATAGAAATTGTGCAGCAAAATATGTGGAAATATATTAAATATCTGCATATTAAAGCCTTAGGCTTGTAAGTCATGACGATTCTTCCATTTCACAACAATGGATAAACCAGAGCTTGTGGCAAAGGTGGCATCATATCACAGTGCTACATTTAAAATTCCTGAGCTCTTTAGAGTTACCTAGCGCTTGTCTAGGGAGATTGCATGGCTATGTGCCTGATTTTATACACCTGTTAGCAGTGGGTGTAGGTGAAACACCTGAACAGCAATCAGGAGGGGTGTCCATTTACTTATGGCCATATGGTGTACCTCCTTGTTCTAAGTGAGTACAGCGTGCCATTAGTATTGTCTTTGCCTTGGGAATTTACAGCAGCATTGCCACATTAAGGTAAAATGAAAACAAAATGAATTTGACATGTCTGTGTGAGGTATATCCCTATATAACACTTCAGGAACCTCCATACTTAAGAAACCTCATTTTTACACAGAATAGATTTTTAGATACCCTTTTACTGACAGGATGATTCTCATTCAATTAATATAAGCTTTGGTAGGCCGTACTGTAGAAGGTATGGCGACGTGGTGACCTAGTGGTAGGCAGTGTTGGGAGTAACGTGTTACAAAAGTAATGAATTACTGTAATGCATTGCTTTTTGCTGTAACGCAGTAATGTAA
>JBBPCY010000136.1:17487296-17500191 GCA_037974405.1 Brachyalestes nurse | reverse complement strand
AGAACTGGCTCTTCTTTGGGAGCCGTGCCACAAGAGCCGGCTCTCTGAAAAGAGCCGAACTTCCCATCACTATCCTGTGAACGTAGCACGTGAACTGCGTTCAGTCTCGCGAGAGTGAACGTCACAGATGTTGACCCATGTGCATGAGAACAGGTGTGTGGTGTATAGACTATAACTGGACTCCTCTGTGCATAGGAAACAGCTGTAACATCTAAAGCATCACCTTTCATTTGGTCCAGCCATTCAGTGTGTCGTGCAGTTCTGCAGTAGCCTCACCTTAACCTATAGTAAATGCACTTAGTCCTCTAACCCTCTGGTGGAGCACTGCAAAGCCCACAGTCTGGAGTTACGAACAGGGTCAATTAAGTCAGTCTGGAAGTCAGGGTGAGTGGTCATTGTATGCAATAGGGCAATAAGAAATTAATGTTTAAAAATTAATAGCTTATTACCAGCACTTAAACATCAAAATTATACCAATAACCAGTATAAAGCTATTACTCACCTATAAAAACACTCCATCATGCTGATTTATACTGAAAAATCAGGCAAGATGTCAGAATCACCCTGTGATGCAATATAAAACATACAGCCCTCCAACCTTTCACAAAAAGCAATGAAGAATTCGTTTACAACATTTTTATGAAAGCACAGTTAGTATCCAGTGGCAAAAAATCCTGTAGAATCCAGTGGAAAAAAATAAGAAGCAGCCTGAGGGGGAAAAAAGGGTTAAGCCCCATCACTTTGCTTAGATCAGCGTTTCTCAAACTTCTTTGTCCTGGGGCCCAATCATGTCAGGCTTTGGGCCTTCAAGGCCCTGCATAGGCCTTCGCGTCTGGATAGATGGATAGATAAAATATTATTAGTATTATTATTATTACACCACTACCACTGTTATTATTATTAGTAGTATTAGTATTAGTATTATTAGGGCAGATGCTTGTATAAGAACAATATTGAACAAGACCTAATAGGGGTGCTTTGGCTGAATTTGAGATTATTGCCAAATGACCTGTAAATATACTTTATTGCAGTAATTGTAAATATACTTTATTGCAGTAAATGGCAATAACCACCAAATGACAGTATAGACCAATCATTTTCTTTAGCAATTATCTGTCAATGCTGGTATAATTCCAATAACATCATGCACTGTCTCTCATGACACATGCCGTGCATTTAAGCCAAATCTGAAAATGAGAAATAAATCGGATCTAAATTAATTAGCGCATGATGAGTCTGCTTGATTGAATCTGGCGTAGTATGGCGGAACTCACCAGAGGCAATGTAAATATTAGCTGTGTGGTGATCAAACAGGCTCTTTTACCTCTCGCACCCTTTCCAGCGTGTTTGTGCAAAGAGCAATTCGGAGCATATGCTAACCTGCGTGAAGTAAAATGGTCCTATCAAAGCATAAAGCAAGATGAATCTCTGAGTAAATGAACTGCTTTCAGAGCCGCACCGCAGACGACTCCAGGAAAGATTCCTCTTCCTCTAATTAGTAGTTCCGGCTGCAAGCCTCCGTTTCTTTTATCCCAGACCCCCCCCGCCTTAATAGGAGCACAGCTGTTCATGACAAAATGCATTTGTCTGCATGTCGGCCTGGATCTAACCTAAATAATATAAATAGGAGAGTGGCCGTTTTGCTCATTTGTCCTAAGCTGGAACCTAATTAATAGCATCTGTTTTAATTATGAATGTCGCAAAACCTCTTATTTCAAGAGCAGTCGGTTTCACACACTAGGATTTTTCAGGCCTGATGGACCACATTCAAAGTTTATTACTTTTTTTTGTGTTTGAAGGACAACTCTTGAAAAGCAGTGAGTCTAAGTGTGCTCTATCAAAGAGTGACATTGAAGTGCATCTTCAAACATTGAGGAATTTTTTTAGGCTCTTTGAAAAAGGTATGTGAATTGGACGGGGGGCAGATGTAAAACGCTTGACCTCCTCTGCAGATTTTTGTCAGAGCCACGCTGATGAAATTAGAAATAGGATATCGGGAGAAAATCTGCAGACGTTTAATGCTGGGCGGCGTTCCTGCAGCAAGCGTCCGGGTAAGGCGGCATAATGCTTATTGTGCCTCAAACGGCCGGGACGCATGACGCGAGCAGGTCCAGATAATGCAGATAACATTGTGCTAGGTTGCTAAGGCCTTTATGTGGAATGGGAGGAATCGCAAGTCATCATCAGAGTACACAGTTTCACTGCACCTTGTCATTTTAGCTCTAAAGTACCATGCAAAAGGCAGAAATCTTGTTGAAAAGTATTTCTTGGAAGGAGGTGCATTTTTGTACATATAACAATATATATTTAATGATATACTAAATCATTTTTAATGATTACTGGTTTGGTTCTGGACTTCTTGGTCCAGTACAACCATTGCAGGAATTTATTGAATGGTGGTTGTAAATGCTGGGCTTCTTCAAGGACAGCTTGTAAACTGACACATCAAATTACAACATGTTGATTGGTTTGTGTAACAAATAGAGGTGTCAAATGAATGCGTTAAAATCGATCAGTGAATCTCCGAAAAAAATAACACGTAAAAAATGAACGCTGATTAATCGCATGGCAGTGACTCTTAAACCCGGTCCAGTCCTGGCCACATGTAAAATGAAGGACGCAGATGAGAATGCGCTGCTTGCCCCAGAGAGTGGAAAGTTTACGTTTAAAAATGGACAGATGGAATTTTGTAGGTCTAAAATTCACTAATTCACTAAGTTTGGACACACCTTCTCATTTAACAAATTCTTTTGTTTTTATTATTGGCTACATTGTAGATTAATATTGAAAACATCACCTATTGCTCTGATAACAGCTTTGCACATTCTTGGCATTTTTTTCAAACAGACTCATGAGGAATTGACCTGGAATGGTGTTTAATTAACAGGTGTTCTTCATCAAGAGTTCATTAGTGAAATTTTCTGCCTTCTTAATGTGTTTGGGATCATCAGTTGTGATGGTGGGGTTGGTACACAGTTAGTGATCCTATTCCACTACGGTTCTACTTCACATTATGGCAAGAAGAAACAACATATTTTGATTTGTTTTTTTTTTGTTTACTGCCTAATTCCATGTGTTCATCATTTTGTTTGTTTTCAATATGAATCGACAATGTAGAAAATAGGAAAAACTAAGGAAAAAAAAAATTGAATGAGAAGGTGTGTCCAAACTTTTGATTAGTAGTGTATCACCTCAACACAAAGCATTTTGGAGTGAACCGGGTGGTCCGAGCCAGCACAGCCCCTGATCCCAACACCAGCAGCCCGCCAGACTGGACAAGGCACTCAGACCCAAACTGACATGGTCTCTGTTGCTGAGTTTATTTATATGCTGGATGACGGAACTATTATATTAGAGGGAGATATGCCTCCCCCGCCTCCACCCAGCGATTTGTATGAGTGAAACACGTGAGGCCGAGTACAGAGAGCTTGTAATTAATTAGATTAATTTAGATTTAGACTTTTTTTTAATCGCATGATATAGGACGGGTTGGTAAGAATTGTTCATTAGTAAACCCACTAGTCACCACTAGTCAGTTGTGTGAGCACCAATTGAATATGAATACATCAGCAAATACATTTCTAAACAAAACTTTTCCAGCAGTTAACTGACACTGTCAGCTATGGTAGCAATAGCGTAGCAATTATTTTGCTGGATCATCAAATAATTATTTAAAAATCAGGCATTCGTGAGATCCTGCTGGTGTGGGTTTCGACGCACCGCAGCTCTCCGGACCCCTTCCCATTTTGGGTTTTCCCCACCCACTTGTGGGTGCAGACTATCCTCAAAGTTCTCCCGTGTTCAGAGATCTTTTTTGTTTCTTTCTAAGGCCTAAAAAAATACATTTGGTCTTTTTTGCGTGTGATGCTATTCTTAGAATCCCGTTAGTAGTATTACATGTTTTTAAATGACAATAACTTTTCATTTCTGCGTGACATAGGAACACCAAACGAAGCTCAGCATGACATCTGACATCTCGAGCATCAAGACAAACTGGAGAAACTTCTATAGAAGAAGTTTTTTTTTGCCGTATGACAAAAATGTACCATTTGTTGCGCCTCCAGACAAATCTGTGCTCGGGTTCTGAGGGTTAAAACAGAAAATGGAGTTCAGTAATTAGGCTACTAACCCAACCCCACACCCTGCTGCACTGTTTCAGCCTGGAACGGTCCACAGCCTGGTTGAGAACATTTTTTGTGTGGGATTGTGAGCTTTAAATCCAGTGGTTGTGTTTTTTTGAGTTCAGCAAGTGAAAAAAAAAACCTTGTATTGTGTTTGGAACTTTTTTGGAATGAAAGGTCTGTCATTTCTACTGAGATTCCTTGTTCTGTGTGAAGCACTCATAAACATAACAGATTGTCTATGGCAAATTTACATCACCCCACCTCCCCATGTAATACTAACCTCGCACTGAAGAGAGCAGAGGATTATGGCATTCTATTAGTGCACCAGTGGGCTTAATACCTGGTGGATAATGGACTTTTCATGATCTATTTGTCCCCCTCCCCTCTTATTAGGGCTATCATGTAGTCGCTTGGATTATTGTTAGTGTTATTGTTTGTATTTTGGCTTGTATAGGTATGGCCAGTCTATAAATTACACGTATCATTTTTATGGTCATTTGAAAGCTGTTAAAAATAAAACGATAAGAAAACATCAAGACGTCTTCACTTGTACTTTTTCATCTAAAATGTATAATACTATGTTGCACCACCCCTCCATGTTGTACCCCCTTGTCTGCTAGCCTCTAGCCCAGCATTTTCACTTTCATAAGTACCTTCTAATATGTCTTCTTGATAAAAAGATGTTTTTTTTTCCCCTCCAAGTTTCCTCAAGGTAAGCAAATTTAATAATGCAGCCATTATGCAAATGGTCTCATTAAATAGAAAACGCATGGCAACAAAGCAGATGCCTCCAAACATGTTATGTTGTTTGTAACATTTATAAACACTTATTCACCGAGCCTGCGCTGTTTATCATACCAGTCTAATGAAAAATGAATAAATAAAAAAAGGCCCACAATTAGATTTTTATGCCCTAGATGAGTGCAGGATAGCGTGAAGACAGGCTGTTGAGGAGCTTTGATGATGCTTTGTGATATTATTTGTGCATTTCCTTTTTTGTTTTGATTTCTGCCACGCTGATGTGGACCCCCTGATGATAATTAAAACAAGGCAGTCAGGGTAGTCTGTCTCCAGAAGCACCATTTGCTCAAACTGTACCTATCTTGTTCAGAGACAACAGAAGCATCCCGGTGTCTCTGCTTTTGAGGGTGTGTTTGCATGTGCGGCACTGCGACATTCACCCAGTTGAGTTGTTAACTTTGCCTTCTTCTCTGTTAATTTAATAACAAACTGTCGCACCTTAAAGAAAGAATAGCAGGGGTGGGCCTACGGAGATCATATCCCCTTAAAGTACATTGAAATGAATACAAGAACGAATATATCATGGTACACTAATCCATAATTCTACAAAGCAATGATGAATCACAGTTTACATATTACAAATGTTCTCTTTTTTTAAATTACTTTTTAATTTGGGGGAAAAAGAAACATTTCCACCTGTTTTGAGAGACAACATTTAGCATTAAAGAGGCCCTATCCTTCATTTTAGTGTTTTATTTATTTTTTCCCTGTATAATGTCCATTTAAAGTATTTCTGTGGTTTTATGCAGCTTCATGTTTTTATTGCCATTTTTCCCCTTAGAACTAAACAGTGTGAGACTGATATATGTAAGTGACCTCACTTCCTGATGGCTGTTTCAAAAACAGTCCAAGCTGAAACACTCCTTAAATCTACTATCGAATGAGTAGATGTAAATATGCAAGGCCAAATTTCGGATAAATGAATGTGCTCTGAACACCATACTCGTTTTTTTAGGCGTTTTGCAGCTGCACTGGATTGACTTCAGTGAGGCCTTACATTGGCATTCCTTTGACGCAGTTCCATGTATTTGCCTGTGGGGGCAGTAATTATTCTATCCAAAGTGTTTACATGTGGGTCATGAAAAAGTGAGGAAAAACTATGGGGCCTTTAACAGAGTTTCAGACAGCAGGATAGCCCATTTGTCTGATATCCTTTGCTCTTCAAAATGGTCACAGTGATCCACAAGTTCATGTAGAGAATTTTTTTTTTTATGAAAACATATTTTATGGACTTATCAACCCCAGTGTAGCAAAGATTGTGTTTTTCTTTTTGAGTGGTGTAACAGTCTAAACATTAGCTCTGTAATCAGAAGCCTGTGGGTCCAATGCCTTGCAGTGCCAACCTGTGGCTAGGCTTGAGCTGGCTTCACCTTTCCAGCGTGGTTGGCGTAGCTAGAAGGTGAGATCTGGCTATGAGTAAACTTAAGTTGTAGTAGTACTTATAATAATATACTGGTAATTTTCCTTGTCCTTGAGCAACTAAAAATAACATTTAAAATTATAACCTAACCCGACTCTACTGGCCTCCTAGTGACCATTTTGCATGTGGAATGAAATTTTTATTCATGGCATTTAGCAGACTCTCTTATCCAAAGCGACTTCCATTCCCTGACTACAGGGGGGCAGTCTCCCTGGAGCAACTTGGCAGATAAAGGTCTTGCTCAGGAACCCAGTGGTGGTGTGCTGATGGTAGGATTCAAACCCATGACCTCTTGGTCCAGAGGCAAGTATCCTACCCACTAGGCCACCACCCCAAAATGAACTTACTTAGAGGTTTTTGTTCGAAGTATGATATAAATTGTAATTGTTGAAAATAAAGCAATAAATAAAAATCTGACGGAACAGTGCAAAACTGCATGTTATGAAAAGGGTTTGTCTGAAAAAGCACTTAGAAACTAAGCTAAATGCATTTAAAGTGCACTTAAATACTTACAAGAGCCTTTATCATGTTAAGGGACAAAATGAAACATGATTGGCTGAAATCTGGTTTGTGAGGCGGATTTCTGTTTAGATCTTTCAGTAAAAAGAAATCTAAAAAAAACGTCTCATTCGTTCATTCCTTGACTTCATACCAGTTTAGACCATATATAGAAACTAAGCTATATAAACAGCCCATGTTGAATTTGTGATGTCACAAAATGTAGCGGAATGATACACATCCGCACATTCGTTTTGCAAGTTGTTTAGCCCCGCCCATTCTCACTGAAGTTATAAAGAGTGTTTCAACCCGGGCTACTTTTTCAATGTGGCTCAATACAGGATAGCCAATCAGAACAGGGCCCATCCACATATGTCAGTCTTAAAGGCACAGTTCCAAAAAACAGCCTGTTGGAAAAATGAATGATATTTTAGCACATGTAAAAAACAAGGGCCCCCTTTAAAGGTGTCATATAAATATACTGAAATACACACAGCAGCTCGGGTTTGGTTGAATTAAACAAAAAATAAAAAGAGAACCAGTTGTGCTGGGACTCCAGTAACTTTGCTAATGTGCACCCAAGGAGAGCCGGATTTCACAGTATAACTGTACAGATGGTCAAGTTTGTGACAGCATATTGCAGCAGGGAGCTACGAAGGACGTCTGGCAAAGTCAATTTAAGTTTTTTGAAAAAACAAAAGGAGGGAAGAAAAGCAGCTCTGAGGTTTACACGCGTACGCTTGGTGGAATTTACTGTAGCCCTCTGGTGAATTGAAATAAAAAAATAAATAATAATATTAAATAAAATTTTGTGGCGGAAAACAGCTCAGCCCGCCGCCAGACTGTGAATTAATTAAGTACTGTATGCGTGTTGTTGGTGTGTTTGGTAGAGCGTACCGGTCTGAACATAATGCCCAGCTGACTGTCTCCTCACTGCTGCTTCCCTGCATGGCCCACTACACCCATTTTGATTAAAGCTCTGCCTGTTTGTTGTCTTGCAGCACGTCCACGTCCACGTGTTGCCGAGGAAAGCCGGTGACTTCGAGAGGAACGACAGCATCTACGACGAGGTAACGGCCTGGTATATCTTCCAGAGGCCGCTTGCACGCACCATTCACACCAAGACCTAGTAAATACACAAGGGGGTCAATGCAGTGACGGCGCTCTCGTAAACATCACTGACGCACCAGATTGTGCGTCCTGGGGCAAACTGTAAATACGGAGGGGTAACAAGGCCTGACGCTGCCGTTCCCTTTTTTATTGCCTCATGAAACATTGAGGCTTATGTGGTTGTGTTTCCTCGCAAATAAATCTCAAAACGGTCTAAGGCACTTTTACTGATTTCAAACAAGTTCTTTGGTTCTTTATGGCTAAACTATATGACTTAGTTTTGACTTACGTTTGATTTACATTTGCCACGAAGTATCCAGTTCATTAATTACATGCATTTGAAACAAGTGCATTTAAATGGGAAATTCCAATTTTTCCCATCAATTTTTCTACCAGTTCTTCTATTGGGGCATAATTGGACATACACAGTATGGACAAAAGTATTGGGACAACTGACCATTACATCAACAGTGACTTTACTGACATTGCATTCAAATTCATAGACTTTAATATGGAGTTGGTCCTCCTTCACAGCTAGAACAGCTTCCACTCTTCTTGGAAGGCTTTCCACATGATTTTGGAGTTTCTGTGGGAATTTGTGCTCATTCTGTAGAGCATTCTGTAGTGCTGGATGGGGTTGAGGTCAGGACTCTGTGTGGGCCAGTCAAGTTCTTCCATACTGAACTCATCCAGCCATGTCTTTATGGAGCTTGCTTTGTGCATTGCATGACAGTCATGCTGGAATTGAAAAAGTTGTTGCCCAAACTGTGTCCACAAAGTGGATTTGTCCAGAATGTCTTGGTATGCAGAAGCATTAAGAGGTCTAGCCCAAACCGTGAAAAACAGGTGTGTCTCAAAACTTTTGTACCTATAGAATACCTAACTCATTAAGATTTAACCAGAGTCATTCAAGAAAAAAAATCTAGAGCAGTTTTTAGTCTGTGCTCTGCAGCGCCACCAACTGGCCACAGTGGTACTGCAAGGGGGCCATATCTATACAGAAAGAAATTTCAGTATGGTCAAATTTTAGAATTATTTGTAACAATAAAGCGTTTAGTGAATGAATGCTAGTTAGTTATGTTTATATTTTCAGTATAACTTTTACATCATATATGCATATATGTAGAGGTGTAAACTGGGTCATTTAGAAGTAAAGCAAGCTTCACCTCTCTCAGAAATGAATTGAGAATAACTTCATAAACTGAGATGAAGACAATATAGAATTAAAAGGATAGTGCTAGGCATTGCATGCGTAAAAACTGAAACCAAGCAGCTACTGCTCAGTGCTGTTCACTCAGAGGTCTCATCAAATGACATAACAAACTAATAATAGTGAGCATGTGTCTAAACCTATTTAAATGGAGCCAAACCATATACAGTTTTCTCTCTTCAGTCTGACATATAGCCATTGATAGCCAAACAACATCTGTCATCTTATTCCTTTTTTAATTATGTATGTTTTTGTTATAATACTGTCAAGCAAAATGGTTGACTTTCAACCTTCTCATGGACTGCAGAAGCTTTTGTGCTTGCTCCTATGGACTGGAGGTTTCTCTGTTTTAGTCTGAATTGTTTACTGTGGTGGTGATAGGAACCAAATGTCTTAAGTGTTTCATGTCTCTTATAGCTCCTCCGCTGAAAGGTAGAATAGTTAATAAATACACCATCCGATGAGTGAAACATAGTTTTACAGACGTCTTGAGATCCGGTATCCATTCATGGTAGAAATGGGATGGTACTCAAACGCAAAATAGTACAACAGCAATTTTGAAGACATATGTAGGTTCCCTGGATAGCAAATAAAACACGTTATTTTTGTTGGAAGCATCACGATCCCCGGTTCCTATCACCACTGTTGTAAGGAAAGATTCTGCTGCTCTGGTCACCTTTGGCAGCTCATTCCACCAGCAGGGAACCACAAATGTGACCAGTCTGGACTGGGTTTACCTTGTGTGTAGGGATGGCAGAGTCAGACGATGTTCCTTGGAGGAGCAGAGAGAGCAAGTAGGAACATAAGTCTGAATGATAGGATTAAGGTAGCTGGGTGAAGACCCAGGCATCACTCTCTAGGCGAGAATTAGAAACTTGACTTTAACCAGTTAACCATTCCACATCAAACCATTGTCCCCCATGAGCACTGGAATAGGTTCCCCCCAAACCCTATTTAAGGATACGTAGCTCAGATTATAGAAGAATGAATGATTAAATATCAAACCACTGTCATCAACTGTGTTTACACCTAACAGTTGTTGTAAACTGTGTTTACAACAGTTGCACTAAGGCAGTAAGTCTTGCTAAAATGATGGAATTCCAGCTAAAAGTGGCACTTCTTTCAGTGGGCCACATGCCGTGACTGGATTGTTGTTGAAAAGAAGAAAGCAAATGTATTACAATGACAAATATATTATGTCGCAGATACAGGAGCACCCGCAAGTCCTTTTGGTTGCACAAGATACTATTAGCTGCTAAAGCCCCATATTCTGACACCGAATAATCCAGTGTGCTATTTCCATATGTATTACCATGACATTTTAAATGTGTAATAAGCGATGCCAAACTGAATGAATACCAAGCACTACGCTCTTTTCTAATAAGCACTTCTAATAAAAGTGGCCTTGGTTTATTAATACCTCAAACTGCTTCAGGGAGAAATGGTATGCCACAGCACCGCTAGCCTTTCTGGCGTAATACAAATATGCTTGTTTTTAATTTGCATATGATCAAAAGGGCTATTGTGAGGCCTGTTTTGTCATATAAATATATATAAATATATATATGTGTGTGTGTGTGTGTGTGTGTGTGTGTGTGTGTGTGGGGCAGGAGGGGTTGGAAATGAGTAACATTTCTCTCAGTGGTGCACTTTGCTATAAATAATCAGTGAAGGCTAACGTCATAACGCTAAACGCTTTATAACCTGAATGAAGGTCGTTTACTCTTTCCTAAAGACTATTTAAGAAACAATGGATGAGCTCAGCCTGCCTGTGCCTCTGGGGATCACCTCAAGATGTGCAAAATGGCTACCATTCTATCATTTTTTCCCCATATTTTAAGAGTGGCATGCGTGGTCATTCTAAACGTTTCATTTATGGCCTGGAGAATTGCAGTGTGCAGTTTGTGAGCATACCGAGCTGTTATGTCTTTGTTATGTGCCAAACCAATTACCGAGCTAATAATCAACGAATAATCTCTCTCTCTCCCTTAACTCACTCTCTCTCTCTCTCTCTGTGTCCTCTCATTCTTTCTCACGCTCTCTTTCTCTCTCTCTCAATGCCATAACAGACACTATAAACTAATAATCAAATAATAATCTCTCTCTCTTTCTCTCAGTGCCATGGCTGACACTATGGCTCTTTCGTTCTTTGCTCACTCACGGTGGTTTCAGGGCCAGGTAGGATACACTCTGTTTGAGAATCATACCTAACCTACACATGCAGTACATGAAAAACTGTGACATGCATTTATCTCCCTCGAACATACGGTTATGAGGGAGGATCTTACAAAACGTGGGAGGATTGTTCGAAAAATGGGTGGAGATTTGCTGGATTATGTTCAATTTACCAAAGTTGGGGAACCTAGCAGCAGCCAGTTTTGCGTGGATTTTTACAAGCCTGTTATAAGCAGAGACATACATTAGTGCTGTCTTACAGGTGTGTTCCTTTGACAATGGCACCAGTTGTAGCTGCTGGAGGGAGCGCAGGCCATGGTGAAATCGTATTTACCAACAGATTAACCCCAGTTCAACTTTCAGAACTACTCCAGAGTTTACCTGCTGAGTCCTGTAGACTTTCTTAAGGTTGAGCTACAATCATAGATATTTTGAGCCGGAGTAGAATTGCACCTGTGTGTTTTGGTGGTAAGGAACATTGGTAGAACGTTATTTGGATGGTCCACTGTAGATGGCCAACTTTTCAAATTTATGTTCAACTAATTGTCTATTAAATGTTGCTGAACATGAATTTGAAGAAAAGATTCTATTAAATTGACTTTAAATCCATCTTTAAATGTAATCCAAAACTTGAATGTCAAATCCAAACATATATATATTTGCGAAAAACCACACATTTCTGATGTGGCTTTATAATCTAAACCCTTAATATGTTGCCAAAACATTTTAATTTAATTCCCTTAAAAAATGTAAACATAAACTGAGAAACTGTTCTGATATGGGAACGCTGGACTGCATCTGCCAGAGCTGCATCACAGGGCAGCAGCAAATGCTGCTTTGTGTCTCGACAGCACTAAAACATTTGTATTTTATGTGGAAATATAGCTGAATTTATGTTGTTACAAAATTAGTAAATTATTTTTCTTAATAATTTAGCCCTAAAATGCATGAAATATTATATATTACTAAAGAAAAAAGGAAAAAACAAATTAGTTCGGTTCATAGAAAAAAATCCGCGGACACAAACTCGGAACATTGTGGACTGGATCACAAAACAGTTTAATTAATGTATCTGTAGATATTCAATAGAGGTCCATCAAAATGAAATGGGACCAAATAACCTTTTATTTACAGAATTTCTGTACTTTTTGTCTTTTTAATGTTTTTTTTCATTTCACAAGCGTAGCCCATTAGGCTTGTTCATTCGCTGACTGTTGTTGTGTAGCAACAAATGGAAGGTTGGATAAGCATCCAGAATGGCCCAAATCCCATAAAATATTATGAGAAAAGTAGTACATTTTTTTTTAAACCATATTATACAGTGCTGAGTTCCCAATTATGGCCCCTGAGTTGGATTATGCTATTGTAGTTCAATGAAAATAGGCAAGTTAGAAACAATGCAAAATTTTCCTTGATTCACAAAAAAATAAACCTACAATTGACCTGTCAATTTGACCCTTCACAAGCAAATACATATTTTAAACTAGACAAAGTTGCATTTCCTGAAGGAAATACGATAGCATGCAGAGCCAATAGATAGAAGATGGATAAATAGAT
>JBBPCY010000136.1:17469935-17487196 GCA_037974405.1 Brachyalestes nurse | reverse complement strand
TTCGCAGGAAAGTTGGAACGAAGTTTCTACGTTAAGCGGTTCGAGCCGCATTAATCCTGGAATAATAATAATAATAAGAAGTATAAGGATAACAATAGATAGCATGCCACTGCATGCTATCTAATTAATGATAGACTCTGAATTGAGGTGGGAATATAATTGCTCATTAGACTGAATGGGATTTTTGCAAATGTTCAGTTATTACATATAATCATGTCTCATTTTGTAGTTAATGCCATTCTAATTTTAAGGTAGTGCTCCAAAAGTAGAAATAGTGGTCTTTGTCCAGCCAGCTTTTTTCCAGTTTTTTGGATAAATTGCATGTTTGACATATCTTCTCCTAAATTATATTCCTAAAAAATTCAAAAACAGCATATTTATTTCAGTTTATCAATTCATGCTTGTCCAGCTGTTTTTTTTCCAAAACTTGCCAACTTTAGGGAAAGCATAGCTCTGGTCATACCTGCCATTTGTCTTTTTTTCTTAACGACTTTTAAATGACCGCCTTTCTCACTGTAAATTTCTAGCTATGACTTCTACTCCACTAAAAAGATGCCGCGGAGAACCAGTTTTTTTTTTTTCAAAGTATATAGAACTTTCTTATGATATTTCTTTGCCAATGTAAAGCCGCAGTAGGTAATTCAAATAAAGCTAACTTTTTATTGCATTTTCCATAGAAGACCATAGAAGAAGAAAAGCAAGCTATACAGTTATACAAGCCAGAGATAAAACAAGGGTAAACATTGGAGCAACTTTTCAGAGCTGGAGGGAGCTCCGGGTCCTGAAAGCATTCAAAAGCAATGCTGTGTTGGCCACATTTCTGCTTGATCACATTTCTATCGTGCAGCCAGATGAAAGTAACATGTTATATGTAACTATGCAGAATTTTGGCCTTGGAGACTGAATTACAACCAAAAGGGAAGGATGGTCGACCTGGAAATTCAAACTTTCCCGCTAAGTCCATTCTCTTGTCAACCCAACCAACTGCAGCTTCAGGGGTTCATCCAACATTTAATATGTGGAAATTCTTTACACTTTACAGGCGTTCCCAAAGGAACTTTCAGAGCCAACGACTGAAAGTTCCTTTGGGAAACCAAAATGGTTTTTGCAAAGAATCCTTTCACCTTTTAAAAAGCCCTTTGCTTTTTAGGGTCTGGTTCTTTGGTCTTGACCGAAGTATGGGTGTGTGCACCTTTATTAAAAACAGTGATATTAAATAATGATATTCATTGGCATTTAGTCACCTTATTGTTAATGTTACATGCATCATGAGCTCATGCTGCAGCTACATTAAGGCACATTTTGTGCTGTAACTTCTCACATATGTGCATCTGTCCCTCAAATTCTTTCCCTGTCTTTCTGTTTGGCTCTTTTTTCTGTCTCTCAGTGTCTCTGTCTCTTCTTCTCACTCTGAGGACTTCTCTTCTGTCTCTAGCTCCTCTCTTTTCCCTTTTGTTTCTTTCTTTCTTCACCCTCCTGTCCCTCTTTCCCTCCGGATCGCGGGCCTCGTCTCCGCTCAAGCTGATCCCGTCACCGCGAGTGTGTTTATCCTGAAAGCGCTAGGCACGGGCCTCGTGAGTGCGATTTTGTTTGTCACTTTATTTAGACGGTGTGACACTCGGCGGCAGACTCACGCAGTGTGGTCATAAAGTGCCTGACAGCGTCTCTCCGAAAGATCTCGAGCACGGCTTTTTGCGTTCTCCCCTCGCTCTGATGTAGCAGATGGCATTTCCAATTTTCTTTGCAGTGTCACCTTGCCAGAAGACACAAAAAATCACAACTATTGTCGCACATCGCGCTTGTTTTGTGTCTGTTTTTTTTTTTCCCTCTCCCTCCCATTCCATTCTTTTGTCTTGTTCTTTGAATGCTCCGACTTGTCAGGAGATATAATGGGAGAGGAAAGAGCACAGTTTTTGTCTGTTAATAATCTAGGAAAGGATTTTTTTTTCAAAGGATGCTGCTGCTGCGAATAACACGTCGAACAGGCCACTGACAATGACAGCAATTAATGCCTTGTATTGTTACTTACTGTCTCGTTGGGCCTCTCATCCCCAATGCATTAACTGGCTATTAGGCAACACGGGGACTCAGGTGTTTGAATTAAACTTAAGTGTAGCCTCTTCTGTGAGAAAATAGCTATAACCAAAGAAAAGGCCCCGTTGTTGGGGCGCATTGTCTGCTTTAGCCTTGCTAGAGGCCTTCTAAAGCACCTCTCATTACTGCCACACGGGTCAGAGTATAAAGCACAGTCAGCCTCCCTTAATACCTCTTTATTGGCTATAAATGTGGAAAAATGAAGGAAGAAATGCAGTCTTAAAGTGCAACGCATAACAAGACCTTTTCATGTCGGCAGCGCAAGAACAAGACGTTAACAGTTAAACAGTCCGCTGCAGAATTAGCCCTGCCGTAATAGGCCTACTAGAGGGGTAATCAATTTTGATTCCCTCTAACTAATGAGCTAACCGGCATGTCCAATAACCCCTCTTAGCTTAAAAAAAAAGATAATTGTTATCAATGAATGCCTGCAGAAGCAATTGGCAGTCACCTTATTGTGATAGGTGAGAGAAAAGTCATATTGAATGCAAACAATGTCCAAGGCCTTTTGCTGCATTACAGTGTGAATTTCAAAACAAGGGAAAAACCTCAGAAAATGGTGGGTAAATGGTTGCGGGTGAATGTTCTATTGAGGGGGTGGTGGACTAGTGGGTAGGATACTTACTTCTGGACCAAGAGGGCATGGGTTCGAATC
The DNA here is from genome assembly GCA_037974405.1 of Brachyalestes nurse. Classification (NCBI taxonomy): domain Eukaryota; kingdom Metazoa; phylum Chordata; class Actinopteri; order Characiformes; family Alestidae; genus Brachyalestes; species Brachyalestes nurse. The sequence continues at coordinate 17,484,447 of JBBPCY010000136.1, read as the reverse complement.
CTACCTTCAGTATACTGGGTTCCAGAGCAATACCCTTAACCCCAAGTTGCTCCAGGGAGACTGTCCCGCGTAGTTAGGGACAGTGTTGTGCATGAACGCGTTCAATGAATGGCGTTCCTATTTTTTGTGAATGCTGAACTGAACGAGTCGGTTTACAAATTATGAACGTAACTGTGAGTGACGTTCACTCTCGCGAGACTGAACGCAGTTCACATTCTACGTTTGCAGGCAAAAGAAGAGCTGGTTCTTTCAGCTCCCAATCGGCTCTTAGTTTATTATCATCTTTAGCCTCATATTTTAGCCCAACTTGGCAAATATGAATGCTTTGTGTGTTGATAAAAAAAGTGGGGAGCGTCTCGCACTTGATGGGAGTCGGCTCTTCTGATTCACTACAAAGAATCGGCTCTTCTGATTCACTACAAAGAATCTGCATGGCTGGTGCTGCAAGTCTGGACGCCTCGGCAGAAATACACATGGGGAAATAAGCTTATAAAACTAAGATATTGATGTTTTGTACAGCTAAATGCTGGATGTTTTAGAGCTAGTTTGATAAAGTTAAAAAAAAGACAACGGCTGTTAATTTATTTTTAGTTTTGTTCTTTTCTGAGCACTTTAAAAGATGTCTTTTTGTTAATATTTTCTGAATAAAAATTCCATATACAGTATACCTGCACCTTGTTTTTTCCACTTCCACATAACATGATGCGTTGCTTAAGTGGTAAGATCTATTCTCAACCTCAAAATTGTTTTTTAATGTAACCTATGTCTGCGATTGTTTAGTCGTATGACAGATAGAAGGAGAAGATTGAAGGAGGTTCAGATAGAAGGGTGTTGTATTGAAAATTAAAAAGAAAAAAGAATGTGAACTAGTTCATTTTTGAGCTGTGAACTTCGTTTAAATAAAAAAAAAATGAACTATGAACGCGAACTAGTTCATTTTTATTTGAATGAACTGTATTTTGAACTAGTATTTTTTCAGTGTGAACTGGTTCAACACTGGTTAGGGAATGAAAGTTGCTTTGGATAAAACCGTCTGCTAAATGGCGTAAATGTAAATCCAAATTGAACATCCAGAAACGTTTGAAAAAAGCAAGACAGAAGCATAACAAAACATAGAAGACACTTATCCAACCTTTCTGAGAAATATCATGGTGTGGTCCATATTCTGATGAGCAGCTGTAATTGACAGCCCTTCGTCCATGTGCTTTTTTGCTCCATTTGAATTTTGTGCGAGGTTGTTGCAAAATGTGGACCATCTGAAGGGCTGACAGAATCCTCAGGACTAATTTGGAGACCACATCTTAGATTCGAACCCAGTTTTGTGCAGATGGGAACTGACATGCGCAACAACCTTGTGATTGGTAAGAGAACCACTGATGTATGTGGACTGTCCAATTTACATCAAAAGAGGACAATTATGGCAAAATTTAGGACTAATTTTACTGGGCATTAGAAAAACATTCGCAGGACATACTTCGTAGAAATCCAGCTTCAACTTGATTAAGATTTTGACCAACATTCAGTCATTTACTGGCTCAGCTAAATAGCCAATTACAGCAAAACACTCATTTGAACTGACTGGTAATTGAATGCTTCAGGCGGCAGTGAACCCTTGGCTATGCCTCCATGCCTTCATCAGTAAATCAAATGGCTCTTTTTACAAAAGGATGGAATTTCCCAGTAATATTCCAACCAGTAAACAGTCTCCTCCTATTAACCAGTCCAGTTCAGTTTGTTTTGAACTAGTTAGTTGGTTTTTCGCAAGGTTCCGGGATAAGGGTGCGATTGTAACTTTCGAAGAGAAGAGCTGGAGCATGTCTCTGCCTGCATTGGCTGAGAATAACCCGCTTTGATAATATCTCTCATTTCCTATGCTGGGTCACGGCACCCAGAAAGAGTCTCTGCGGGCCTGTTGAGTGAATTTCACTTGTTTTGTTCTCTGATTATGTCCTTTCATTTCTCTATTTGTCTGGCCAATCAATAAATGCTCCCTAACCTCGCCTCAGTTATCAAGAGGTCCAACTATTGCCACTGTGAAATCTAGACCGTCTCTCTCTCTCTCTCTCTCTCAAACCCCGATGCCATTTGATAGCTTTGTTCATTAGATCTTTATCAATGGCTGTGGCCACAAGCTGCAAAGATACTGAGCTGGGAAGTGATCATCTTCCGAGGACACACTCCGTCGTTTTCAGAGCATTATTTATCTCCAGACTCCCCTTCTCCCAGTGACAGTTAGTCTCGCTGTTATTAGAGAACGTAAAGGGGGAGAGGGCAATATAATGAGAAATATCAATGTATCCTCATGTTCCTCCTCTCACTGACAGTACACAATCCATCTCCCTGACACTCACCTAGTTAACATTTTTATCAGCGGGACAGAATTTTTAGCCCTCTCCTCCAGGCAAGGCTGGGTCTTCCACTAATCGTTTAGATAAAGATGAAGAATCTGTGACATTGGACCAACTTCTTTGGATAAATGATGAATAATAGCGATGGAAGTTTCATATTTTGTGGGTATTGTAACTCCTTATCACTGCACATCTAAGAGTGCGGGCGTTTTTAGTGTGTGTGTTCAGCCAAATGTGAGGATTTTGCTCAGTACTCTACATGTTCAAAAACGATTTCATAAATAATGAATCAATCTTTGAATATTTTAATATTTATTGTCAAATTATTTTGTTGTTGTTTTGCTTCACATTAAACTGAATTCTCACACCATTTCCAGTCTAAAACTTCAACCTTATATGTTCTAGAACTACTGATGATTTACAGGGACATTTCATGCCACTTTTAAATTAAACATGGACATTTGAAGCTCATGAAAGACATTTCATGTTTTATTTCAAGCTTGTAACAGACATTTACATACATTTGAGCTGATATGTTGCAGTTTTATAGTGAATCCTTCAGTAAAGAGTCCTGGCATAGAACTGCCACTACTATTATCTGGTATCTAAAACATCCACAAGTGTTGTCCAGTCTTCTCTGCGAAGGGCTAGCCTTGCTTTCATTTCAACAAGACAGGATAATCAACTGATCAAATGAGACTATTTGTCCCACAAACCTACCTCCACTTTCACTACCTAATTATGTTAAAAGTCAAAATTTCACAAGCACTGCAGCACTTGCAGAGTTTAAATACATGATGATTATATCAAATCAAAGTGAACCAAAAACTACAGCTAGAATCCTGAAGCCCACACATTTGATCCCCTGTTGTGATATTGTGATGGTGTTTACGTTGCCTTTAGCAGAGACTGGAACATGAAGATGCGCCACCACACTGGTACTTTGATGATTTCAACAATAGCTTGGACTGAGCACAACTGAAGGATTAGTATTAATGAAAAAAAGTTTTAAGCTAAAATGGCACCTTGAGCAGAAATTCTTTAAAGAATCAAGGTGACCCCTTATCGAGTATTCGTCATTCAGTCGGAGAGACTCCCAGAATCAAAGAGAAGGCCACATTTTTTGCTACTAATGTGTCCATTGATAAACTTTCAATGGCTTTTGATCACGTCTTTAAGAAGAGTTTCGTGATGCAGTTGCTGTGACAGGCATGGTGGGAATGAAATTTCACAGCGCATGGTGTCGAGTCCAGGTAGAGCGCATGAAGCCTGCTGTAGTATAGTAAATGCCTGTGTCACCTCCAGCACTTACCTTATTTTCTGCATGGTGAGCTGTTCTTCTTCAGGAGCTCCCACCTTGGAGTAACTCTTTTCCTGTCTATCCGGACTGCTTTGATTCGAAACAAATGAAATATGGGGGTGATCGATATTCATGGTAGTTTAACTGCCTTAGTCTTTTGTCCTTCACTGTATTTGTGTCCTTGCTGATTTCATGAAAGGATGCAGAAATGCATCTTTTTGCAAAGCTGTTTTGACTGAAGATCTGTCACTGGCCCAAACTGAGACAATGGAAAGACTTGTATTATTGATTTTTGCATATTTGCCTCTTGTTTTGTGCATATCAGTCTCACTTTGTTTCCTTTTTCTGCTTTCAAGGCTTTTTCCATATATAGACTTTGACCCCCTGGAGCAGTCAGACTTTGGGTTTTGACATGAATTCTTTATTGCATGTGTTCACCAGAGACGAATTCAAGGACTACCTGCATAAGGACTCCATGACACATGCATTTGCTTTGGATATCTTCGAAACTAATACTTGAGTACTTAGAAAGAGTTTCCACCAGTAATCAGATGTTCTATGAGAGGTTTAAGATGCTTTATGAAGTAAATGACATGGTGTTGATGTAGATGGCTTTAAAGTAAAGTGACAGTTCCATTTACAACACTGTAAAAAAGCATCATTTGCAAGTGATGAAACTTATAAAACAGATTTCTAGGTAATAAAGCATGTAGAAATTCTACATATACTTTCAACTAAAGATTGTGACTTTTAATGCTTGGCTTTCAATTTGGGCCAGAAATATAAAAAACGCTCAATAATGCTGGTGATTTTTATATTGAATATGTGTATATATATATATTTATAGCTCATAGAATTCATTCCATGTTTTATTTCAGACTTCCAGTCCTGATTGCACACAGGTCTCCACTTGTTTGTCGAATTAATACATGCTCATATATATATATATATATGGGAATGTAAAAATAATTGCGATAAATCTTTTCCAGAATAGCAAAATGGGGAAAATGGCCATTCGGTTTTAAGTAATTTGGGAATGATGCTTCATACCAATAAAATAATCTTTTATACATCTAGAATTTATGCTAAAAGGCCCCTTATGTGATTACAGTGTCTTTGATTCATAAAACATTGTCATCTTTATGATTACATGTTGTTCCTATATAGGACACCTTCAGATAGTACTGAATATTCTGATACTCATTCTGTTCTCTTCTATTTGTAGACATTGTACTTGTATCTTATTCCACTGTCAGGTTTTTGCTTGTTTAAAGATTTTTTTCATTGCATATTATAAATTGATGAATTGACTAGATAATGATTCCACAGTAACACTGGATATGCGCGTGCGTATGTGTGTGCGTGTGTTTGTTTAATTTATTTAGTGAGCTGAGAGCTATGTAGGTGTTTAAGTGTTACAGATGAGTTAATTTGCATATGATTTGAATGCAATTGCATAGGCATGACTCGCCTGGTGGACTCTGATTAGTATGTGTGTGTTTTACTTTTGAGCATAAGAGCAGGTTTGTATCTTTAATAAAACCATAAATGCACATCGCACTTAGACTGCTGTCATTCAGATTTACAGTGTTCCACAGATTTTTATTAGTTTTGCTCTGGGGCTGCAAGGCTAAAGTAGCTTCGCGGCGGTAAGGCTGGGCATATGGTTGAATGGGCTTTAGTGAGGACCATAGACAAATACATTCATTTAAAAGCAGAGCCTGAAGAGGCCATCCCATTATGCTTGAGCAGTCTCAGCAGAGACAGAAAAGGTTCACGCAGCAGGATGTCCATGCCACAGTGCCACAGCTATGTTTGGAAAATGTGGGATTGTTTGAACCCTATACAAGTAACATTCCTGAATTTCAGCAAATTTTTACACTTGCCTTAATACATGTTGAGTTGTTCAGTGGTTTTGGTTTCTGTTAGTGTAATGATGACAAAATGGCGTACAATTCAAACTTTACAATGGCTGTTACTATTGATTTTAGCTGAAATAATGTTGTCAGTGTTTCTAAATGACAGTTGTAGACTCTCAAAAACCATTTAAGCAAGTCTTCTTGAGATATGAACATAGTTCGAGTCATTTTGCATGTTTTAGCTACGCTACTGGTCTAAAGTTTTGAATCATTTGCCATTTAACTTTGGTTGCTTTATGTACAGAAATAAATCATGTCAAGTGTCACACCCTACATCAGAGTCACCTTCTTTTGATGGACACCAGATATAACTTTATAACATTTCAACCATAGGGGGCGCTGAAACTGACACATTTCAGTGTCTCAAGACTCATTCAAAATGGCACGTAGGTGCTATTCACCCAGTTGCAAACAGAGCAGCCATTAGATGTCACTACAACAAACTACATCATGTTTTTTTATCTGTGGCTCTGACATGGTTTGGTCTATCTTCTTTTTTTCTAATGGATTTAGAACACAGATTTCATACTTCATACATTAAACTGATGTCTTTAGACATCAGAAGTCATCACCCCCGAAAAATGAAGGGGGTATTCAAACATTCAAGCTCTGTGTGAGTCAAGGACTGTGATTGTTTTTTTAAAGTAAAAAAAATAGGCTGGGTCCTTTTTAAGCAAAGTGTTATTTTTGAATCAGCTCATTGAGAATGATAGGCAGCAATAGAGACAGGCTCAGTGGATGATGCCAGCTAACCTTTTGCTCAAATCATGTCTCATTTATTTCAGCCATGTGCCGTGCTAGCGGATCGGCCCCAGGAAGAGTGCGTTACGTGTCCAGCGATGGATGTTCCCCGCGGTGCAAGCTGTACTGGTGTAATTTGATTCTAAAAATTCTTTGCACCGAGCAGTAAAATCCACAGTCCTCTTTTTCCTTTTTAACCCTCTTGTGATTCGCCTCCCTTCCCTTTCCATGAGCAGAGCTAGCTTTTTAGCATCAACTGATCACAGGCCTCACAGACACGCAGACATGCTTGCTGGTGATGTCCGGCGGGGGCTGTCATGGCTTTGTGGGACCAGTTCTAGTTCTTAATTTCTGCAGGGATTCATGATAGCATAGATTTATTCAGGAACCGTTAACATTGCCTAGGTTTTTCACAAGCTCGGCTTCACGCTAAAACGTGCGCAGGAATCTCCGAAGATTAACTTTGGGTCCCAGTTGTCGCCGTATGTGGAATAGAAAATCGGGGACGACCGGGATTTTGGTGGGATTGTTACAAACATGCAGTGTGTATATATAGACCGGGTGCCTGTACAGTATTATAGAAAAGCCCATATACCCTTGTGGCTCAATTACAGACACAGTATGCAAATCAGACTCTACACAGACTATTAAGGTTTGTGTTGTTTTAGTAATTCAGACTTAAAGGGACACTCAGGCTAATCTCTATCTGCTCCATATGTAGCAAACAGTCAATTACCACAGACAGTTCTGACACATGCCCATGTACCATTGGCTTTTATTTTAAGTCTGGCCTGGGGAGCAGTGTATGGGGGCGGTACCTTGCTCAAGGTTACCAGTAGCAGTCCTGGGATTCAAACCCAAGGCCTTCTGATCGCTGGGGCAACTGCCTAACCACTAGGCCACTTGCCGCCCCAACTAATAACTAATAAACATTTTGTTATTTGCATTACTCATATGTCTTTACGACAGTACTGTTTAGCGCAACACATCACATCTGTATATATAAGATAAATCTTTATTAGTCCCACAGGTGGACTAATGAAGGTTTATCTTATCTTATATATATGGTATTGTACATAAAACAGATTACACCCTTCTAGTCAAAACTATAACTTTTAGCCATTACCATTCAGTATTCATTGTTTAGGAAAGTAATTATAGTAAAGTCTCAAACACAAAGTGTAATGTCACATTTGTCTGTATCTAATTGGTCCACTTTTTAAATCCCTCCTTACAACCGTACCCTTTCAATAGTACCACTCACATTCTTCAAGGAGATACTAAATACTGAAAAATTAGATTTTATTGTGCTGTGCAAACGTACAATAAACTTTTGCATCGTACATTTACATGAGGTTTACAGTCTTCTAAGCACTGGTCTTTTCACTGGGATAAGTTTGATGCCATAGCCATCCGTAAGTTGGAGTCCACTCTTATTGGAAGGGTAGGATGGCCTTCACTCTCTCTCCTCACTTCATTCTATCTTACACTGGCATCTACTGGATGATGTGGTGGAGCTCTCAGAAGATTGGTAATATTGTGGAACTGGAGAAACTATTAGACATGACTAACGTTATTTACCATGTTTACTGTGATTGGCTATTTCTTTCTAAATAAAAAAAGGAAAAGACTTTTGGGTTTTCCTTTACTTTCCAAGTGGTACAGATCTGTATGGATTTCAGCAAGTAACCTGCTAAATGCAATGAATGGTAAAATGACCTTTTTTAATGAAGTCATAAGTAAAATAATTCCCATTACAGATTGAGAGAAGCAATTAGTCATTTGTATTGCATTTTGTTTTAGTAATTTTGATAAATTCTCCAACACTAGCTACAATTGCAGCAGACAGATGTTCCTTCAGGGTATAAACTCACATTTTGCTGTTATTTCAAAATGTAATCCTGACGCTTTGTCTCAGTTTCCCCTTTAGGAGTTATCCCACAACAGAAATGGTCTACTAAAGGGAAGGAATTGGTAATAGAGTAAACTTAACGCATGGAAAGCTTTCGGCGGAGGTCCGCGATTAGAGTCTCTTCAAAAAGCTGATTATGATTAATGTATTCAAATGAGGCTAGGAGTGTGTGAGCTTGGGCCAGTGGTGGAGAATTGCCTTCCTCTGAAGAACACCTGGCAGGAGGGTGGGGAGCAGGTGGGGGTGGTGATAATCGCATGACTTTTGACATCTCTTCTGCCGAGAGCAGCAATTCTCCTCAAGACAAAGTCCAACGTTCAGGGGCGTTTTCCGCAATCCTCCCCCCTCCGACTCCCCCCTCCCCCACTCCCCGGGTCACTGCTGGGCCTAGCTAAAGCGTGAGCAGCTTTCTAAAACCAAGCACATAAAAAAAAATCAGCAAGAAAAATTACATGCAAGCCCTTTTTTTCTTTAAGGAGATAATGATTCTCCGTGCCCGGCATGTTGGAGAAATTACCGCCGCTCTACTTTTCCTCCTGAAATGGTATAATTAAAGGTGATTAAGTGTTTAAACCTCCTTGGCAGGAGTGCAGAAGCCTCTCTCTCTACTGCAGACTTTAAAGTAATATGCCAAAGCAGAGCTGGCGAGGTGCTTGAGTCGTTATCTTCACTCGGCCCGGTAATCTAACTGCGGTGCCCATTCATATGCAGATGACCTGCAATTAGGATCTCATAAGCTCACGGGCCTTATCTCACCTACTGCCACTTTATTTTTGGGAGGGGGCGGGTGGGGGAAAATGGGGCTCTCCGCACGGCAATTTTTAGCGAAGTTTTTAAAAACCCACAAATAATTGTGCTAAGGCAGACGTTTCTGTCTGCTTGTCGGTGTGTAAGATTTGATTAAAGATTTCTGGAGCCTTCTCAGGACTGTGGGTGCCAAAGAAGCTTCACTTTAATTCCAAAATATTGAGCAGCGCAATGTATTTTGTGTGCAAATTTGCAGAGATGACGTGTGGACGTTTAACTTGGTCTTCTTCCAGTCCTTCTTGGACAAAAAAGTATGTGTGAGTGGCTTAAAGGAATAAAAAGAATTAAATTAGCCCGCACTCACCCAGTGTTGGGTGGTACTGAGTGCCGGGGTGGAGACTAAATTAGACAGAAAATTGAGAAAAATATGTAACCATATACTGTATATATATATATATATATATCTATATATTAGGGCATTAAAGACTAGTCGAAGTCGCGTCATCACACCAGCGGAGGAACATGGGTGTGCAACTCTTAGCAGCTTTTATTAAAAGTTCTCTGTAACATTAACAGTCAACACAACAAATAAACAAAACAAAACAAAGGCTGATACCTTGAATTTTCTGGCAAATTTAAGTGTCCGTCTGTGAGGAAACAGTTTAAGCCGCGGCAGGACGACTCCCTGCAGTGTTAGCGTTAGCCATGCTAGCTAGCGGTCCCATGACAGATGGCCTTGCAGAACGCCGGTACTGTCACTGTACCTTAACACCGACTTGTAGATTGTGCACCTCACCGTGCTGTTTTTGCGTCTAGAGTGAAGTATCTCCACATATGTAATGTGTATCTGTCTCCTCTGCTGCCGTGTCTCTCGCCTTGTTGTGGCTGTGTTTATATATATATATATATATAGGAGCAGTCTTCTTAAAACTGAATTTTTATCCCATCCTTTTATTCACTTTTATCGATGAAGGGATGTTGCATAGTGTCGGAAACCACACAGGAAGGTCTGTTTTTTTTAGCAACTTGACATGGTTTGCAGCAATGCTAATTGGTTCAGGATATGCTTGTTATCTACATTAGCCTTGTAGCTTTAGGGCAAGAGAAGCAAACTGCAAGCACCAAACATGTGTTGGTTGCTCTACATTTCTTATAAGGGGGGAAAGTTGTGTACATTTGTTGAATCCCGTTTCAGGCAGCGATGAGGTGAAGGGGCTCAGCTCCATTTCCTTCCCTGCTGAGCGCAACCTCCGTCCAGGCCTAACAGGGTCCGACACCTGCCCTGACATGCCTCTAGTGCCAGCGTGGGCCCTGTCAGTACCAGCCCGCCCACCATGGCTACCACCCCGGCGTGGCTCATGTTAATCTAGGCCGTGACCGCTGCCAGTTCCCCTCCTCCAGCTTCACTGCATGGCACTGCCAGCCCCTCTTCCTGTCCAAGGCCAGCACAGAACAGCCCCAGCTGTTGGGTTCTCAGCAGGGGGGGCAGACATGGAGCTGGAGTCAGTCCCTCTCCCTCCTTCTCCAGCTCCATCCGAGACGATCTCTGGCCAGTCGTATTCTTCTCCTCTGCCCAGTGACTCATTCCAGTGCCCATTTTTGTTGTTTTTTCAGTACGACTCTGTTTTGATTAATGCGCAACACCTGTCCTGTTTTGTATGTGTGTGTGTGTGTGTGTGTGTGTGTGTGTGTGTGTGTGTGTGTGTGTGTGTGTGTGTATGTGGACGTGGGTGAATATTCCTTCCCCAGCTGTTCAGAACATTGTAGATAAGAAGCAAAAAAGGGGGACTGTTGGTGTTTGGAATGGACGCCATTGTTTGAATCATTAAAAAAAGGCGATTGTTGCAACCGCACAAGACCCCAGAGTGCAGTTCTCCATTTTGGCAGACCGGCTCGACTTCTGCCTCGTTTTGGAGTAATCAGTTCCTGTCGCTGGCTGAAGTGGCTCTGCAAAGTGAATATCATTTCCATAACGTATGCAAATGAACCCGAGATGTTAAGAGCACTGGTTTGCTGGATTAATATGCAACCAGTGCGCCGTGGCTCTCAGGAGTGCTGACTGACTGGTTAAATTTATCAGGTGCTGAGAGCTTTAAAAAAAAAATAAAGACTGAGGGATTTCAGCTTGATTTTGGAAATGTTAAGAATTAAAAAAATAATAAATAGATTTGACTTGCATTTGAATCATGGTGAAAATGGCCAGGTTTTATTGTGGGAACCCTACACTTGTTTTCAAAAATACGTCCAAAATGCCCATTTTGGTAAATTTTCACATCAAAATATACCTTAAAATTATATTATGGATATACTTATATATAATATACTACTGATCCCTATTTCCTGCAATAACATACTCCTAACTACTATTTGTGTCATTGGTGATCCACTGAACTGTAAGTTACTTATATGTAGCATTTATACCCAACATTTGTGTATATAGTACAGTGTGTTTCATATTGAGTTTTATTGGATTTGTTAAACTTCATATTTTCTATTTTAATTTCCTTCAGGATCAATGAAATTTTCTATATTTTGATTCTGATAGTTATTTATGTCAGAATTTTTATTTATAATAGACGTTTTTGGCAAAATCTCAGATTTTGCTAGTTGCTGAGCTTATCTTGTCACCTTCTCAATCAGAACATTAAACTATCAACTTCACCAGGTCCTTGTTAACATGCTATTATCATTACATCACCAGACCTTGCCAAACAGTGAGCCTGCATCAATGTATGACTTGACAACAGTTATTGCTTGTTTATAACTGCATATTACTGATTTATAAACTGTGTATAACCTAATAATAATTAATGAACTCTTAACTCTTAGTCTTAAAATGGTTTCATGTTTCGCGTTTCATGATATTTTTTGAAAACATCACACTCCTGCCCCTTTCATTTTTTTCAATGAGCATGGGAATTGTAGTTTTTGACATTTCCACAGAGTGAATTGCTCTAGAATCAGAAACAGAAACAGAATCAGAATCGCGTTTATTGGCCACATGTGAGTAAGCACATACTAGAAATTTGATTCCCTTTCGATGGTGCCTCTTAAGCGCAACAGTATAAAAAAACAAAAGTATGTAAAGATACAATGAACAATGTATTGAACAATGTAATATACAACTATATACAATCTACAATATGAATATGCAATGTGATATATTTAATTCTAGATCTTAGGTGCAGAAAATACAAAGCGATACAGGATATATACCACAGAGTGTACATAAAGTGCAGTTTCAGTCCTGTAGTGTGAAGCAGTGTGACAGATCAGCTGTTTAGGAGGAGAGGGGAAAGAAACTGTTCCTGTGTTGTCTGGTCCTGATCTGCAGACTCTGTCGTCTGCCTGAGGGCAGCAGGTCAAAAAGTCTGTACAGCAAAAGCAAAAAACAGTTGGAAAAACAAACAAAATCATTATTATTTGAATTGAACTGAATTGTTGTTTTCTGAATTTCACTCTGCTCTATGATGATAGAGGAGTGTTGTGTTCGACTGATGGGCACTGATCATGTGACGGCCGCGTGCCGTGCGCTCGCTCCCCTCGCCAGAGAAGCTCTGTGCATTTGCATACTAATTAGTTACTATCAGATCACACGTTGTTATCGCAGGTGGACAGAATAAATTAGCCGTTGGAGAAAGCACTTTATGGAGAAAGGGAGTGGGAGAAAAGGTCTCCCAGGTTGGGGAATGTCCTTTGTGTTTGGATGAGGGGCTGGGTGGGGGTGATGGAGATGGTGTGGGAGATGGTGGAGGGGCACTCAAGGTGATGTCACTCAGACACTGAAAGATAAACCAAAGTCATTGTTTGACTCCATAAAGTCTTGAAATGAGTCAAATAGAGAGAAGCTATTTAGAGTGCCAAAGGTTTTTGGACTTGGAACAATAGTGAATCCCTTTTTTGGTGTTTTTTAAAGAGCCGTACACAAAAGGTTCTCAGTCATAATGAAGAATTCATGTTTTCTTTTAACTTGTCATGGTTCTATTGCGTTTTCTGAAGAGCTGTTCTCTTAAGGATGATAAGACACTTTGAAGCCATGTCAGAAATGTGGGTTCAGTCAAATTTTGATACGTGTGTGTTATTTACGGAAAACGGCCAACATTCATTTTTACTTGACTATCTCACATTGTTTTCGTTACTGTGAATTTTGGGCTGATTTTATTTTACTGTCTTTACTTGAAGAGGATCTGTTCCCCTTTTTGAGTCTCGGTTCCTCTCATAGTTTCTTCCTGCCACTCTGATAAAGTTTTTCTCTGCCACTGTCGCCTCTGGCTTGTTCCCTGGAGGGCTTTGACTGGAGGCTGACTTGGCCTGACCTGAGATGACGTGATATATGTATTCAAACTCGTTTCTTACTGGCTGTCCTGTATTGCATCACAAAAGCCAATCCAGGCATAAACAATCCCTAAAGGGAATGTGACATCATAAAAACAGTCCATACAAATCATTGTTTTTTGGCTTTCCATATGTAGAGTGTGTGAACTGGGGATGGGCCATTCGAAAATGTTAGTGGTGATTACATACTACAGTACACTCTTTATCTTCAAAAATGCAAGGAAAATTTGCTGCATGGGCCTTTTAAGATACTATTTTTTCCAGTTATAGAAAAATATCTCTCTTTGATATTAAATATTCGCCTTAAGTGAACAAAAAGATTACAAATGCCAGATTTGTAAAGTACAAAAGCACATTTCTTTTGGGAAATTGAATTAAAAATGTCCCATAACACTAAATCACACACACTATACAAGTCCTACACACTATTTGATTATATAATACGCTGTTCCATATGAGCAGATGGCCTATAAATACATAAATCCACCCTATAAATACATAAAGACTTTACACTGACTTTACAGTCTTTGGACAGTATTTTGGAATGCGAGTCTGATGCTGCTGGCACGGTTCCACCGAGGCTTGTTTCTGCTGGGGAAGCTGAAGGATTGCAGTGACAGCGTCTGTAATCAGTACAGAAAAAAAGAGCAAACAGTATGTAATTGACCCATTTTGTTAAACAGTATGAATTCTGGTAGGCAGTCTTGGCGTGTTGGAGCGGCTGGCCTAAAGCAAGCTTGCACACGTCGAGCACCAGACGCACTTCTGCAGCGAATCACGACGAGAGCTTTCTGTTTTGCTTTCAAATAGTCATGCTTTGTTAGTGGCTTAGCTAAATGCAAGAATCAATCTTAACAGCGGACAAGCTGGAGGTAGAACTCCATACAGAAGAGCTCTTTTTTGTTTAAAAAAAGGAGAGGCAGATGATATCCGAACATGATTTTCCAGGCTCCTTCAAGGCATTCCTCACAACAACAAAAAAACACATATATGTATGTTCTGTATATAACGCTGTGATTGAATTTGTCATTGTCCTCTTTTCCTCACTTGAAGAAAATGTGATGATATTCAAATAAATCATGAAGTATATGTCATACAGAGTATACAATATATTCTTTGAGAGATGTGATTTAATACTAGTGGGTGGAACTGAAGGTGATTACATTACATAGTGTAGTGTCACCTAGCGAGGCTCAGGCCCAGACAATAT
>JBBPCY010000136.1:17451732-17463432 GCA_037974405.1 Brachyalestes nurse | reverse complement strand
ATATAAGCAAGAGTGTGTGTTTACTGGTTAATACACTGCTGTTTATTTAAAATAAACGAAAACAAACCAAGACTCATTCTTTAGAACTTTTTGTTACTTAACTTCGCTGAACCTATCCTGAACCGTACCGAACTGATGTCAGAACTATAGTGTGAACCGAATCGTGACCTTTCTGTACCGTTACACCCCTATTGTATAAGTATTCAACCCCCTTGAATGTATTATTTTCTGCATTACAAAAGATGAACGGTTATGCTATATCAATACATTACCAAAGTAAAAATTTGGAAATGAAAAACATTTTTTGAAAACATTAACTAAAAAAGAAAAAACATTATTTATAGGACATCCTCTAGGTTGATGAAACGGCACCTCTGGACCACAGTTTTCAAATAATGCAACAGATTCTCAATAGGGACCTAGCCATTCCAAAACATCGAACGTTCTGTTTTTGAGCCATTCCAGTGTCACTTTGCCCTTATACTTAGGGTCCCTGCAGATGAAAAGCATCCCCATAACTTGATGCTGCCACCACCATATTTCACCGTAGGTATGGTGTTACTTGAGGCATGGGAAGTGTTAGTTTTATACCACATTTACCCCTTTGAAGTCTGGCCAAAAATATCTATTTTTGTTTCATCACGTTCTCCCATACATACTCTCATGCTTTTATGTGGACGTTCTTAAAGAATGGCTTCTTTTTTGCCACCCTCCCACAGAGGCCTGGGTGCTGTGATTAAACCTTCCACTTTCTGATGATCCAACACTGCTTAATGGGACATTCTCACTCTTCAGAGCTATTTTGTAGCCATTTTCCTCCTTGTGCATTTCAGAGAGTTTGTTTCTCCCATCAGCATAAAGCTCATTGTCTTCATTTTTGCAGTGATTTACCAACAAAGAAAATTACCCCTACCAAGCATGCTTTTATATCCAGAGAGACAACCTTACTTAAGACTTAATTATGGTCAAATAAGTGTCACATTTGTGGCATTTGTGATTCATTTGTAAATTGTAACCTAATTTATAATTTGTAATCTTAAGCAATTTAATGTTTCATTTGCCAGGCTTCCAAAAGGGTGCAAACAGCATATCCAAGGTGCAAACAGCATATTTATTTTTTTTTATTTTTATCTTTTTAGTGCCTGTGGGCAGGATTTATTCTATTACAAACAATTTGTAAATCACTATTTATAATGCTTTAAAATGCTTTACCTGATTTCCTCTCTTTTTGTATATTTGTCACACTAAAATGATTTTGGATGCATAATGTAATATAAGACCTGGAGAACACAAGGAAGCAAAATACAGTTTGTAAATTATTTCATTTACTGAGTTTTGCAACACCTTGAACACCTGTGTGAAAAAGTTATGCCCCCTAAAACTTAATAAGAGGTTGTGCCACTGAAAAGCAGACTTTCACGTGGCTGTGTTGGAATGTTGGCCTACTCTTCTCTGCCGAACTGCTTTAATTCAGCCACACTGGAGGGCTTTTAAGTCCTGCCACAGCATCTCAGCGGGGTTCAGTTCAGGACTCTGACTAAGCCACTTCAAAAACCTCAATTTTGTTTCTTTCGAGTCATTTGGAGGTGGTCTTGTTCTTGTGGTTTGGAGTGTTTTCTCGCTGCATAACCCAGTTGCATGTAAGCTTCAGGGTGTTCTGGTGGAGAGCAGAATTCAACAAGGCTTGCAGTAAGATGGGTCTAGTCTAACAGATCCCATCTGAATTAGACTAATTTGTAGATTGAGTAACTAAAAAGGGGCAATAACGTTTTCACGGAGGACCAGTTACAAATTCGAACCATGTCTGGTCAGACAAAGTGAGAGATGTCTGCTCTAAACACAGCCTGATTTTAAAATTATTTAATGAAGCAGTAGGATGCCGTGACCTACAGTGATTTTATCAGGACTTTTTAGGCACCTTAAAAATGATAAAATAAATACGTAAAAATAAAATGACTTAAAACTTGTCCATACTACTTCCAATGAAAAAAAATGTTTCTTTAGAGTATGTTACTGTTGCCCAGGAACTGGAACCCTTTTCAGTTTAAGAGCAGGTTCATAGACGGGCATAAAGATGTGACTGACCTTAAGACATCCCCACCCACGAGAGCTTTGGAGAACTCCTGTGACATTTCTGACCGGAATGTCAGTTATTATAAGAGATCGCCTCTGCCTTTCCCTTCTGCCTTTAAACAGATGGAGGGTTTAGGCGCTTGCGTGCTCGGCCCCTTAAATTTCTGGGATTCCGGATGTGTCAGGCTGGTGTTTGGAAATTCTTCTCATATATCTTTGCAAAGTTCAGCCAAAGGCTTCTCTGTTCTGTCTCATACTGTCTCATACTTTCTAATGGCTGTGTGAGCTTTAAAGACCAATAATGTAACGACAAATGACATTTTAATAAAAAACAAAAAAAAAACAAAAATGGCAACTCAAACAAAATACCAAAATGAAATATTGATAGAATAGATTCAGTTGTCAAAATGGCACTGCTCTTTAGAGATTTGAGCAAATGAAGAATGACTGGATTAAGCTTCATCTTTGCTAAATTGCAGTGCCGCTGTTAAATCACCATAAAAATTCTACCAGAACAGACTGAACCAAGTCCATCTCTGTGAAAGATGGTGATACTTTGGTGAAGGTTATCTAGCCCATGGAGAGAGAAGATCTACTTTTCACTGTCTTCCTCACCACTCTCCTGCAGGGGGCGACATAGAGACAGCATTTTAGAGCGCTGTAAAAATTAGTTTTAGCCTATTCATTGTAAAATGTGTACTTAGATTGTCTTTTTCTTTCATTTTGAAGCTGCACAACAATCAGATTATACCACATTTTGTGCCATATACTGCTGCTACGTTAGCTTTTCTTAACCCAATACATCCAGTGTTTTGTTCCTGATACGCTCTATAACTGATGGATTTTGGTCTGTAAAATGGTATTCATCCCAGCTCTAAAAATCAGTTACACATCCTCAAATATTCCTGCAGTATGTTTTGCATGCAGCCGCATGAGTGTGAGTGTTTGTGCTCGTATGTACTCACCAGGAGCGTCGGAAGCATTTTTAATGTGAGGGGGACGCATCGGTCTACACGTGGGGGGCGGGGTTTGGGACGGGGTTTGGGGTGAGAGGTGGGGTTTGGGTGGGTGGGTGTATAGGTTGCTGCGTGAGTGCAAAGTCTCGGTCCTTTTAGGGGGTGGGGGTGGGGGTAGGGATGCCCTAGATGAATGAACATTCATTTAACGTGGACAAGGGCAGCAGTTTCCAAACTTTTTCTGCATACAATGGGCCTGCCATTACCTGCTCCAGTTTCTGTGCACTGACGATTCACTTCACTTGCATGCGGTGAGTTGGAGGCAAACCCGGAGCGGATTTCCAGTGGTGTGTGTATTCTCCTATCGAGTAAGTGGAGTGGATTCTTTCGCAAAAGATTCCATATTCAAGATTCAACAGGGGTTTCCAAACACCCCCACCCCCTAAAAGGACGAGACTTTACACGCACGCTGCAACCCCGCCCCCACCCCAAACCCCGCCCTATGCCCAAACCCCACCCCCACATGTAGACCTATGCGTCCCCCTCAAATTAAAAATGCTTCTGACGCCCCTGTCTCTGCCCCAGTGATTCTTGAATATTCTAGTTTCCTAACTGCTGTAGCGCTTTGGTCAACTGCTCCTGTAGATCTATACTTGCTCCTGCTAGTTAATTTCTTCAAATGTCTTTGACTGGCTGCATTAGTGCTAGATAAAAGAGGCAACATGTAAGATGCAGGTTGTAGCTAAGCTCTTCAGAAATGTAAACCTCTAGGAGAATGATTCATGGCCACTATTCTAGAAAAGCCGATCTAGTTGCTCTATGACCATCTTGCTTAACTGTACTTACCTTAAAACTTCTGTTTCTGTCATTATTGCCAAATTAGCTCTAGAATGTAATTTCTCTGCCCTGTATTATCAGACATCTCATGACATCTCACACAGACATCTCATGACATCTCACACAAAGGCCCATAAAGAACAAAAATGCCCAGATTTAATTTATTTTAGGTCTTAGAAACAAACTGAAAAAAGCACAATCTGGATGAACTTTCAGGATAGTCTCCACACAGTGGGTTGGGAAAACCCAAAGAGGGAGGGGGTCCGGAGAGTGTCAGCGCTGCGACGCACCAAGTGCAAGTGCAGCAAATGGCAATCGTTTATAGGTTTTGGAGGGCTTTTATTAGTTAAAAATAGGGGTGTCCAATTAACGTGTTAATTCCGATCAATAATTCCAATCAATCACAGAAAAATGTGTTACAAAATTAACACTGCATAAAAAATCATTAGTTAATTTAGATCAATTAAGCAGAGAGCTTGTAATTAATTAGATTAATCCCTAGTTAAAATCCAAAATTTCTTTACAATTGCTTCCATAGAAAGAATCTTTTAAAAACCAAAAGTAGATCTTCTAGCACAACACTTTTCAACGCCTTTATTTTTAACAGATTAGTTGCTTTAGAGGCGTCTGTTTAAAAAATCCCTGTTATGGTAGTGTTTTCTTGCAATGGTTTGCCTGCAAGTTGGAGCCATACTTCCATGTCCCCTCGGTCCCTGTTTCCCAAGATTTCCTATTTGCCAGTTCCTTTTGTTTTGTATGGTGTCCAGTTTTGACCTTGCCTGCCTCAGTTTCTCAGTTTCTAGTTATAGATGTAGCTGTGTTGACCCTGTCTGCCTGTGTATTGACCCTTGCTGCTTGCACTGACTACAATTACTGGACAAGCCCTAATAAATAGAATCAGCTCTCACCCTTCAGGCTCCCATTCTTTACGGGAGTGCTGTGTTCATATTTATTTCAGGGTCAAATTTCTGCTGAAATTTGCCTTATGAGCTTGACCCCATGGCCAAGAGGAAGCTGCCAGATCCATAGTGAAAACTATCTGGAGAAAACTGGTGTCATTGTATCATTACTGCACATGGAAATATTGGTCTACGCTGACCGCGGTTCCTTTCGGCATCTCACCACCAGCCATATGGACATCAGCGGAGATCTTCAGCACTTGTTACATAACTGCAATGATGATAATAGTGGCCTGTGAGTGTGTTTCAAATGGGCCACGTTGCTTTAATCATTCAGCTAATGGAGCAAGACGGTTTAATCATGTGGGCTTTCAGCCTTTCATCAAAAAGGAGAATGTGGAAACAGACATGAATTAGTGAAGTGGTCAGAGCCTTTTCACATTCCGTTTGATGGCATTTAATTGAACTAAAAAGTTCAACATTTCATCCTTTTCCTAAAAATGTATATTCTTCAGCCCCCACCCCGTACTGTATTTCTGCCCCGTCTTCTTTCCTGTGGGTCGCTAATTACTCCCGTAAACTTGTCAAAGGGTACAATTATGCTAGAAAGTTTTCAAGCATTTTTATTTTGTTTTGAATGTAACTTCTAATGCTGGAGGTTAGCACGTTTGGAGACTGATTCCGTGAGACAAGTTATAATAAATTCTCTTTATCAAGTTACTGTTGTTCTCAGCAAATCACCGACTCGGCTGTTTTGTGCTGCTGTTTACCTTGGTGTAATGAAGGAGAAAAATGCAAGAAGAAAGAGGACAAAAAAACACAGTCGTTAAATCTTAATGAAATGTCCACGGGTGTGTGCTATATTTGTATGCAAGATATATGCTTAAAGGAACAATCCATCCCTTAAGAACTGTAGAGAACATTCAAGATTTTCTTGTTGTTCTGTTGCTTTGTGTTTTATTCCAGTGTGGCCTGGAGCTGGTTATGGTCCTGGCCATTGATCCCGCCAATGTTGGAGTGGCTGGGAAGCAATTACCAGTTAAAAAAAATCATATTTGTTTGCGTTTTTATCATGATTGTCACCTTTGTGCACTGATTCATACTGAGGAAGCTTAAAAGGAGAACATTAGGTCTGTTTATGTTCGATTTATCCAATCAGCTAATGCTTTGACATTGGTTGAGTGCAATTGGAATCTAAACTGAAAGAATCACAATGCGAATTCTCATTTCCTAAAAAAAAATTTTATTTAGAATGTGACTTAGATTTAGAATATAATATTTGTCATACATTCAATGTTATTTTGCCTGGTGATTCAGATTTGTTTGCTTCTGACTGTCTCATGGTTGCGAATGACCTGTTTCCTGGACTGTTTCTCTGCCTTTTGTGATTCTGATTTGAATGCTGTGTTTGCACTGCTGGAATTCTGCCTGTTTTCTCATGATGATTCGTACACATCCCTTCTGTCAATAAACAAACCAACTTGGAGCTCTGCATTAGCATTTGTATCTAGATGTTTCAGACGATTTGTCCAGAGACTGACATTGAAACATATGGACAAATGTCAGTCTTAAATGAAAGTATGTGGTTAATGTGTTAAAATAATAGCTCTAGAATTCATTTTTTTGTCATCTATGAATAAAGGTGGTCTGTATTTTTCTCCATTTCGGAATTTATTTAGGTAATATGTCTGTCATTTACTAACATTCTATTCATGGAATAATTATTTATAAATTAGATTTATAAATTTAGATAAGACTTGTGATGATAAAAGAAAATGTGATAAAGATTCTTCAGTCAAAGTAACGCTTCTATATAGGAATAGGGACACCTAAAGAACCATCTGAATGCATAAATGATTCTTCGTCATCTCTATGATGGAGTACCTGCTGTTCTTTTAAAGAATATATCCTTCAAAAATCTTTTTTTTTGGTAATCATTTTTTGCTAAGAGTATAATACTGCCCCATGTCACACTGCCAAGAAATGGTTCAGGAATGGTATGAGAAACATGACGAAGAGTTCAAGATGTTAACCTCCAAATTCCCCCAATCTTAATTTGACCAAACATTTGCTAATGTCTTTGTGTCACATACCACAGCACCTTCAGAGGTCTTTTGGAGTCCATTCCTTGACAGAGCTGCTTTGGTGGCAAATCAGTCTACAGTATCACTTCTGCTTGGTTTTATTTTAATTGAATCAATGAAAATAGAGAAAGTCATTCTATACTAATGTACATTAAAGTTAAAAAAGTTTACTTCTGTAACATTTATGTATATCCTGCAGACTATAGGAAGCTTTTTTGGGTGACCTGGGATTAGGGAGTTGCCCCTGCAATCGGCAGGTTGTGGGGTTGAAGCCGGCAGGTTGTGGGGTTCTCCTTCAAAGTTACAATTTCAGGGATTCGAGATGTTGTTACGATGGTGAGGATAAACTAATGATATTGACATAGTGGCCAGCTGAAAGGACATAGAGAGGCATTGTTAGCCAGCACTCTTTAATGACCAGATGGGTTCCACCCTTGTTATGCATCTTATACACGCAAAGACATTCAGGTGTTCATGATTAACACCCGTCGGTGTCAGAGACCAGAGCAGGCGGACTCTGTTACTGTTATCTCAGAGACACTTAGCAGGGAGTAGCGTGAGGATCATCAGGGCTGCTCACCCCAAGGGTCACTGCTTAATACCGGTGTGTCCTATCTCACTCGGGAGGGGTCGTAACCCGCAGTGGGCTGTGACACTTTCGAAGAAGATGGGGTTACACTGGGTTAATCAAGTCCAATGTCTCAGGGCGGGATATTATTTCGCTGGCCTTGCTTTGTAAAAGGACTTCTTCTCAGCCATCTTGGACAAATCATATCAACGCATGGGTGCCCTAGCGTGTCTTTTTTTTGCGTGTAGGTGAGTAGATGAACATAGGCATGTTTTACGCTAATGCATGCCAAATGAAAGTTTGATGTGCCCAAAGTAGATTGCAGCCTGATTAATATACAATATTGTTGTGGCTCAAAGGTCAGTAATATAATTATGAGATCATCCATGGCACGCTGCCATATGCTGGCTCAACCTGACACCTCTGAAATGCAATCGCTATTATTTTTCTAATATAATGCCTTATGAGCATTGATATGCATAAGGCGATACATTACGAGGACACCTATAAGGCAGCTTAATAGAGCAGCTTTATAAGGGCAGCTGTAAGATTGAATAATGGTTATTAAAAGTGGTTCCTCAAGGTGAGTTTTCCGGTTTGGTAAGGTGATCATATTGAAACTCCGTTCTCTTTGTTCAGATCATTTGAAAATGATCTTTTGGGAATTCAGGTCAAATTGTCACTTTTTGTTATAGTTTGAGTTGAACAGTTTGGTGTGGAGTGCATGAGGTTTGGGATCTCGAGTTCGATATTCTGAGAAACATTTGCAGAATTTACCTAATGCCTCTGGTCAAGGTTTTAGGTATCTTTGGGTATCCTAACACTAGCTATGATATGAATCTTACTGTTGAGTAGAAACCTTTATACACTAAGCCTAATGTAACATTGGGTTTCTTGCCCAAGGACTCATATTGGTTTTCATGTGCATATGTATAGATAGTATTTACAATTTTTTCAACAAATGCTTTTGTTTGGGGACTAAGTTTAATGTTAGTATTTAAATGGCAAATCTAGTTTAATTTTAGCTTACAACTGTGTACTGTTTTTCACTTTGGTAATAAAAGATGGGGTGATTTGATTGTACACTGGTGAACAGTAAGTGCAAAGGGGGGCGATACCACCAACCTGTTCATCCCACCTTCGCCTCCATCATCTATTATCATGAACTATTTTGGCAAAAATATTTTTGGGTTATCAGCCAATTTGGCAATAAAGTTATAGGTTAGTAGTAGCATAATTATTTTTTAAGCTGAACAGTTTGAATGTTTAGAGATTGTGTTTGGATTTCGGTTAGTATTATTATAAACGGGACTTAGCTGAGGGGTCATTAAACTTAATTTAATGGTATGTGTTCGGTTAATGTGTTGGATAACACTGCTGCACTGCTATCTGGGCAAACATGCAATGCCAAAAGAGCCACTGGGCATGGCTCCTGATGTTATTCAGCTCCATCTGTAGCATAATTAAAATAAAAGTAGCTCTAGACAAGATTGTCTGCCACATGTGTGCGTGTAATTGTGTACTTTTTTTAGTAGCTTTTGCATAAAAGGTCAGTTTGGAGAATACATTTGAGTTAAGATAAGATATACCTTTGTTAGTCCCACAAGTAGGTATTTGCACTGCTACGGCAGAAAGTGGACAGAACACAGGTAAGAGAATCTGAAAGTGACAAAACAATAGATTACAGCTATACAACACAATAAGATAAAATGAACAAGTAGACTTTACAACTAATACAAAAATATAAATAGACATGCATGTGTATTGTATGTGTGTGTATTTTGCGTCTGCTGAAGTGTTAGATTTTAGAATTACATTTTGAGTTTTCCCCATTAATGGTCATGGATTAACAGCCTGTTTGGAGATTATATAGCATCAGTGATATGTTTAGTGTTTGCATGGCTTCTACTTAACAATCTTTGATTTTCGGTGTTGGTGCTTTTATACTAGAAGTTTACCAGAAGAAGCAAAGTTTTCTGCTTTAAAAACATTAGTCCTTGGTGTCAGTTGGAAGTGACTGGACCGTGTGTTTGTCTGTGTGTTTGTCCACTCTTCTCACTCCCTGCCTCCGATTTGAACCGGTATCCCGATGCCTCTTGAGCCTCCTCAGCCATTTGGAAAACACATGCGCGCTTTGACAGGCTGTCATCTGAGGCACTGCTTTTTGACAGTCTGGGGAATATTATTTTTACTGAGTAATTACTGTACCAGCTGTTGAAATGTATTTACATGCCATCAGGATGGCCTCTGTCTTAGCAGGAGACAGGAGCTAACGCGTGGCAGCAATCTGTTCCGAAAATCCCCCTCCTCTCTTTCAGCCTGGATGCCAGGCGGACAGTTATGTCAGTGTGCAGTGACCATTTAAGAAGGAGCAGGCAGTGAGGGACTTGTGCGTGGCACCTGGTGTCAGCTGGCCTCCGAAAAGAGAAAAGAACCATTAGTGGAGGATCTGGAGGCCGTGTGTACGCCATCACAGCCCTTCGTTTAAGACAGGTTTGGTAAAATAACACACGCATGTTGACACACTACATTACAATTCTGAGTGATGGCTTGGTTCACTGAACAGCTTTGGCCGTTCAGTGGAGAATCCACTCCACCCTCATTGGCATGTTTATTATTCTGTGGGGCTGCAAGGTGCTGTAGTAACAAAACCTCAGAAATAGTAACTTTATAAGAGAGGGAAAAACCAATGTAGATTTTGCTCTGAATAATTTGAGACCATTTTTAGTAGTCTGTGTTCAAGCTGGATTTTTCAAATGGTGTGAAATGAATAAACTAATAAAATCACCATGTCTGGTGCTGACCAAATCATTCCAAGAACTGTAAAATTCTGTGTTTGTCTGTAAATTGGTAAGTAACCAGTTTTATTGTCTATGAGCAGGAAGTTTGGAAGGTGTTCTAAATTGGGGGTGATGAAATTTTAAGCAGCATATCATCACTAAATAAAGGCACCAAGTGAAACTTGCCTTGTATGTAAACTTCACGATGAATGGCCGAATTAAAATGCTCCAAAATGTCTTGGAGAAAAGCTTTTCACATTAAGTTCCTATATAGAACATTTTATATAGAGCTATTTTAGAGAAACTTGTTTTTCTGCCTGGACATGCAAAATGATGTCTTTTTAGTTCAGGAAATCAACAAAAAGTATTTCTCCACTAGGCACAATATTATTTCATTTTTTGGAACGCACTTAAAATTGTTATCGTTATTGTCTAATTATGGAAAATAAATGGAAAATGGACAAAAATGGAGATGCAAAGCTTTGAGGCAGAATATCACCAACTATGTCCTTGAGCATGGAGAACATTATAAAAACAACATCGTCAACATCTCATTTCACCAGGAGGATCTCTTGCTCCCTCTGTGTACATTAGGCATCCCCTAGCATAAAATCATACTCGGTGGGAGTGCTTTGGTTTATTAATATCTGATAATGTCTTGATGGCACTAAAAATGGAAAACGACTTGATGTTGCCTTTCTCTTTTCCTCCTTTATGGCAGTTTCTCAAAGGCTGATTTGCTCAAGGTAATGTTCTTCTCATCTCTGAAAGTGAAACAGTTGCTTTGAAGAACAGTTGAAAGTTAGCGATGTTTATCGATGCTGAGGATAAGCACACATGACATCTTGCATTCGTAGAAGTTGAGTTCGTTTGACAGAATCACAGCTAGGACAACAAAAACACTGCGGAAAGACATGGCGCTTTGAACAATGGCCCCATTTCAAAGATTATTTGCTTCTTGATATAAATGGTCCATGAAAATTCTTTATTGAATGCGCAAGGACAAGCAGATGAGCCTGATATTTTGCTGGGTATTGCTGTACGAGGGAGGGAAAAAAGGAGAACTGTCTTGAATGCCTTGTGAATGTATTCTTTCATAATTGTATGCTGCCCTTTGGAGTCACGCTCACACACTGCTAAAAGCGAGTTGAGATTAGAAGTTCAAGAGGCAGCCAGTATGTTGAGTTTTATTGCTATTCCATGTTAAATGTCAAGAAGCAGCCCACCTATTATATTATCCCGTTCTGCATTAGCATGTGGGTCTTTCTGAAGGCATACATTGAAACGTTAATAGGACAAAAGGGGCGAAAGACTTTTTTGCTAATATCTTCACCCTTCACTCAAATGCCAGTGGTTACACTTTATTAGGTACACCTACCTGGCATCTACCATTTTATCAGCTCTATTTACCACATACAGCTCCGGAAAAAAATAAGAGACCACTGCAATTTATTTTTAAATCAGCATCTCTATGAGTATGACAACCATTCCATGCCAGTGTCT
>JBBPCY010000136.1:17420671-17451632 GCA_037974405.1 Brachyalestes nurse | reverse complement strand
CAACACTCTCCTCTCACAATGAGACCAGTTGGATGGTAAAACACTACTAGAAGTACGTCAAAGGTAATTATTGCCATATTGTTTGAGTGAACAATTTGTTTTCTTTGAATTATTCGAGTTCAGTAAGCACTGCATCATTTCTCTTGTTTTGATGTTTTGTCATTTCCTTTAAAATGATGCTTTAAAGAGCAATATTCGTATTTGAAAATTAGGAGAAATATCGCCAGCAGTTTTTAAAAATTAAGGCAAAGCTGTTCAGTTTAATACTTGCACCTATAAAAGATAAAACCTGAGAAGCTGAACATTTTTGCACTGGTCTCTTAGATTTTCAGGAACTGTAGAGGCATTTTAAAGGCTGTAATTCATCTGTTTCTCTGCATCACTTATTAGTCATTGTATGCCAGTGATCAGGTCCACCAGTGATCAAGTATTCTTTGAGTGCTGTATCATCTACAGCACTGCAGACACACTGACAAAGTAGTAGAATGTTAGTGTGTGCTGCACAGATCACATACACACCAGTGCTGGGAGATATTTTGGGCTTCCAAGGCTCATTGATGCATGTGAGAAGTGAAGGCTAGCCTGTCTGGTCTGATTTCTCAGTAGAGCTACTGTATCACAAATTTGCTGAAAAAGTTAATATAATATCAAAATAACTCTAACAAAGTAACAAGTAACTATAGCAGATATAATAAAATAACATTATTAGTGCAAGTGGTTATGAAAAGTGACATAGTGTTTGTGCCATGAATAAAAAGAGAGGTAGCAGCATGTGACAAGGGGATGAAACAAACTTTCGGTAAAATACAGATGAGTAAATAAAAGCAGATGAGTAATATTGCACAATACGAGTGAGAACCAAATCCTGAGACGATAACCTACAGAATGTTATACAGTCTAATTGTCACAGGTAGGAAGCATAATATTAAGCAGTTGATTTTAATGTTATGTCCGATTGGTGTTTATAGCCACAGGGAGCATCCTCATTAACCTACAACTAGAAAAGAAGACTACAATGTTACGTACAATGAGAATAACTGAGAGTTTCATGTTTTTTTGCAGCGATGGTGATACAGGTATATCTAGGCCTATACGTTAGTCTCTGGAAAAGCCAACGCTGTGGAGCTGTAGTTCTGTGGAGTGTGAACTGGGAGGAGCAGTCTAAGGAGCTTTGCTGATGCCCTCAGGGAGAGCAGTGTGAAGAAGGCTGTTTAGACATCTGGACAGCTCTTGGTGTTGGAGACACGTGCTCGTGCTTCTCTTTCTGTCCTGCTGCCTGCAGAAACACAGCAGCTGCTTTGGTCACATGGACACAGCTGGGATTTTCCTCTGCTGAAGAGTCTCTCACTGACAATCCTCCTGGAGCTCACCATTACAGAAGAAGACAATGTTCACAAAGAGCCATGCAGATACTGAATGCTGGTGTCTGTCCACTCACGCGCAATCATGGTTTCTCTAGTATTTGACTCCAGATAAGCACAATGAAATAAATTCCAAAGGTTGGAATTGAAATAATGTGTTTAACAACCTTTGTGAAAAATTACAACCTTTAACCTTTTTCACAAAGGTTGTTAAAAACCTGTATTTAACAACCTGTGTGAAAAATTTGACAACCTTTGTGAAAAATTTAACAACCTTTGTGACAACTCTTGTGAAAAATTAGCCAAACCCTTTCATTATCTACACTCCTCAAAGTGAAGTAGGAGAACAACTTTGTAAATGCGATGTTTGAAAACCTTTTTTTTTTTAGGTCATGTAGTTTTATGTCTGGTAACACTTTCTGAAGGCCAGTATTCATAAGACCCTCATCGCTCTAAGATAAATCTCTTATGACAACACATTAACATGAAAACTCCAGTACATTTTGGTACACTTACCTTGTATACTAGCTCTCCATTTTACTATTTACAGGTGCACTGTATGTGTTAGCCCCTGTTGTCTCATTCATATGTGGTCAGGACCACCCATTATTTGTGTGGTGGATGATTCTCAGCACAGTAGTGACAGTGGCATGGTAGTGGCATTTTGGTGTGTTTGTGTGCTTCACAGAGTGGATGACACACAGCAGTGCTGCTGTATATCAGATTAGTCCAACAAATGTCAGTTGTCTTAAATGCAACATGGCAGCCGATGGATTAAGTCTATGCCATCCTGAACACATGTTACTACCATCCTGAACACAAATCACTACCATCTTCAACATATATGACTACCATCCTGAACACCTACTACTACCATCCTGAACACATACTACTACCATCCTAACCATCCTGGAGGTTAAAACCTGTATAATTACCAATGCGATACAAATAAACCTGAACTTTACATTTACGGCATTTAACAGTTATTCAAACTGCCTTCCATTTCCTAACTACGGGGGGCAGTCTCCCTGGAGCAACTTGGGGTTAAGGGTCTTGCTCAGGAACTCAGTGGTGATATGCTGAAGGTAGGATTCGAACCCATGACCTCTTGGGCTTGAGGCAAGTATCCTACCCACTAGGCCACACCACCCCTAAATGCAGTTAGTTCTGCACATTTGGTATTATATATCAAATGAGACTCATTTTGTAGAGGTAAAAAACGTAAACTAGATGCAAGAACTGGACTAATTAGTTTTAAATAAACCACAACAAACAGTGTCTTTTTAAAAACCTGATCTGAGCTTTAGTGTCTTGAAGTCTGTTTGTGAGTCTGCTGTGTCTTTTGTTTTGTTACTTAACACTGAATTGTCCCTCTGCATTTTGTCGCTTTGCAGCTGCCATAGCCACATAGGCACTGGACACATTTTTAATGTGGGGGGGGTGCAGGGTTCTACGTCTCGGCTGTAGTCCGGGAGGGGAAAAGTGAGGAGGGCGTAACGAATGATTTTGAAAAGGGGGGGCACCCTCCTCAATATAATGGTTACGTCACCCATGCATAGCCATGATGTCACAGACTCTCTGTCCGACACAGGCCCGATCAATCTATCAAAAGATTTTATGCATGCAGAGATTAATAGGCCAAACTAAACTATAGTGTTACATTGCAGATGCAGTCACACTACTTATAGAAATCATTCACACAGAAGCTCCAGAAATAATTTTACTAGGATTAACTCAACTTCCACACTGCTGAGTGATCAGAGTGGGTGTTGTTGGTGATCTGAACAAGAGTTTTAATCTCTGCTGAAGTGTTAGTGCCTTGATTCACAGTTGGACTGTGTGACAATGTTGTTTTAATGTATTCAGATTTCACAGAATCTAAGAACTGATTAATTGTAGCAGGTAGGGAGAAGATTTCCATAATGACAATAGTAAGTTAAAAAGACCACAAGGTGCCAAACAGCTAGAACACCAAAACCAGAAACAAAAGCCATCAAAGGAAGAAACATGAACAAGAAACAGCACCTGAAAGAAATGATAGAGCCTTTTGGCAACAAAAAATGGTGTTTTAAATGTGTAACAGTTTCTTTTGAAGTTGACAAATTTTACAACACTGGGTTGATTTGATCTTTAATTTAAAGTGGGCTTTAGTTGTTTAATGAATACATTTATTTTATATTTCCTCATGGACTACACAAGCTCAAAACATGATGTTAAATGTATAATTTAATCAAATGTTCAATGTGAAATTTCAAATGTGCTTTTTAATGTGAGCTAAAATATACTATATGGACAAAAGCAGGGACTTTAATGACATTGAATTAAAGAACATAGACTTTAATATGGAGTTGTCCCCCCTTTGCAGCTCTAACAGCTTCCACTTTTCTTGTGGGAATTTGTGCCCATTCATTCTGTAGAGCATTATGAGATCAGGCACTGATGTTGGACAAGAAGGTCTGGCTTGCAATCTCCATGCCAGTTCATCCCAAAGGTGTTGGATGGGGTTGAGATCGGGGCTCTTTGTGGTCCAGTCAAGTTCTTACACACTGAACTCATCCAGCCATGTCTTAATAAACCTTGCTTTGTGCCCTGGGACACAGTCATGCTGGAATAGAAAAGATTCTTCCCCAAACTGTGTCCACAAAGTTGTCCAGAATTGTTCAAAATGTCTTGGTATCCTGAAGCGTTAAGCATTCACTGAAAGTAAGAGGCTTAGCCCAAACCATTAAAGTATCCCAAAATGTATTTCCTTACCGCATATTACAATATAGTTTAAAGGGTGTTACTTTTTCATAAAGTACATGAATAAAACATAGTAGTTTTAGTTTTCCATGTATACGTCAAGTACACAATTAATGTAAATGTACTTCAATGTGCAGCGGACAAAACGCCTACAGGGGCTGCACAAGGGAGAAAACAGAAACCAAAATAACCGCAGAAGCACATGGCAGAAGCCAAGGTGACGGAAACAAGACCAGGAGAGAAACAGAAAAGGGAAGAAAAAGAGAGAGAGAGACGGAGAGAAGGGGAAAAGTCGTATAATAATACATTCATTGAGTATTTACGAGTTATAATGAAGTAGCAGAATTCTGTGATGTCTCCTATTCTAAATGTACGTCTTTCACTTTAAAGGGCAAATATTGATTCCCACTTTCATTAAATGTCAGTGTTTTGTTGCGCTCTTTCTGCTTCATGGCACTCTTTCAGATTCTTGTAATGTCTTTCACTTGTAGTCCAAGGTTTTTATGGTACATGGTGGCATGTATGTGGGTGAAAGATATTTGAAACAGATTAAACAGATTATATGTTTGCTTTGTTGAAATGCTGTATTTCGAGGAATGACATGGTGGTTTTGTTTTTCATTTTCTTTTCAATGCTTTTCCCATACATGTAGATTCCTTATGGTTGCACTGTTAGGCTAATGTCGCTAACATGTAATGGAAGACTATACCTAGTCCAAAGTGCAAGTACATGCTGAACTGTTGAGTAGTCTCAGATAGACTTCCGCATGTGGAGTCTAACAATCTGTGACATAGTGTTATCTATAAAAGTGAACTAAATTGTCAGAAACTACATAAGCATATGTCTAATTGGTCTATTCGGTATGAGGCAAAAGGGTTATGATTTGTAGTAATTGGTTTGATAAAAACTTCTACTATTTGTAAGTCTCATGGCCCCAGTTAGAGACCAAAGGAACAATCATGTTTTGGCTGAGAAAAAGAGGAAAATTGTTTAAATTGGATTTTTGGCTGAATTCTGAGCTGTTGAACCATTTCCCAGTATGCTTGCTTTACATTTGGTCCAAACTACAGTGCTGTTCAAATGATTGACCCAGCATCTGTAGACTTGACAAACTGTCTTTCTGGAAAACGTTTATTGGTTTCAGAACCTTTGCGTTATGTGGATGTTCTATGAACTTTAAAACAACTTGTATAGCTCATATACAAATAATGGGTTTTTAAAGAACTGTCCTTTCCCCAATAACCTTTTTGGTCCTTTTTTTGGAGTGTGTAGACCAGTGGAAGTCATTGGATCATGACTTCATGCTCATCATGCCTGTGGAATCTGGTCAAAAAGTGACACTTTACTTTGTCCTTGTTAGCTTCAAATGTGCAACCGTTCAATTTAAATAGAAACAATCGATTGAACTGAAAATATAATTGATTTCACCTTAACATATCTCTGTAGCTATGCATGGTGTCCTTGGGGGCCGTAATGCTAAAGCCTGAGCATTAGCTAGACAGCAGTTGCTAAATTAACCTAGCTGGCCTTACCTGATTGTTGATAGAAAAATGTGTTAACATTATTAATGTAGGCTCATAAATACACTTGCTGATGCTCCGGCTTCAGCCTTGAGATTCTCAAGGACTCTGCACATAGCTAAAGGGGCATGTGAGCCTGTTGGGGCAGCAAATGATACCTCATTATCAAAACTTTTGCAGGCCTACGCCTATCTTTTTTCAAGCTAAAGTATTTTTAAATGGATCAGTGTCAACTCACTATATCTACATGCATCATTAAAACAGGCCTTCTAGGGATTTGAATCATTTAAATAATGACCATGGTGAGATGTGTTCCGAACAAAGAGAAATATATTGCTTTTGCTGTCAATTTACAATGGGAAAGATAAAAAGACATCGCCAGTCTTAACTTCAGATGCTCGGAAAAAGAATTGATGCTCTTGATTGGGCCTTTAAACGATGCAGCTGGTATTGTCAGAAGCTATGTCTCCCTGTTCTGTTACAAAAATGGTCTAAATATAAAACCATTTCAGTATGACAGCCTCTTCATTGGGTCATTCATCTGCAAATTCGAGCTGACGCCGGACTTTATTTTTGTTCCTTTTGGACTGTTCGGCTCGCAGCGGCTCTCTCTTTTCCAGGAACTCACCCACCCCCGATCCTGTGCTCAGAGCAAAAATATGGTACTGATGCACATTTGCTCTTCTTGAAGTGTCTCATGCAATCATCTGAACCCAGCCGACTTCGTTTCAGTTCAGGTTTGCTGGCTTGGAGAACAAATCGCTCACCACAGCCCACCCCCATCCAAAATGCTCCCCCACCACAAATGTCATCTTGCAAATGCATGGAGATGTCCTTTAGGGTAAATGGCGGAGATTTTAACTCCGTCTGATGGTTTCAGTGGAAACAACGCAGCAATGTTAGTATGAAGCTTGGAGATGCACACAGACTACCAAGGAGAGAGAGAGAGAGAGAGAGAGAGAAATGTCTTCTTTTAGATGTGTCAAGATGCTTGTTAGGTTTTAAACAAATCAGTTTTGGATTCTGCAAATGAAAACAAGCACAGAGCAATTTCCACTGGAGCAGAAACGTCCATGCCAGAAATGGAGACACAGGGGAAACTACTTGGACTGAGAAAGGGTGGGAACAAACAGAGTCCAACAGCTTATGATGATATATAGAGACTGTATCCAGTTGGACAACAAGTCTGTCATTGGCCAATGGACTCAGTGCAAGCTACAAAGGCTTATAAGCCCCTCTAATAAAAATTCCAATACACCCTTAGACCTCAGAGCATATTAGTAAAATCAACTTTCAACAAATAGCAGTGTAAAACTGCTAAAACAATCTAAAACTGCTGTTTGTTTTCCTAAATGCTCACCATGTGCTGCTCTTTCGCTTGCCGCTTGGCCACCCGGCCACACTCTGGTCCCCCCCTCCCTTTGGGCGGAGACTATCTTGAAAGTTCTCCCAGGTTCAAAGATCTTGTTTTTTTTCTGTTTGTTTCTAAAACCTAAAATAAAAGAAAATTGAGCATTTTTGTTCTTTATGTTCATTTGTATGAGATGCCATTTATAAAACCCGAGTAGAGGTTATTATTATTGCATGTTTTTAAATTACAACTTTGGTTTCATGTTACATAGGAACATCAAACAAAGATCAGCATGACATCTGACACCTTGAGCTTCAACACAAATTTCCACATAAGGAGCTGTTTAGACATATGATTATGATTTACTTGCATTTGTTGCACTGCCAACATGGGTCCATGTCACTTGTATTCTAAAGGTTAAGCACATAGATGTATGTCACATGTCAGAGAACATATTACATTTAGTGAAAATGAAGACTAAGCTTTCATTAAGCTTAGAGGACATTAGTAGGCAAGTCATAAAAATTGATGATTGTTTACCATTGGCTTTATATGTGGTCTCTGCCGTTCACAGTTATGGCAGTACAACTGGGATAAATGTGATTTGGAAATAATTGGCAGATATATTCCAGTAAAGACAATCTATTAGATTTGCATTCAGGATACAAAAAGTGCAACAAAATGTTTTATTGAGCAACATCCTAGAACAGTATTTCCCATCCCTAACCCTGCAGGCCCCCCCATTCTCTGCACATTTTTGTGTTTTCCGAGGCCCCAGCATACCTGGTCCAATTCATCAGCTCATTAACAAGTCTTCTTCTGGGTTAAAGTGGCTGTGTAACATTTTGAAAGGGGTACCTTCCAGCACCAAGTTTGGAAACCACTGCTTCAGAAGAATCATTTTGGTTCCTCAAAGAACCATTTTTGTATATGAAATACAAATGTGAAGAACATTTTAGAAACATGAAGAACCATCAAATGCTTCAGACAAGAAATGTTTTAGGCTTGAGTACATGACCCATGTAGAATAATTTGGCTGATTTTTTTTGTTGTGTTCAGCTCCAGAAACATGACAAGGAAACCGAAGATGTTCCCTCCAAATGGAGATCGGAAGAAGAGATGGAGAAAGAAGCGACTGAGCTAAGGGGCCACTTCAGTTAGCTCCTCTGGTAAAGAGAAAACCATATTATTAAACAGATTGTCATATTAGTGGCATGGTACTCAGTACAAAAACAAGCAATATTGGTTGGTTTTTCCAGCTACGGCCTTAAAGATTCCCGATTGTGTTATATGTGATACCACAGAACCGCCTTTTATTCCTTTAAGAACCTACAATGGTCATTTTGGGTGAATCAGATATGTCAGTGTGAAGTTTAAAGAAATCATTCAAGAGCCTTTAAATGTATGAAATGTTGAAGATATTTTAGCTTGTGTGTAATATGTTATTATACATGTTCCTAATATACAAATATAAGTTTGTGACACTGATTTCATTCCAACAGGGCATAAAGAGAAGCTGTGGGTGATTTCGCTTAGAATCCTGGGGATGTCCACCCATTTGGTTGTTGACCATTTTGTCCCCACCACATTTTAAAAGATTGGTAACTCCCCACCCAACCTCACCCCTAAGAACAAACCTCACCCCTCAGAACAAACCTCACCCCTAAGAACAAACCTCACCCCTGTCAACAAAAATGATTTTGATTTACATAACGCTTTGGCATGGTAATGTATTTGCAGCCCTTGTCTTTAATAAAGTTATCTGCAAAAATGTGTTTGAATGTTTGAATATTTGAATAAAAGCACATGATACAGTTACCAGAGTTTAAGGTTAGCTGTGATCACTTTCTGTTTTTGACAAAAAAGGACAGAAAAACACACAAGGATGCCCATGAGGGGTCTTCAAAGAATGGGTTGAAACTGATAGAAATGTATGTCTCGAAAATAAATGAAACAGTTTTAGTATCTTTCCATTTTCTCTTTTTCTTTTTTTAAAATTTTTTTTTTTACAGCAAACAGGTTTTAGTAAACAGAATATTAGCAACAGGCAAAGTGGGAGATGCTTTTTGACATTGTGATTGCAATGTTCGAAAGTCCAGTACAAATAAATCATTGTGTTTTGGGTTGAGAATCTGAGTGCATTTGCATAAAAATGTACAAATTTTGAATTTTTCTCAATCCTCCATTGGAACCCAGTCATTTCATTCTCTAGTGTCTGGCCAAACTGGAAGACCAAACTGCTCTCACAGAAATACATTTTATGATTGTCAATCACATGGTAGCTCTAACTTTCTGCTCTATAGCCTCGCTATAGATGTTATATAGTCTTCTATAGCTGTTTGTCACAACAACATATAACCTTCATCTGACTACTACATACTTAAGTTTTCATTGGTTTGTTTGATTTATTGCCATTCAGCCTGTCTTCGCCTTCCAGTGTATAACTCAAGCCTTTAAAAATATTCATTTTTCTCCACACTCCATCAAGCCTTTATGGAAATCTGTACCTTAAAGTGCCGCATTTATTCTAAAGTCCGGTGTATCAATATGCCTGATATGCAATGCAAAGGCATCTCTTACATTTGTTATTCAAGAGTGTCCTGAGCTACGTTTCATTATTCATGGAGTAATCCCATTTTCCTCATGTAAATCAGCAAAAGCAACCATATTGGGTATTTTTTTTATTATTTAGTCCCTAAGCAGACATGTCATGCTGTCAGTTGGAAAATGGGAAAAAACGACTTGGAAGCCAAGGTGCTCTCTGAAAGGTCAGTCATCAGTCTGTTGTTGGTGAACCATCTGTTACACTATCAGTGTTCAATTCAAATAAGATTTAGGCCCAGACAGGACAGGTAAAGCAAAAGAAATGGCTTGTAATCTTTTATAATTCACATCCTTCCGTTACCTTGCTCGCAGAAAGTAGGAGGTTAAGACGTACACGTACGGTTCTTGTTATGCACAAAACCTCTGCTATTTAGATTCAAGCCTTTAAAGAGGTTATGACGAATGCAAGTGCAGGCCAAGGCCCTCTTATTATCAATAACAACAAAGCTGAGAAAATGTCCATCGCCCCGAATAATCCCCTACCGCGTGGATTTATTGCGAGGCCCGCAGCCGCACACTAGAGCCCGTTATGACTTGTATTATTTTATCAATGTGGAAATAAAATGATCTCAACTCGCCTCTTATTCATCCGGAAAGGGAAATACAATTCTGACAGAGTAACGTCTGTGAGCCCGTAGCCTTTCGCTATAATCAAGTTGTAAAGAAAGAGGGCCCATGAATTTTAATGAACATTATTGTCCATGAGAGCTTTCTTTAAGGAAATACCTTGATGGGTTTGAAGTGTTGGCGGGGAGGGGGGATGGGGGGGCTAGGCAGTGATGAAAATTTACCCATCTTATATGAAAGGAATGGAGCCCGGTCTCACACCAAATTCATGGCAGAAATTACCCACAGGATAAAGCTCAGGATCCCCATTAGCACGTGTAATGCTCTTTTCCAACACATGGGCTTTACATCCCT
The DNA here is from genome assembly GCA_037974405.1 of Brachyalestes nurse. NCBI lineage: Eukaryota > Metazoa > Chordata > Actinopteri > Characiformes > Alestidae > Brachyalestes > Brachyalestes nurse. The sequence continues at coordinate 17,441,133 of JBBPCY010000136.1, read as the reverse complement.
GCAGCACATTGAATATAATTGCCTATTTACAGGGGTACTGCGAGAGGTTGGGGGTGGTTGGGGTGAGGGGAAGTGTTAGGTTGATTCTAAGGGGTGAGCATTGACAGGGGGCCGCCTTAAAACACTATTATTAGTAGTAGTAGTAGACATAGTAGCAGTAGTATATATATATAATAATCCTATTGGTATGTATTCAGCATTAAGAGACCTACCAGGAATAGATACTTTAAACATAGAGATGTGTTTCGGGCCCAAACCGTTGTAGCGCCTTGAAATCAATTCTGTACCTGTGATCAGACTGAAGCAATGTGATCTCTTTCCTTGATTTTAGTTAGAACTCTAGCAGCAGCATTTTGAATGAACTGGAGCTTTAATGGACTTTTTGGGAATCCCAGTGAGGAGAGTGTTGCAATAGTCAACCCTACAGGAAATCAATGTGTGGATAAGTTTCTTTAAATCTAGGTTTGGACACAAAGTCTCTAACTTTAGCAATGTTTTTAAGGTACCAAAATGCTGACACTGTTACAGCTTTGATGTCATCACCAAGGTTTCTATCCATGATTATAGGTTAATTACATGGGTGGACATCTTAAGTGCTCTAGATTCCAGCTGGGTACGAAGAATTTATCTTCCCTCTTTATTTCCAATCAAGACCATTTCTATTTTGTCTTTATTTAATTGGAGAAAGATCAATATTGACATAAATAGTGATATTTTACATGGTAGGACATAATAAGGTATTGCACATATTGAAATGATTTAACTCCCAACAAGAAAACTGCACACTATGTTGCACATTTTAAGCCCATTGCACATAATAAGATATTGCACATAATGCTAATGTTTTAGCACCCGATAAGAAAATCCCACAATAATGCACATGTTTGGCTATTACACATAATAAGAAGATAATAATGCACATAATAAGAAATTGCACAGCAAAGTAACACCAGGCTATTGCATAAACTCATCATCTTAGACATATCTAGCTACAGCCTGAGTGGGTCTCCACCTCAATGCTATCACCCAGTAGTGAAGTAGGTATTGAGTGTTAAAAGGACGTGACCCAAAATTAAAATTCTACTGAATTTTATTGGATTCTTCAAAGCTGATTTTGAGAGAGGCCAGTCATGTATTTCTGACCATCCATACATTAGTGGTCAGTGCCAATAGGCTCAGTTCAGTAAGTCATGTAAGTCTGGGTCACCAAATAGGTTGGTGGGTGGTATTAATTAGAAGGGGCAATATTACATCCTTTCACAAGGCCCACATTTTCTAGCAACACCCTGCTTGAAATTGATTTCACAGTTACATATCATTAAAAAAACTGTCCAATTAGTACTAAATGTGTGTTTTAGGAAGGACATTATTTACACGTCCGCAGTAATTACCTCCACGACTTAGCTGGAGGTCGTAACAAGCATTATATCTCTCCAAGGACTTACAAGGATGTCAAGATAAAAAATAGAATGACTCCACCTTTGTAGCAAGGTGAAGTTTGTGGTTTTGCATAGTGTTTACTTTGACCAAAAACCACATGCAGGAGTGAATTTGGTGTTTCTGGAGCCCCAAGTACAGTTTTCTCTGGAGGCCCCAATGGAAATTGCTATTTTTTTCTTGTACAACTTTTAAGGAAACCACCATTGTGTCTAAACATAAGAAAACATCTGTTGCCTTTCTATCGACGTGTTGCTTTGACCACCGTGATTATTAAGCGCTTGTTGGCAAAGACCTGATGAAGCTAACAGTTTAACATTTTGCCTGAGAATAGGACAAGATAAGCTCAGCAACTAGCAAGATCAGATATCTGGTGAAATGGTAAGCCTGCAACAACTGTAATACCTTTATAACTGCTTATTCATGGTTTATAAACTGTCTACAACCTCATTAATAACCTGATTATAAATCATTTATAAAAACTTTATAAAAGTAGTCTTTTTGTAGAGTATTACCATAAAACATAACATTCTTACCACTGAGTCATTACGCAAAAACTGTGACAGTAATTCAGTCCACTATTACACACGAGTGTGTGGCAAAATATGAGAGCATCATAAAATTCATAGATGACTTCACAGTGATTGGACGAATAAGTGATGGGCTTATAGGACGGAGGTGGTGGAACTTATCATATGGTGCCATGATAACAACCTCTCTCTAAATGTCAATAAGACAAAAGAAGTCAAAAACCTCATCCCTATTGGTCCATGTCTTGAAACTGTTGATAGGTTTGCATCTATTGGTATACACATCAGAGACAGCCTCGCATGGTCTCTCAGCACCAACTGCATCATCAAGAAAGCCCAGCAGACATGGTACTTTCAGAAGCATCTCATGATTTATAATGAGTACCAAAGCTCTTTTGAACTGGCTGTAACACAGAGTGTATACTGACAGGCTGTATCACAGTATGGTTCGGCAACCTGACTGCTATGTACTGCAAACAGCTACAAAGGACTACAACTTTGTAACATCTACAACACTCTATGCAAAAGAGAAGCCCAAAGGGTCAGTATAGGATGCCAGCCACCTGCTCATGTTCTGTCCTTACTTCTTCTATCTAAAACATTTGCCATCAATCACACACCAGCTGTCCTTTCCTCAGGCAGTCAGACTGCTGAACAGCTGATGCCACCATATGCACCATTGCATGATATGTACTGTACTGTGTGTTATGTATGTAATCAGTGCATGAGGTACCTAGCCTGTGCAGGTCTCTAGTATCCTTATTTATTCGTTTGTGATGGTGGCATGTATGTTAGGAGTTGCAGCACATGTATTTCATTGTATTTTTTATAACTTGAACTTGAACCATCTTTGGTTCTACTCCATACTGGTCTGTTAACATATCTGTTAACATATCAAAGCTCTGGGCAGTTAGAAAGAATGGAAAGGTTAATTTCATTACCACTTTGTCTAGAGCTTACTGTTATGACTTTGAAGCCACAGACGAAGCTTCTTTCTTTTCTCAGATGTTTCTTTGAAGTGGTTTTCAATTTCTTTCTTTCTTGGATGCCACTTAAAAAAACATTTTAGGGTTGTTCAAGACTGCTGATTAGGTATGGTCGAGGTGTCAAAATGAGAAAAAACAAATGCAGTTTGTCAGGTTTTTCAGTTTGTTTATTTCACCAACCACTCGTGGCTAGCAGCATTTGTGTGGTTGACAGGGTGGTAACAACCTCACTGAGAAGCATTTCTGGAAACTTAACAAGGTGATATTGGACTTTACTTGGATTAAAAATTGAGTTAGCATTAATCATACTGTTCATCATACATATTCTGTCACATACGATATCTCATTTAAAGATGCAAAAATTGAACTTTTGAAAGTGGTGCCATAAAAGAACCACCATCAAGATCCCTTTTAATGGAGGTTTCCTTAAAGAGCCACTTTTGTAAATGTGCAGGTGTGGAAAAAAAACTTTATGCTTTGATAGGCCTCCACACAATAGTGATGAGAAAAAAACAAGAAATGAGGGTGAAATTATTGATGAATATTGCTATTTTCATTAGTTTAAACCACAGGTTATTTATGAAACCATTTGTGCCAGAAGAGACTACAAAGCCTTAAGGTCTTTCCATACCGAGTTTCAGTTTTACAGACCACTGTCCAAAAACAGAAGACTGTTGAAAAAAGTTTTGCAAACATAAACAATAACAGTAAAGTCATCTTTCACATTGAAATTCATGGTTGTTCATGGTTTACTCATCGCTTCACCCACACACAAAGACTCCTCCACCCACACATTCTCAGGACAGTACTGCTGCAGAGCTTCAGCAGTGAGTTAGTGGATGTTTTTCAGTAGCCTGGGTCTTTGTGTTGGAAAGACTAAAAAGACTATTTGACTGCTACTTGATGGACCATTTTGCTTCCTCTTTGTCACTTGAGAGACGTTGAATCACATTAAATCAGCCTGACATGAAAAAACCCCACAAGGACTAAACATTAAGTTGTGAATAAGAAAGACTCTCACTCACAGGGCAACCCACTACTGTATGTGTAAAAGAAGTAAAATCAGGACTGAAGTTTTAGATCAGATCGGAGTTTGTGATGCCAGCTGTGAGGTATTGAAAAAGTGTTTCCTGGAGCTGTGTGTTACATTATATTAAGAATGTAGAATGCAAATGTATCTATTGTTATATCTGATTTTTTGTGAAATCCAACAAATGAATAGAATCTGTTCAATGAAAAGGTAGAAAAGGATGTGTCAGCTGTAGAGTTTATCTTTTCATTTAGAAAATCAACAACATGTAATGTGTTCCAACTCTTGCACGTGACTGTCTCCAAATCTTTGATGAATTAGGTGCAATATACTTGAGCCTGCACCCACATTCATCTGGGAACAAATCCCATAAGGCGGTTGGTGCTTGGGCATATTACGAACACCATTTGCCACTAATGGACTCAGGGCAGGGGGACATTTACTAGTTAGACTAAAGTACATTCCGCCCATCATTTGTGCTTTGGGACAAGCTGAGAGGCTCTATGGGTAATGTTCCCTTCCGCCTGCCCTCCGTGTTTTAATCATTAACATTGCCATTTTGGGGATGAGAATATAATGGCTGCTAGGTGCCCTGGGTAGATGGGTTGGGGGGAGAGGCTTCCATTAACGACCGTTTTTAAACAAGCGGCCATCTCGGCGGTTAAAGGACACATGGTGCTCGCAGGGTAATGACGGAGCTCTTCGTGGGATGTAGGGTGAGGATAAAAAAATGCATACAAAATATATCACCACTCCTCAGCCTGCACTGTCACATGAGATTTTGAGAGAGAGAACGTTAGAATGCTGCCATTTAAGGTACTACGGGTTTTTAAAATAATAGAAAAAAAGTTACATTTGGATACACAAAAGAGACATTATCTATTTAAATATGAATATATTTGCATACAACATGGATGATGTTACAATAAAAATGCTGATATTATTGTGTGGACATACTCCAGATATTTTACAGAGAAAAGATTTGACACTCTTGTATGTCTGTTTATTCATGACAATATTAATTTTTTTGGAGGGGATAGAATATCCATATATTATTCATTGAAGCAGCATAATTTTTTAAAACTGAATATTATTAGTTATAAAACTAAAAAAACTTCTTGGACTAGCTTTGAAAGATTAGCTTATTCTAAGTGTGTGCCCTCATGAATGTTCTTTCGTTTCTCTCCTCATTTGCTCTCTCTCACAACCAGCCACCAATGGCCAAAATCTAGAGTCCAGCCTGCACAGAGCATGGGTAAAAATCGGCCACTGACATTCTCCAAAAGCCAGGTGGCATCTGGTGTTGTTGAAAGAAAATTGTGAAGTTCTGATATGGCATCAAATCATTTATTAGCTGCTACTATTCCTTTTGCAACCATGCTCACAGAGTCCCCTAGCACCCAGGTCCCTGGCCTGCAGCTCTGGCTATTTTGGCCATTGCACAGGTTATAACACAAACACCTGTACCACCACAGCCTTCAACCTGAGTGTGTAGCACTGTAATCATTACCCGTTAGCTGAAAGTCATCAATCAGAAAGCTGTATTAACTTCAAACACGAGTGCGCCCAATGAAGCACAACAAAGCCTTAAGGTGATACAATATGCAAAGCCCGGAGACGCAGCCCGAAACTGCAAAGGCAGCGATTTTCGGCAGGGGTCTTGGGAGGGGAATAAAGCTGCACAACTGGGGAAGAAGGAGAAACTCTCCCTTCTTTGCCGTGTGTGATCATAGGGCGGCTCAAAAGGAAATTGCTGAATTCCCAAATACTTGCGGCTTGGCTTAATTAAAAGCACATTACGATCCAGGAGAACAGGAGGGTCTGAGGAGGCCCCGGCGTGGCGCTTTGGCTCATGGCTAATGAAATGAGATGATTATGTAAGCTGTCTTGGAGTCGCTCTTCTTTGACAGAGGTGCTAGGAGTTCCAGGCATGGGGAAGGAGGCACTGGTGCCCACGGGAGCCAGTGTCAATAACATGTCAGGTCCGTGCCTGTGAGCTACATACAACATTAGCTCGACTACAGCACGCAGGCAGACTATTCTCTTTAAAGTAGACCGAGTTTAAATTGGCTCACATCAGAGGGCAGCGGATAGAAGGCGACACATGAGGAGCACTCACCAAGACAAGCATGTATCCACGCAACGAGCTGCCTGCAATTTAATTTATCCCCTTCAGCGACTGGAAAATAATTGGGGTGTCATTTCCTGTTTTCGTTTTTCACCCTCTTTGGACGCTCAGATAATTCCCACATGACTGCATACGTATATAGACATTATGAGGCGCTGATTTGTTTCGTTTCACTTCAGATCATGTCAGGTGTCTAATAATGCCTTGAGCCTTCCAGCCTCAATTCCGCCACAGTGCTCTAGGAAGCGCTATTGGGGGTGTTTTTGTTTTGTGCTGTCCCCCCGAATGTACTAGCATGCCCTCTACTCTCTCTTCAAGAACAATAGGCCAGATTTTCTATCAAAAAAAATAACCCATATGCCAGACTGCATTAAATGGGGATGATATTGTCTTCTGCACTTTGCCATGTCTAGGCATTTTTTGTAAATATGTGGAATTATTATATGCGCACAGTGTTGCTACTATATAGGTGCACTCTCTAGGTTTGCAATTACTGACTGCAGCCCATCTACGCCATGTGTCGGCCACCCTCTACCCCGTCACATAATGGGAAGGAGCCATTATAGGACCAGAAATGATTATTCTCAGTGCAGCAGTAACGCCAACACTGCAGTGGCATGGTAGTCTATCATTGGTTTAGAAAACACAGCATCCACAGCTTTAAAGAAATAGTTCAGTCAGTAGTGTTGCTAAGAATGAATAAAAGCCAATAGTCACTGATTAGCATTATTCAAATGACATTAACTAACTAGTTGTTCATAACTAGTACGTAGTAGTAGCATTTATGTCTGAACCATACCTGTAACTTACACAAGTAGTAGCTGGTTGTGAATATGGACACACCTATCAGACCAAGTCCATACCTGTCTGCCACTTTTCAGTCTTAGCCAGAGCAGGAGGGATGTATTCTACAGAGGTCCTCAGGGACAAGTTTTCGTTGCCCCCCTTCTTCCATATTTCTCTCTCTCTCTTTCCCTCTCTTGCACCTTTTGCTCTGTGCCCCCACCCTCCCCTTCTCCCTCTCCACGTCTGCATGGCTCGGTAAAAAACGCTCTGCCCACGGTTGCATGTAAACCTGCAGGGCATTTTAAATGGAGCTTTGATCTCTGTCTCTGAACACACCCTGAGTTTGAGAAGAAAAAAAAATTCTAGCTAGTAGCATGTCTCTGGATGTGCTGTAATGAACAAAGTGCCACTGAGAAAAATCCCCTAGAACTCTGCAAATCTGCCCGTTCAGCAGCATATGGTGGGGGAATACATCAGAAGCTCCTCCACACCAACCTCCTAATGCCTCTTCTCTTTGTGTGAGAGAGCACGCAGCTATAAGCAGTCTGGAGCCCGTGTGTGCTTGCTTTGTGTGCGCTGAGAGCATGACATTTGGACATCGAGTGCTGTAGTATTCCACCGAGTGATCAATCGTTTAGTAACTGAGTTCCTTAAGAAGCACAGCATTCAGAGGAAATCTATCAGACGCTGAGATAGCAAGAAATTCCTGACCGACATGAAAACATAAACACAAAAATGGCATCTTGCTAGAATAAGGAGAGAACACGATTACTTGAATTCATTAAGTTAAACTGTAGATGCTTTCAGCGGTTTACAGCAGTTAGCATGGGCACTCTGACTGGTCTACGCCCCCATTAGCTGTTAGCCGTGATGTTGCTTTTAGTAATTTGCGTGCCAGGGGCTCTTCAGTGGGTTCAGACCACATGGGCTTGCCTTCACAATACAAGTGCATCAGTGACCCTGTGGCCGTTTTACCAGTTCTTCCTTGGACCACTTTTGGTTGGTCCTGACCACTACATACCGAGAACATCCCACAAGATGTTTTGGAGATTCTCTGACCCAGCAGTCACAGTGTGGACCTTGACAAAGTCACTTAGATCTTTCCAATGTTTCTTGCTTCAAAACAATTACTTTGTGTTCTGACTGCTCAGTCACTACCTAAAACATCATTACTGTAACGAGATAATCAGTGTTATTCACATTACCTGTCAGTGGTTTTAATATTGTGGCTGACTGGTGTATACTTTCAGATGTGCTCCTATTAAGAAGAGTTTTCCTTGTTAAGTGGTGCTTCTTTATCTTTTCATGCTTCTAAATCCTTTTATCTCAAGAGAAGTGCTTGGGCCCTTGCATGGCTTGGAGGGGTCGCGGTAAGTCTTTATCAGAGACACTCTCAGCCTCTCTTGTGCGTGCAATAATTTGAAAATGAGCAAAAGGTCACTTGTGAAATGAGGTCCTGTCTCGGTCTGCCAGGATTCTTGGGGTGGGGAAAGAAAAAAAAGTAGAGGAATTACTCAATCAGGGTGCGACTCGAGTAAAGCTGGAGGGCCCCGGAGGAGAGGACGAGGCAATCCGAAGATTGATTCCACCACAGCAGCCGCTCCTCTACTGTAATTCCCACTATCCGATCATTCATCTCAGTGTTTTCTGCTATGTGGAGCGCATCCGACGCCTCCCTGTATGGAGATTTCACATGAGGTCCTGGAACTCCCGCATTGCAAAGCCCACCAGGGCCAAGGGGGGATGAAGAATACACTTACAGGGAAACATCATTATCTGTGATTTGGCTTGGGACCCTCACTCTCGAAGCATGGATACGCAAAGGCAGGTAATTTTTGCCCCTCCCCATGCATGTAGTCCAAGGCAGTGAGAAAAAGAATATGATTTGGACCTGGCCGATGCCGCTGGGTCATTTATCAGCCTGCTGCCTCACTGCTTTGGGCTTTTGTGCAGATGGCTGACTATTTCCAGTTTGCTCCACTTGGAGCTGCCATTTACACTCTGCAGAAAAGGTTCTGGGGATGCTATAGATCAGCCAACTCTTAATGAATGGCTCTCTTTTGAAGAAGTTTTGTAAATGAGTTTGAAAAACATTTTTGAATGTCATATCAAAAGGTTTTCCTTCACTTTGGAATTAAACAGACCATTCACACACCAGCCATTCAGAATTTAATATTTTTTGAAATTACTGACATTTAGTTTAAGAGTGAACAAGAGATTTGTGTTCTTTGAATTATTCAAGTGCTGTAAACACGGCATCGTTTCTCTTATTGTGATGTTTACTCGAAAATGATGCTTTAAACAACAATATTTTTCATTTTGGAAATTAGGAGAAATATTGTCATCAGTTCTTAAAAACTAAGGCAAAGCTGTTCAGTTCAATTGCAGTGGTCTTTTGATTTATATATATATATATACGTGTGTGTGTGTGTGTGTATGAGTGTGTATAACCTCCAATTGCCCTTCCCAAGTCAAAGTTAAAATCATAGTTGCAGCCTGGACTACTTTTAAAATGAAGTACAGTACACAGCAGCCAATCAGAACAGAGGTTATTTACATGTAATACTCTTTTAAAAACAAAATCTAGCTACTAAATGCTAAGGGACTTACAATGATCTTGTAAAACTGAATTCTCACTGATTTTGGTAATTAAATGTAGGAACACAAAAATCCTTATATTGCCCTTTTTAAATTCCAAAAAGCTTCCATAATGTACATGTCCAAGCCAAAAACCATTTAGGAACCTTTGTTTTTAAACACATCTTTCCTGAAGCAAAAGCGCCAAAGGGGTCAGGGGGGGAGAAGTTCAGATTTGGCTGCCAAAAAGTAGGCGAGCTCGTTTATTTTCCATAAATAGGAGGGCGAGCGGGCATACGTGCGTTGCAGGCTGGCCCCAGCCTCCTCTCTTTTGGTCCAGTGAACACCGTTCATACCGATCCGCACACTTCTTTTTCATTACTCAGCTTCTGCCAGCCGGCACTTGTGCGCTGAAACGGATAAATTCGAAATCTTTCAAAAGTCTGGGAAAAAAAAGAAAGAAACTACTGCAAGTCGTGAGGGATTTTTGCCCATACATCAAACAGATTTATCCATGGCTAATGTACAGCACACGGTGATGTGATATTTTACACCAAGACCTAGCTTTCCCCCAGCCATTGTCACCATTATAAATGGAAGGAGTATTGACCACCGAGTTAGTCCATAGATTATTAATGGCTGTTATGTATGTTTGTATTGACTCACGTTTGTTTAACATTTATCTGTGCAGGCGTTCACCACGAGGGACCAAGTTCACCTTGAAATTGGACCAAAAACAAAGATTCTAGCTTATCAGGATTCTGTAAGACTGACTCTCAGGCCCGTGAGCTAAATCAACACTGGGCGCAACAGAATATCAGCAGGTATCCATATGAAATGAAAGAACATGGACAGTTCTATTCATTTTAAAGATACTTTGAAATATAATCTATGAAAGGGCTTCTGGTTCAAATTCCGGATGTGTATATCAACGGTGTATTTGAGGACAGCCAGTTTTTTTTTTTCTGAATGCTTGCACTGGGACGCGAGTGACCCCATACATTTTCTTTCACTCATGGAAGATTTCAAAAAGGCCAGTTGTCTATGGCCCTATCTATCTATCTATCTATCTATCTATCTATCTATCTATCTATCTATCTATCTGTCTATCTGTCTGTCTGTCTGTCTGTCTGTCTGTCTATCCTCAGTCTTAGGTGACTATTATTATGACATTATTAAACCTTTATATATATAAGCATTATGAAGGCATCAGAATATCCATTCCAATGAAAATGTAGATTAGTGTGAAATGTAAAATGTAACTAGTATGATCAAGGGACTTTTATTTTTATTATTTTATAGCTGCCTATACTCCTCCAACAGTTTTTGAAATACTGGCATGGTTCCAATGTCAAAACGTGTATCAGTATCTGGTGCAGTTCACATGTATTCAGATTTTTGATTAGTTGATCAGGGGCCGAGTATTAATCTATTTTTTTGGTCGAGTCAACTCTGTAATATATGGGGAGAGAGGGAGAATGGTTGAGTTGCCTTCAAAGTGTGTCAGAGAAAAATCAGAGAAACAAATCAGTCTTGCGCACAGCGGACAAACTTCACGACACTTTAGTTTAGATCTGTTACAAAAAAAGTCTTACTGTTAGCTGTGGTTTAATTGAAAAAGATCAGCCCATGAATGAGGCTATTCACCCATCCTTACCCATAAATGGCTTGGTAAGAGTCAGCAAGTTAATGCCTCTTAAATGCTTTAGAGGTAAAATGCCATGCGTTGAATAAAGAGAATCCAAAGAGCACAGGTTCAAATCCATGCTACGAGTAGATTCTTTTTTAACGCAAACTTTTTTTGGCCCATAACACCAATGTCTAGGTGTTTTTAAACACTGGTTTTATAGTAACCAGCAATCACACTTTGCATTATCTCACGGACATATAATCTAGTTTGTGTCTTTTATAATACAAGATGAAGATGATAAGTTCTTGCAGATTGGCCTTTATTCTATTTTAGACAAATAAATAAATCTCCTTTGATAACCTGTTTTTAGAAGCTGATATCACCATGTCAGTGTTTACAAAGCTATATGCTCCTTTGGGTCACACATCATGGCTGTTTTACATCAATTGTGCATTAAAGCGTAGAAAGTTGCAAGACGTCAGCTTGACTACATTAACGGCAGAGATGAAGTGCTTGAAACGCAAATATTGATTAATATTCTGAGCCGTCATTGATCTCGTGTACACATGGCTGCTTCTGGAATGCCCACGAGCTAAGCTGTACACCCCAGACCATCACACGCGATGAAATGTCAGCGTTGTTTGGATCTTTTTTTTCGCAATTACTCACAAATTATGAGAGAATGGAGCTTCGCGATGTTTTTTATCATATGCATACAATACCAACATATGTTTCCTACCTCACATCACTGATTCTAAAAAAAAAAATAATTGGTGAACAAGTAATTGGGAGCGCATTGTGTGTCATATTTGTATTCACACCATCTCTGTGGTTCACCTGTGCCGACCCTTATTGCCTTTGAGAGAAAGAAGAAAAAAACAACAAAAAAAAAACAAAACCAAAGGAAAAAAATATGAAACCCCACAGAGAAGAAACAGTCAAATGAAAACGCTAGCATTCACATTTCCCCGAAGGCTCCTTGGCAATAAAAGGAAAGGCCCTGATTTTCATTCAGATAGAAAGCCGGCGGTATTGCGTGCCGCTCTTTGCCTTTGCTCTACAGTGATGGCGGGGGGAGGCGCACTGATCTTGCGATGGTTGCCGGGATTCTGGGCTATTTCCTCCACTGGCCAGAGACAACACTGCGCATCACATTATCATGTTATTCCCCTGTCTGAGCTGCGCCGCTTGATTTTGGTGGAAATGAAAGTTTGGAAAGGGATTTCCAGATACATCCCCTTACCTAAGCTCTATAGCGGGTGGGGATAAGAACATCATTTCAAGACTTTTCATTTATGATTTGTGCTTAGAGTATAATGCAAGGAATCGCCTTTCACAGTTAACGTAAGCCAGCCCTGAACACAATGGTTCTCGGAAGCTTCCATTTGAGCTTTATAAAGGATCTTAGAGGAGGACATGATAATATTTAGGAAAACAGAATGGAAAAATGTGGCCAGTAGATTATCTATCTGTTATCAGCCATGGAACGAGTTGAGAAGCCATAGTTAACCACTACTATATGAGTATAGATAGATATAGATGGCATTTGTGACACTTCATTTGAAGATTCCTTTCATACAGATTTCACAACAGACTACATAAGCACCAAAGCATATTTATAAAGAAGTGCTGAGTATGTATCTTATTCTAGATGTTTTATGAAGCAATAACACTGATATTTTATAAGACTTTTTATAAGACTGTTATGAAGCATAATTAACAAGTAATGGAGCCTATAAGGCATAGTCTAAGTAATGGTATATAGTAACACGGGTCAGCAGTCGCCGTTTCAGTCCATTGCAGATTTTCAAACCTCCCGCCATTCTTGGATTGGCTACTATTCAATCTTCCGTCTCTGAGTACAGATGACTCTTCCGCCACGCCCCCTCATCCTTGTGCTGGTTGTTTATGTTTGGGTACATATGTTTATGTCTGAGCACATACCAAAGAAAACGCCCGTTTTTTTACAGTACGGTCTATACAGGGGTAACATCGGTATTTACATTCTAGCACTGCTGGAGAGTTCAATATGAACTGTACAGTAGGGATACAGGTTTACCTTTACCTTTTCTTTAAGGCTAATGAGTTTAAAATGAAATTTAAGTGTTTTGGGAGCATATGTGGGGGCATATTTAGGGTTTACACTATAAAATAGGCATTTTAGGCATTTTTTTTTACCACATCACAACAACGCGGTGTTTCACTATACGCGGGTGCTCGTGCACCAGTTTCACACTGGCCTCAATTATAGAAATGTACATCAATGAGTTATAGTCGAATACACAATAACGTAAATGAATCATAACTGAATACACAATAACAACTGCAATGTTGCTGCTAAAGTCATTTTAAAGTCAATGTGTCCTCATGTAGAAGTACCTTCCACTTTTACAGATTTGTGTTTGGATACATATATGCTTATGTATATGTTTAATAAAACAATGAATTCCTTATGTCTGAAAATCATTTAAAGTAAAGGTTATGGAAATCTTTTGTAGAACTAGTCTATGATGTTTTTAAATGATAGGAATAATTCTGTTAAAATCACATTTATAATTTTTTCAACTAGAAATCAATTAGCAGAGGCAGTTTTATAAACACTAGAACTCAACAGTCACCACAATAGTCTCCAAACTAAATCCATCACCATAACTTCTCTCAACCTGCTCAAACCACACCCACACCTTCATTAAGGTGGCACAGACTTGTTGATGTGGTTTCGCACACAGAATGACTTTCGTTGATTTCACAATTATAGGCAGCTATTCCAAGCAACACCAGGCCTGGTATTCATAAAGCAGTCACAGATGACAGAACAAAGTCCTAAACCACATCTGCAACTGTACTTTTACAGAAACAGTCTGAGCTACATGGATGATTATTGACTTCTAGTGTTTGTTAGCAACATTAGCCTCATGGCATATTTATTAATGAGCGTGTTATAAATGAAACAAAAGTCTATTCCTTTCTATGACACTGTAATACTTCATAAAACATCTTTTATACCATCTTTTTACACAACAGCTTATTTACCAATCACATAAGCTGTTGCTTTACAAATATGTTAAGTGTTCATACATGTTTTATGAAGTCATGTAGGTAGCTGCTAAATTATGTGCCACTCTTAAGAAATATTTTGCTTAGATCACACTTTCATTTACTTTTTCTTTTGTTCAGTGCAAAAAGTAGCCTTTTACATTTAGCATGCCAGCAATGCCCTCATTTGGGTTTAGGTCATTTTGGCTTATATGAGGTCAGAATATGAACAAATTGTGCCGCTATCTAGTAGCATCAATAGTATAACATTCTGTGATGTTTAAAAAAGATACCACCAGTCCTGTAAACTTGTATAGGAGAGGCCAGACAAAAATAGACATTGTATGAGGCAACATTATGCTTCGACGTTGAAATGATGTTCCTGTGCTCGCAAAGTGGATGCAACTGTTTTCATCATTTCACACTATAGGGACTTTTCAAACCAACTGCATAGCTGTAAAATGGTAACAGCTGTACAGTTGAGCAAATCTGAATATATTTGCATTTTGTAGGCTATACTGAGTTCTGCTTGCAGTAGTGATATGCATAAATATGAATAGGTTACACTTTTCAAAATGAGCAGATATAACAACATATACAGCTCTAGAAAAAAATAAGAGACCACTGCAAAAATGTTCACTTTCTCAGGTTTTATGTTTCATAGGTGCAGGTACTGAACTGAACAGTTTTGTCTTAGTTTTTAAGAACTGCTGACAATGTTTCTCCTAATTTCCAAATAAAAATATTGTTCTTTAAAGCATCATTTTTAAAGGAAATGACAAAACATCAAAATAAGAGAAATGATGCAGCGTTTACAGAACTTGAAAGAAAACAAATCTCTTGTTCTCTCAAACAAAATGGCAAAAATTACCTTTGATGAACTTCTAGTAGTGTTTTACCATCCAACTGGTCTCATTGTGAAAGGAGAGTGTTGATTACAGCAGGGTTTTTATACTTCTCCTCATTAAATAAGATGTGATCCAGGTGATCACTAATCAATACTTCATGAAGCAGAATGATGTGCTTGTGTAGGAATTTAACAGACACTGGCATGGAATGGTTGTCAAACTCATAGAGATGCTGATTTAAAAATAAATTGCAGTGGTCTCATTATTTTTTTTTATTCCAAAGCTGTATTGTATAGGTGCCCTTCATGTTGCAAAAACAGCTCTGACCTGCCAAGGCATGGACTCCACAAGACCGCTGAATATGAGCTGTGAGAAGAGAAGATCCCATCATTCTTGTAATTTTGCAACGTGGGGCCTCCATGGATCAGTACAGTTTCCCCAGCACATCCCACAGATGCTTGATCGGACTGAAAGCTGAGGAATGCCAGGACCTTTGATCTCTTTGTTATGTCCTATTTTTTGTAGTGGGGTGGGATGCATTATCCTGCTGAAAGAGGCCACTGGCATTTAGGAATGTTGTAGGTGGTTCAATACAAAGTAACATCCACGTGAATACCAGGACTCAAGATTTCCCAGTAGATCATTGCTTAGAGCATCACACTACCTCCACTAGATTGCCATCTTCTCATAGTGCATCCACGCTCTATCTATTCCCCAGGTAAGTGACACACACACACTCACACACCTGGCCGCCCATATGAAGTAAAAGAAAACATGATCCACCATTTTCTGATGCTCCAGGGTTCAGTTATGATGCTCCATACAAAGCAAGCTGTAATGTGTTCTGACACCTTTCCTAACAGATCCAGCATGAACTCTTTCAGAAATTTGTGCTATAGTAGCTCTTCCGTGGGATCAGAGAGACTAGCCTTCGCTCCCTACCTGTTTCAGTGGGCCTTGTGTATCCATGACCCTGTTACCCAGTCACTGATTGTCCTTTCTTGGACCACTTTTGGTTGGTACTGTCCATTGCAAAAAAGGAACACCCCATAAGACCTGCCGTTTCGGAAGTGCTCTGACCCAGTTGTTTAGTTATCAGAACTTGGCCCTCGTCAAAATCAGTCAGATCTTACGCTTGCCCATTTGTCCAAAACGTCAGCTCCAAGAGCTGACTGCCTAATATAGCCCACCCTTTGACAGGTGCCACTGTAGCAAGATAATCAATGTTATTTACTTCTCCTGTCAGTGGTTTAAATGTTGTGGCTAACCGGTATAATAATTAGCAAAAAAAATGAAATTTCTTTTATCCACATACAAAAACAACAGAATATGGGCTACATTTTTTGGTGTAATTATTTATATATTCCTATTAACATATATTTTGAATTTATTGAATTTTGGGGGGTTTTCTTCTGTTGTTTTGAAGGTTTTTATGACTCAGGTTGTCACCATTACCCAAACCCCCTTAATGTTCATTATGCTACACCCCTCACCCACAATAAAAGCACTATAACACAGGCTCAAGTGACTCGTCACTTTACTGTAAAATGGAGGAAAACACAGTCTCGTAGCGTATAGAAGAGCTTGTCTGGTATCAAGGCACATACAATTTTCTCACAAAAGACAGCGGGTTTGCAGGTCAGCCTGCAGATACTACAGACACTCCTGACCTCCATTAAAATTGATCAAAGTTATGCAGTCGGCTACATGCACACTCCAGTCCTTGACCTTTCCCACCTATACACACTCAATCAATTGGGTGTCCATGCCTTCCAGTGGTACCTACATGCTTATGCAGTCCACAGACATGGACAGCTGGTCATTCTTGGATGCATGAACAGCCTAATAACTAGAGCCTTTTTGAGAATATATGAAAGCTGATGTTTTTGTAAGTGTTGTTGTTCATGTGACTATTTTTAAGGTTTTAATATTAGTTTTTTTATTGTGTTTTATAAACACAGTTTCCACAATATATGCCCTATATGTCCATTTATTTCTAACTGATATTGTGCTGATGATGTCTAATGTTATGAAGAATTGACCAGTAGAAGTGGGCCAGAATTTCTCAGAAATAACCTCTTTATTATTTTACAAAGTATTTTTTTCCATTTTCTGAACAGCTACCACTTTGGAGATGGAGACATGTTTGGACAGCAATGATATATATCTCATTACACAGCCATTACTATTCCTTACGTTCTAAATGATGGTAGAACTAGAAACTTTTGGGGTTTCGGATTGAAGTTAAGGTTGTTTTACAAGCTATCTGTGTTTCAAGACAGACCATTCAAAGAACCTCCTAAAGATCCTCCAAGTACCCTTTCTTGCATACATGATCACTGATAATCTGTTATGTCCTCAAAGATGCTATTTTAACCTGAAATATGTTCAACGCATCTTTTATTTATCCCTGAAATGAAACAACCAGACATTTGTATTTGTATACACAACTGAATAAAAATATGAGACCCCTGCAATTTATTTTTAAATCAGCGTCTCTATGAGTATGACAACCATTCTGTGCCAGTGTCTGTTAAATTCCTACACAAGCACCTCATTCTGCTTTATGAGGTACTGATGAGGTGATCACCTGAATCAAACCTTATTTAATCAGGAAAAGTTAAAAAAACACTCCTGTACTCAACACTCTACTCTTACAGTGTAACCAGTTGAATGGCAAAACACTACTAGAAGTACAGTAAACCCTCACTATTCGTGGGTGTTCCAAGAGTACCCGCGTATAATAGAAAAACCATGTTGTTGTGTTTTGGTTAAAATGCCTAAAAATTCCCATTTTTATAGTGTAAACCCCAAATATCCCCCCATATATGCTCCCAGAACACTTCAATTTCATTTTAAACTCAGTTTAATGCATTACCCTTAAAGAAAATGTAAAGGTAAACTCGTATTCGCCTCTTTTCATTTAATTTACAGTAATTAAAATACAGGGCTTTAAACAAGAGAAACACTGAGATGATCCACGGGGGAGATTCTGGTCCACAGATGCTTCAAATGGCTGCAGAATGGAGAAAGAAGTCATCCGAATCAGAAAACTTTATTGATCCAGGAGGAAAAAGCTTAAAAACCGTTAGCATTAGCATTTAGCATTAGCAGCGTGTGTTAGCATTAGCAGCGTGCGGCAGCCAAAACAAAGGCTTGTACACAAAATAACTCTCTCTAACCACATGTTCACACGGGGCACAGCTTACTAATGCCAAATAAACTGAGAACTGTAAAAAATTGGGGAACAAATGACACGGAGCAGCCTCACACACACACACACACCCTCCCTCTCTGTGTCTCTGCTCCATGTCTCAGAGAGAGAGAAAAGGGTGCCTGCGCACGTGTGTGTGTGTGTGTGTAACCGCCTGCCTCTAAGTTTAGCAGTATTTCAGCATTTCAAGACGCACTTTCTATATTTATAGATGTATTTTATATCGAAATGTAGCTGAATATACGTTCATATTTCTTACAAAATTAGTAAATTATATTTTTCTTGATAATTTACCTCTAAAATGCTAAAAAAGTATATAAATATTGCCACAAAAAGGCAAAAAAAGTTGGAGGATGTTTTGTAGATTCCACGTTGTTGTGGATATTTCTGCATTATGGGGAGAGTTCGGTTCTCAGAAAAAAATCTGCGTGTGCCTGAATCCGCAACTGCTGAACCGTGTAAAACTGAGGGATTACTGTATATAGATTAGTTTTACAGCATCAAACTGGGAGGGTGTGTGTGTGTGTGTGTATGTATGAATGTGTGCGAAGGGTTAATGTAGGTTTGGTTCTTTCTAACACATTAAGTAGTTTGTAGTGAAATGTGCACACACACAAACTTTACAGCGCTAAAACTTTACAGCACTGATCAAGGGAAATCTTTTTCATTCATGTTGGTCACTAGACATGCTGTCCCTCCCTGGTTCCTCGTCTGATTCCCGGGTGCCACACACTTTTCTGTGCTTTTCATTAAATGTATCATGATTCACATTTTGCCTCGACACACTCTGGTGTTTTTTTCTCCCACAGGCTCCATTTCCTTGGTCTAGAAGAGTCTGGGGAGAAGGTAGGTGTGAAAGCAGCCAACTTGTGTGAAAGGTCGTTTATGTGTGAGTGTTACTGTGGTTTGCACAAAATAAAGCAAAAATTTTTGCATGTTTCAAACTGGCATTAAACGAGGTTCCGCTGTCCTACCAGGCCGTCACCGTGGCAACACAGTGAACCGCCAAAGACCACGGCTCATTCCAAAAGTTCACCACGAAGAAGTTCTAGCGAGGAAAGTGACCGAGACACCAAGGTGACCAAAAGCCGAGGTCGCTTTCTTGTCGTCAGTCCGTATAACGTCAGTGACTTTTCCACCACAGCGTTGAGCCATGTCTGACAACCGCCCCCGTACTGAGCCGTCTCCAGGCTTCCAGAAGGAGAAGCAGAACTTCCTCGGACCCCTGGACACCCACTCGAGCTCACCGGAGTCACAGAGATGGTGCAGGATGGGCAGGTCCTCCTGGCAGCGCTGAGCGAAAGACCTCGTCCCAGAACATCCGCGAGGCCAGACACTCCTCCTCATGCATATTTCATGGTTTTTCCTTTGAAGTGAAGCGCTAATTCCAGGGATATTGGCCGCTCACGACTCCGTGCTGACGTTTATTGGAGAAACTGATGTCCGAAATTACAGATTGACTGCAAATTCCTTCATGCCAGCAGCGCTCGGAAGATAAAATCTCATCTGTGGTCGAAACAGACCGCAGTCAGAGAGCTAGTGCTGCGTACGGTGCTAGTACTGAATCATACAGTACTGAAACAATGTACTGAAACTACTTGTCCTCGCACTGAAAGAGGTCATGTAGAACACCTGCAATGATGATAGTATGGAAACAATGGTGCTATACTGAAACAATGATGCTAGAACTGAAACAAAGAAGCTAGTAATGAAACAATGATACTAGTAATGAAACGATGATGCTAGAACTGAAACACTGATGCTAGTACTGAAACAATGATGCTAGTAATGGAACAATGATGCTAGTACTGAAACAATGATGCTAGTACTGAAACAATGATGCTAGTAATGAAACAATGATGCTAGTACTGAAACGATGATGCTAGTAATGAAACGATGATGCTAGTAATGAAAAAATGATGCTAGTACTGAAACAATGATGCTAGCACTGAAACAAGGATGCTAGTACTGAAACAATAATGCTAGTAATGGAACAGTGATGCTAGTACTGAAACAATGATGCTAGTAATGAAACAATGATGCTAGTACTGAATCAATGATGCTAGTACTGAAACAATGATGCTAGTACTGAAACAATGATGCTAGTACCTGGAACAATGATGCTAGTCATGAAATAATAATGCTAGTACTGAAACAATGATGCTAGAACTGAAACAATGATACTAGTAATGAAACAATGATGCTAGTACTGAAACGATGATGCTAGTAATGAAACGATGATGCTAGTAATGAAAAAATG
>JBBPCY010000136.1:17401370-17412326 GCA_037974405.1 Brachyalestes nurse | reverse complement strand
TATGGGGTGTTGTGTGTAGAATTCTGAGGAAAAAAATGAATTTAATCAATTTTGGAATAAGGCTGTAACATAACAAAGTGTGGAAAAAGCAATGTGCTGTGAATACTTTCCGGATGCCCTGTATCTCAAATTGACTGAAGAGGATGTTTTGAATGTGTTTTTATTACCATGGGGTGGTTGTGGCCTAGTGGGTAGGATACTTGCCTCTGGACCAAGAAGTCATGGGTTTGAATATTACCTTCAGTATACCACCAATGGGTTCCTGAGCAAGACCCTTAACCACAAGTTGCTCCAGGGAGACTGCCCTCTATAGTTAGGGAATGGAAGTCGCTTTGGATTTAAGTGTCTGCTTCATGTAAATGTAATTTTATAAT
Source organism: Brachyalestes nurse (assembly GCA_037974405.1). NCBI lineage: Eukaryota > Metazoa > Chordata > Actinopteri > Characiformes > Alestidae > Brachyalestes > Brachyalestes nurse. Next base: position 17,411,952 of record JBBPCY010000136.1, on the reverse strand, counting down.
ATTTAGTTAAGGACAACCATCAGTCTTATCATATTTATAGCTTTGTTGTGTAACTTACGCTGTGTAATTCACATTAAGTATGTAAGGACAAAAAGCAGATCAAATCTGAACTTGAAATCTGAATATGAAAAGCACTAAAAACACTAAGAACTGTAAACTGCTCCTTCCTGAATACAAATGTCACTTCATCGCGCAAAAATACTGAGGGCTGTGGCCCATTTCATTTGTTTGATTTCAGTTCTTGTCCCCTCTCTTTTCATTTTGGTCGATAGCTGGCTCAGTTCAAGCACTTCAAATTTCAGCCTCACAGATGATAGAGGCAAGTGTTATGATACCACTGCAGCCACGAATCCCTGACAGAGCGTATATTTTTTGATGCTATAAAGTTTTTAGAGGCATTCCATTATATTAAGGAAAGCTCCCCCACAGACCACTGCAGCTAAAGACAATGTGTTGTACCTAGCGGTGGTCCTTTAATTGAGACACACCGAATGCCTCATGAGTAGTTATAACCATTTAAAATAATCCTTTTCCACAATGTAGTTTTTATACAGTGCGGTTTTATAGGCATTAAATGCTTCTGGTGTCTAGCTCCCATTACCACCACTGTGAATGCCTTTTTTGTTTTGTTTTTTTTTTTTTTGGGGGGGGGGGGTTAATGATTTTCTGTCCAGTTTTGTAATGTTCAGTTCCACTCACTAGCTGGGACACCCCCACTCTCATGAGACCACCAACACTGGGAGGATGAAGGTTAGCATTTGTTTCCTCCAAGTCATGTGAGGCTAGCCAACCTTGTTGAACTGATTCTAGCACAGCATCACTGGAGGAGAGCACTGACTGGCAGTTCTGTTTTATCAGCTAACAGATGCCTGCCCTGGTTAGCAACATGCTAAATGAGTGATGGGGGAGAGGGAGGGCCATCCTACCGGCATAGAGAGAGTGAAGCCTGCTGTACTTTCTTGGACTCCCAGCTAGGAATTACCAGACCTTCCCTCTATCCGTCCTTCTTTCTTTTCATCCCTTCTTTCATTTTTTACTTCCTTTCTTTTTCTCTTTCTTTCTTTCATCTCCCTCAGCCCCTTCCTTCCTTCCTTCCTTCCTTCCTCTCGCCCTCCCTCTCTTTTTCTTTTTTTCTCTCTCTCCTTCTTTCTTTCTTTTTTCTCTGGTTGTATGCCAGCCCTGGTTAGCAACATGCTGAGTGATGAGGGAGAGGGAAAATGAAGCCAGTTGTGGTTTCTTGGTGTCCCAGCCACAGATGGCTGTGGCATCACCAGGGGTTGAACTCCCGATGACCGGGTCAACACTCCACCTTTTTTCTTACATCTGAACAGTCCAATTATGCAGAAATTTTGAAAAATGTTTGAATGCCCATTTAATGTCCAGGCACATTGGCTTCGTGTTAGTATGATTTTGTTTGTGGAATTACTTGTTTGAGGTTCAGTGAAGTTTGCCATCAGCAGCTTTTTCCCATATAAAAGTGAAAATTCCCACAAATTAACTGCTTTGTCTGTGCTGACCTTCCTTTAGCTGTACAGCATGGGGTTTATGGCATGGAGTATTTTCTGGAGAGTTTTATTGTATTTCGCCTTTATGTTCATATTATATTTGGTATTGTTCTTGTCTTTGTGTCTCTGTGTTACTGTGCAGTTGAAACATAAGCAGTTTCCTCCAGAATCGATAGAGTTTACTGATTCTGAATTGTTGTTTATGGCTGAGAAATGTTCTGTGAATTATTTAAAGTAAATCTCATCATTAGTTTCAAGCCATTTAAATAAATGTATTCAATATTTATATTTTTGGTGCTTCCAGCTAATAGATGCCCATGGTTGTTCTCACAGTGATCCAGCCATGAATTAGATGCAGTAAACATTTTAACTTTTTTGGGTAGGTCTAGTATGGTCATGTTTAACTCCACCCACTAGCCAGGATTTCCCCCATCACACAGTACCACCAACACTGGGAGGGTAAAGGGTAGCATGTGCTACTCCAAGTCACATGAAGCATCACCACATCTGACAGACCACTAGGACAGGCTCCCCCATGACCCTGGTTAGAATAAGCAGCCCAGCAATCGCAAGGTTGTGGGTTCAAATCCCAGGACTGCCAGTGGCACCACTGAGGCACCCTTGAGTAAGGTACCATCCCTACGCATTGGTCCTTAAGTGCTGTGTTCCTGACGGCCTGCTACTTCACTTGGAGAAATGGATTAAATGCAGCTGGTGGTTGGGGAGCTGTCCTTGTAATTAGAAGGTTGTGGGTTTGAATCCCAGGACTGCCAGTGGCACCCTTGAGCAAAATACTATCCCCAAACACTGCTTCCTATGGGCTGTATTCCTGGCTGCCCACTACTTCATTTGGTAAATAGGTTTAACAGAGAAGAATTTTACACTGTTCATCCTGTGCAGTGGTGTTCTCACACGGGACAAAAATGGGTTCTTTACTTCACACACTTTCCATAATGGATAGATAGAACTGTTGTCATGTGGTGGAAATACGGCTAGTCACATTTCCCCTGATGAGTATTTAACTGTATCATATTCCATTATTTATGAAAGAAATTTACAGTTCAGCTGAGGGACCTTCAAAACAGGTGGAAATAGCATTTTTCCTTCTGGTGGTTAATATATCACAGTTATTTAGCCATACAATCACAATCTGGTATTACACCCATGTGCAAACTTTTGAGATTGTTCTAGTGTGAATTCACCAGTCAGCAAGTGGAATCATGTCACATTGCTGTGTGAGAGGGATATTTGTCATCTGCTTTGCGGGTGTGAATAACACATTTATGTGGATTGCTGACCCAGACTGAGATATATTTGTTTTTATGGGTTTTACTGCAGGAGTCCAACCACAGGTCAGTGCAAAGAGAGAGCCAGCAGAAAACCGGTAAGAACAGTGCAGACTGGGCAAAAGCACCAGGAATCTGGCAAACAAACAAACACACACACACACACACACACAGTTTGTTATTATTATATTAGCCAAGACATTCAGTCAACTCTTGTAATACTGTATCTAAGTAATACCTCATCTAAGCTTAACCTTAGTAACCAATTACTAGTAACCAAAAGACAATTTTTCTGTCCTCCACAAAAAAAAAACAATACCAATGGCATTATGTGGTACTGTCCCTCTGAGGACCAGCAAAATGTCCCCACTTCGACAGATTTTCGTGTTATCCTTTCATTAAGAGAGCATTTAGTACCTACCAAGAGATAAATACAATGCCACACACACATACAGTTTCTTTCTCTCCCCTTTCTATTGTCTCCCGATACACACACACACAGACTGTTTCTCCCCATATTCACACTGCCAACAACCTGACTCTCACTATTCACAGAAACAATGCAGGACATGTTAATTACTCCACACACACACACACACACACTGCAACCTGTTTGCTCCATCTACTGGTGGAAAGAGAGAGTCCTGCTTAGCTTTTGAGTAAATTGAATTATGGTGGAGGAGTGTTTAGTTGATGCTTTTGTCTTTACTTAATTCTAAATAAAAAGCCTAGTTCAAAGTGCTCTGAGGAAGGAATGCTAATATAACGTTCTATCAAGGAATGGTATTGTGTTTTTTTTCCCCTTCAGGCTAAACTGGTGCACTTAGCACAGACCTCTATGTGCATCATAAGAATGGAAGGGTTTTCAGTCGAGGCACATCTTTTACAAATGGAACACATCTTTATAAATTCTCTTTCTTTTGTGCTTAGCAGTGTATTCTCAGTGCAGCTACGACAGAGGCCAAAAACCATTAAAGCACAAAGATTTGCCAAAGCGCCTTTCTTTTGTCTGATAAATAATTAAAGATGATTCAGCTCTGATATCGCCAAAATGGCTTTACCATTCCCCGTGCAACGGAGTGTTTCAGGAAATACAGTCTTTTCAAAAAATCATGAGCTCTGTGTCTTCAGAAAGATCTGACACTCGTGATCCTGCAGCAACTCCACCAGGATGCTCTTTGAAGAGCAAGTTTTCTTTCATTTAATCTTATGAATTGCGTCACGAGAGTTGTGTAATGTGTCAAAAGCAAAGACATCATTGGCCATAAAAGGCAGTGGGGCTACATTGAAATCACTAACTCTTGAGGGACCCATAGTATTTTCTGGTGGAACTTTAAGGTTTAGTTTTTTCCATATTCTTCAGTCAAATCATTACCTCTTCATCAGGTTCCTCTTGGGCAGAAAAGAGATGTAGCACTGACCTACCTGCAGGTCTTACTGATCCAGCTTATCAGGTGATTGATTAGACACATACAAAGGTTCCCAAATTGCTCTTGGTTGTTTCATTTGTACAGAACCTTTACATGGTCTTTCAAAAGATTCCTCACAATACCAAATCTCATTTACAAAAATAGTTCTTTAAAGAACCATGCACCAGGCACTTTAAAGCAGAAAGGTTCTGTAAAAAAGAAAGGTCCAATTCCCAGAACAAATCGATTTTTTTTGCTGTATCTCTATGTGCAGCTAATGTGTTCATCAGTAGGGTCCCTAAGGATTAAACTGAGAACCACAACTGTAGGGAACCAACATTGGTTCTTCAGTGGCATTTTAAAGACTGTAGTTGGACCAGGAATAAAACAGTTGTGCTGTAAGTTTTCCATCTCCTGAAGGAGGAAGATTGGTGGCTGCAGTAGACCATGCTAACAGGTACAGGTGGACATACAATTAGCTGAACCTACAGCTGCTTGTGGGCAAGCGGCATTGATCTTCTGTTAGCTAACGTGTGTAGTTCTTGCCCATTTGATCATAACGGAACTTTGTGGATACTGTGATGCTTGCAGTAGATAGTTTTGTGTGTGTGTGTGTTTTTGCAGGATATGTTTTTGCTGGATATGAAAAGGGAGAAGGAGGAGGAAGCAAGTGCCTCCTGTCCCCACGCGGAAAACAAATTGCCTTCTTTCCGTGGGATTCTGGCCGAGTTGCGGAGCGTTGAGCGCGGATCAGAGCGCGTTAAGGATGTGTAATGAGTTCCATGCTTGGGAAATCATAAGCAGGATGGAAGCGGCCTGAAGCCTAGAAATGCTCGCAGCCGCTCAGCGCTCCCGTTTTAAAGCTCCACTGTTCCCCAGATGGATTGCACACACGCCACACTAACTCCCCTCTCTGCCTGCCTCCATCTCCTTCTCCCCCCTCTCTCACTCTCTGCTCTCTACACTTCTCCTCCTCCAAAACCGACATATCTCTGCCAGCTAACCAACCGCAATCTCCATCTCTCTCCTTCCCTCACCTGAAACCTCAGCACATTGATCACCGCCATTGCTGCGTATCTTCTTACACAGAGAATGCAAAAAAGTTCTACATCTTTTCTTCTCATAGTGCAAAACCTAATAAAACATAATAAACACAACACATAGCTAGACTAGCTTAGCTGCACCTCTAGCCTGTGAGGAAGTATTAAGTGTATGCTAGCTAATGAACCTTCGTTAGCAAAGAAAACATTGGCAAGTCAGTGATTGTTTAGTATTGAAATAGTACTCCATGAAATCACATCTGTCAAACAATATTGCTGATATTGCTCTGCAAAATGGCACTGAAAGGTCCAGAACAAAAGATGTTGGTTAAGCACTGCACTCCTAAAAATTATGGTGCCAGAAAGGTTCTCTGGTGCGGTAACACAGAAGAATCTCTTTTGGTTCATGAAAACCATTCAGTAGACCTTAGAGGATGATTGTTGTAAACAAGATGTGTGAAGAACCTTGAACCTCCACATAATATCGAGATTTTTCCTAAATGGTCCTTGCAAACAAATAATAATTTGAGAATATTCATTTTAAAAAGAATGTCCTCTGATGGCTTACTGCCACAGGTTTCATAACTAAAGCCGATGTTCCTTTCCCCGGTTCCAGTTCCCATTAATTCAGTCCAATTTCCAGTTCCATGATCTTCAGCTGTTTCACATAAAGCTAATGCTGGAGTGTGAAATGGCAGGACACCCAATCCGGAGCACCCTAATTTGAATACATCTCAAGGATTTATGGGAAAAAAGTGACCCACCCATAGGGATATGGTATAGGTGAGAGGAAATGGGGCTTTAGCTGTGTTACCTGTTTGATGTTGAGCTTTCTTATAGAACATTTTCCATTCAGAAGACCCTGTGACACTGTTTATATAGTTCCTAGGCGTTTATACCTCATAGCTAATGAACAATATATATTAAAGAGCTAATTTGCATGTCATTGAATTTAACAGGTTCCAGGCATGGGCACTGGAACCATTATAGCAGGGTGAGACGTGTCCCCTCCCACTTTTCAAAATCATTCATTTCGGCCCCCACTTTTTCCTCTCCCTGACAATGGCCGAGACGTAGAGCTCTGCAGGCTTTTGTAGCTGCAGGAGGGTGGGGGGGTGGGGGGGGGGCAATTCCATATTAAAGTCTATGTATTTGAATGCAATGTCATTAAAGTCCCTGTTGGTATAATGGTCAGGCGTCCCAATACTTTTGCCCATATAATGTATATCATGGGTGCCGAAACCCTTATAGCAGTTTTCAAAATAATTCATTTCAAAATCATTCGTTTTGTCCCCCCACTTTTTCTCTCCCAGACAACAGCCGTAGAGTGTTGCATGGCCCCCACATTAAAAATGCTTCCAGTGCCCATAGCTCCAGGGAATATCTTTATCAATAGGTTAGCTACCTAGTGATGCTCTAACATATAGCCTAAAAACACAAAAAGCTTTACAAACTGGCTGCAGAGTTGCACCCCGAGTGGCCCGGTGTCCCTGTGAGACTGCCTGCTCCTCTTTGATCACTTGATGACCCTGACTGAGTACTCCAGCAAGACCAAACTGCAGTGAAAACGAGTCGAACAAAGTAGTGCATCACTCCAAGAAACAAAAGCCACCTTCGCTTTGGTTTGTAGGAGCGGTATTAACATAGTAATTAGCGACAACATGTGCGCAGGGTTTGCTAATGGAGTCTGCTTAATCTTGTTATTAGTCATTCAATTAATGGGGTAACCAATGATGCGGCTTGGCTTAAAAGCGCCCCAGCTGGGTTTCACAAAGTACTAAAGGCCAAAAACAGCAGCACTAATGCCAAAATGGCTGAGGGAGTCATGGTAGCGAACGGCAGGTGTTATTTGCTTCTGTGCTCTGGGCGGGCTTAATAAAACCTTGCATATGAGCCACAGATTGCTGTAATCCCTCAGAAATGACTGCGAATCACATTCCGGCCCTTCCAACTTCAAAAACCTTGTAGCTTGTAGTCGTGTGGAAAACTGCAAAATGCTTTTTCTCAACTTCATCTTGAATTTGTCGGGCTTCTTTTTCTGCAGGTTGGAAATAGATAACGGTGACTATACTGTAAGCCATGCCATATGGTACTGATGCTGGCTGTTGTGCTGGGCTGCTCTCGGCGTGGAGCAAAGGTCGGTCCTCGATCAGTGGTCATAGCATCTCTCAAGACTACAGTTCTGTTAGGCCATCTGTCAGTTTATGGACACGTTAAATGTCATTCCTTTGAAGCAATCTGCAGCGTAATTAATATGCTTATTTGCACTGTGCTTCAGAACAGGACAGGTCTGATCAGTGCCAGGTTGGCATAGCCTGGAGGGGAGGCATGGCTTAGAAGAGACAACAGGATAACACGGTACTGAGGGCGCTCCAGTTTCAGGCAGGATTAGTATTCCGTGCTTTCCTTATGGAATACTCTCTTGTAGAAAATACATTTTTTTAAAAAAGGCGTGTGATTGATTGAGCTACCTTGAACATTCTTCACAATCTGATCAGTGCACCTGTTTTATATACAGTACTGTGCAAGCCAAGAAAAAGTGTTTCAAATTGATCTTTGCAGTAAGTGTGTTTTGCCTGGAAAAACACTATATAACATTAGGATAAATAGAAATATCTTGAAATTCAGTTAAATGGAGAAAGGCTTGTTTTTCTTTAAAAGGTTATGAATATGTCGGTTAGAAGAATACAGTAAGACGGATTCTGACCTTTTGGTGCCTTCCAGTCATTGTATAGATTTGTTCAATTCAATCAGCAGCACCTGATTTAGTTTAACAAAGGATCGATTCAGTAAAAAGGGGGTTTGGATGGTAACTGTAAATCCAAGGCTTACTCAATGGGAGGTTTGGAATGAGTCGAATCACAATAGCTATCTGTCTGTTCACATGTATAGTAATGTTAGTTCTTTTTCATTCTTCTTAAGATAAATGCTTATTGTCAAGATGAAAAGAAAAGACCACTGCAAAATGTTTCACTTTCACAAGTTTTATCTTTTATAGGTGCAAGTATTGAACTGAACAACTTAGCCTTCGTTTTTAAGAACTGCTGACAATATTTCTCCTGATTTCCAAATAAAAATATTGTTTATTAAAGCACAATTTTAAAGGAAATAACAAAACATCAAAATAAGAGTAATAATTGAATAATTCAGAGAAAACAAATCTCTTGTTCACTCAAACAAAATGGCAGTAATGACCTCTGACGAACTTCTAGTAGTGTTTTACCATCCAACTGGTCTCATTGCGAGAGGAGAGTGTTGATTACAGCAGTATTTTTATACTTTTCCTCATTAAATAATATTTGATTCAGGTGATCACTAATCAGTACCTCATACAGCAGAATGAGGTGCTTGTGTAGGGATTTAAAAGACACTGGCATGGAATGGTGGTCTTTTGCAAGTTCACAAATCAAACTGCGCATTAAGCAGATTAATGGAATTCCACCAATTGTCAGATCTTTGTACCACCAGTTTTGTTAACTTTACTGTCCACAAAACTCGACAGTCAGGATGAATGGACCACTTCTCAGAATTACTCTTCTCAGAATGTATATATACATATATACAGCCATGGAAAAAATAAGAGATCACTTTTTCTTTTTTTCTGTTTACTGTTTGCACAATTTGCGGCAGTGTGTGTGTATGTAAAATGCAATTTGGAATTTTGAATCAAGCGTGGTAGTGTATGAAACAATATAGTGTATAAAAACACATGCCCACAAATTACAAAAGCAATAACCAGAAACAAAAATAATGCGGTCTCTTATTTTTTAGCATGGCTTTATATGAGAGAGTTATGGTTTCAGTTATTTTTACTTGCCCCCCAAAAGCTCCCCATTTGTAGATAAGTGAACATGCTCTTTGTTCTAAAGTCAGTCAGCTACACCTTGTTGAGTCAAATAAGTAGTTATTTATTGTCACTAATTTGTGTTGACAAAATGGAGTGTTTGTCAGGTTGAGCTCAGTCTGACACCTGCTGGCTTTGAAGCTTGGATTTCTATATCTTCCAAGCTGCGAGGATGCATTTAACTTGTTTACGTCAGTTACCTGCATACGGGTTCCTGCTGTCACCCGCTGTGCCTGTTCCGCACGTCTTCCAGACCTGGAGTTCAAACCGTGCCTCAGAAGCTGAGCGAATAACATGTCTACACAAATAGCACGGAACACAGAGCGTTGCCCCGAGCAAGGTATAAAAGCTACTCGTCACTGCAATGCTTTCGCCTATTTCATTTTTCCCCCCACGTGTTGAATATCCTATTACACATTTGAGACTTTTCTCCTTTCCCCTGTTGTTTGAATGATTATGTACTGAACTCTGAGTATTGGGTGGGGGGCAAAGGGGGGGCTAGTCAAGTAAAGATGCAGTAAGAGAAGTCTGCTCAAAGCAAAGTCCCTATCTGGGGAAGAAAATGACTTGCAAAAAAGTCATTTCTGCAGCGCTGTGTGTTCACCTGCAGGCACAGTATAGCTTCTGTTGCTCCTTTTCAGGATGATTCATCGCTTAAAGCTGATGCCTTAGACATTTTTGGAACTAAGAAAGCCCGTAATATTATTTGCAAACAACAAAAAAACAGGGCAAAATGGTGGGTAACAGCACCCTACGCCACTGCCGATCATTCTTTTCATGCAGGTGTTCGAGCCAAAAGAGGAGGCCATGATAGGAGCGTGGCACAGAAAATCCCATTTACTCACTTCTTTTGACCACAGTTGAAGCTGCATGTTATTTTCTGACTCTGGAATGCCCTATGTGACATTTCTTCGCTACACACTCAGTCAGCTTGAAGTAGGTTGGTCTCAAGGTCCTTTCATTGCCGACCGTGCAGCAGCAACAAAAAGTATTTGGATGTCTGAAACATTTAAACCATTTAAACATTCGTAATTTGAATGCTCTTAGAAGTACTTTATTAAACATTTGACAAATGTTATACATATATATGTATATATATGAGGATAACTTGTTTTTCTGTAATAAACTAGATAAAACGTGAATGCCCTGCAGTGGCAAATAGCTTTGATTTTATATTTGATTTCATTACATTAATGTTTAAGTTGTGATTTACAGAAATATTTGAACTGCAGCAGTGTAACTGTGTTAAAGGGAACACTGCTGTTAAAAAGCTCCTTATTTGTTTAAAGTGTTTGGAAACCAAATGTTTGGTTTTAAAAAGAAAGTTGCGCAATGCACTAGCTTTAAATTAATGATTTAATTTTGCATATAACAATGTGATTAATCGCAGAAACCATGTGATTAATCGCGATTAAAATTGTAATCATTGCCCAGCATGAATATATATGCAGATATGTATATGTATGTCTCTCTCTCTCTCTCTCTCTCTCTCTCTCTC
>JBBPCY010000136.1:17381632-17396019 GCA_037974405.1 Brachyalestes nurse | reverse complement strand
GGTGATCACTAATCAGTCCCTCATAAAGCAGAATGAGGTGCTCATGTAGGAATTTAACAGACACTGGCATGGAATGGCTGTCGTACTCATAGAGATACTGATTCAAAAATAAATTTTCCAGAGTTGTATGTATGGGGTCCATATGGGGTCAGGGACAAACTAGTCGAGGTGTTGTTTTGATATGTGCCCAACAGCTGTGGATGCGGTGATGGGGGTCAAAGTTGAGAAGTCCCCGAGTGCGAGACAGTGCTACACCCTGTCAGTGAGGGAAAAGAGCCCATGCTCTGCGGCTGCACCTTACCAGAGAGGTGTCATGTTCCACCTTTCACCTGCACCCCCTCTCCATTCAACCAGCAAGCCAAGGTTTTTAATGGAAACATCAGGGGGCGAATGTGTTTTGTCGTCTAAAGCAGCTGCCGCTAGCCTCAGGCGCTATCCCTGTCGGGGCTAAGATGCATAACCTCCTGTCCTACAGAGACAGAAGGAGTGATGAGAGAAATCTCCCCCTGCCAGGGGTGAGGTTTCAATACCTAAGACTCTATTAAGGTGCTGTTAAAAGGCATAGTGGAGGCCCAGGCTCAACAACACAGGCAGAGATGTGGAAGGGAAACGAATTGCTTTGAGTGGAAGAGGAAGCTCGTATTAAATCATTTTTGCTTCTGTTGCCGTCGTCATGGTGCAGTGATGTGTAATTGCAGAGCTGATAGCACTGGGACTACATGTTGCACAAGTTTTTTATTGCATTGTTATTATAGTCTGTTGACTCTATTCTGTTCTGCCTATGCCAACCATCTACTTTCCTTTTTCATAAACACTGATTGTTCTGGTTACAAAATCTGACTGGCTGAGCCATATTTAAAGTTGTAAAATAAAGGTATTTTATTGGTATTTTAATATTAGTATTTTATTAATTCCAGCATCAATTAAATTCTGTATTAAAATGCTAACTAATGAAAAACATAGAGACACTAAAGAAGAAGAAGAAGAAGGAAAAGAAGTTAATAAAAATTTATCTTATCTTATTATATCTTAAATTATCTTGTTATAAAAACTGGATTTTTAAAAGGAATTAAGCGTTTTGGCTTTGGTGCCTGAAAGGGTTTTTTGCATGTCACCGCCGAGACACGTTTGGACTTTTAGCATGAATGAACAGCAGCGATCAGTAACTCATCATATGTTAAATTTTTGGTCAGACTTTATTCTTATGGTCCCCTATATCTACAGATCTAGAGAGGTTTTCTGCTTTGCAATGCGACATGATGCGATGTTGCACTAAAACAAGCTGAAATATTTTCAGACATTCACACATTCAGAAAAAAATACGTTTTTAATTTAAAAAATTCATCCAAATTATGTAGACCAACAGAAATTGACTAAAGGTATTTTGAATTAAAGTTGGTAACATTAACCTATGTTAAAATTTAAGAATATTTTTCTTCATTCTGTTGAAAAATTACTTAAAATTTTTTAAAAAGTTGTGTGATATTGACCTCATATAGTAAAATTAATAGCCGTGCAGCACCACATAGCATATAGTGGTTTATTGCTTCTATTCTACCCTATTCTATTCTATTCTACTCTATTCTATTCATAATTTGTTTTATATTCTATTCTATTCTTTATTTTTTCTTTTTAATTTGTTTGATTCTATTTTCTATTTTTTCCTATTTTTTCTATTCTATTCTTTTTCTTCTACTGTATTCTATTTTTCTATTCTGGTCTACTTTTTATTTCATTTCTATTCAATTATTTTTGTTCTATTTTTTCCATTTCATTCTATTCTATTCATCGTTTGTTTTTTATTCTATTCTATTCTTAGTTTTTCTCCTTTTTTATTGTTCATTTCAATTAGATTCTACTTTTCTATATTTTTCCCTATGTTTTCTTTCTTCATTTCCGTCATTCTATCATTCTTTCCTATTCCATTCTGTTCTATAATCACATTCTGGAATCACATTTACATTCTGAAAGGCTCTGGCAAAAGCACAAAGGCTGTCGATGTGCACAGATTTGAAAGGAAGCAAAGTAGTTCATCATTTGATTTGTATTATTGTTCACTTGCCCAGGGGTGGCGTTCGGGCACCACTGCGCCCGGCTAGAAACGTGGCTCTCGCAAAATCACAAATGTTGTTAGTGATCAGCGCTCTGCGTGGGAGGTTAATGACACTTCGTGGATGCCGAATGTCTCGAGGAAGTCGCAGCAGCGATTTCCTTGCCTTTCCCATTAACATGAAAGAGCGGCGATATCAGTGGCACGTCTCCTGAACCACCTGAAATGGTCCACCATGGTGCGTTTCAGACTCATGACATTTAGTTTCTTCTTCTCCTTTGCTTCCCCCCTCTCCTTCACCGCGCTCCCCTGCTTTCTTCTGCAAAATGCAACACGGTTTGCTCGTTATCTCGAGCATGCACAATGAGGCTCGGTGATCTCGGCATGTCTGTCGCTTTATAGCGGGGGAAAAACATCATTGTTTGGCTGCAGGGCAGCTTTCTGATACTTCCCATTTACAAAGCACTATGATCAAGCTTCCCAATGCTGCCAGTTCATAATCATCAGCTGCACGCTGTCATGAGCCCCAAAAGTTGAAAACCTCTCCTCTTTGAGATCATTTTTCACACAAATGCCATTCTGTCCCAACCCAACCCACCCCAAACCCCCACCTCCCAATATGTAAACAAATCCAGGCTGTACAGAGTTACGTAAAATATTACTGATGTTCACATCAAGAGGCGCATTTAGTTGAGTAGATTCAGGAGGCAGTCCATAAATGCTTTTAGCAAGTCACAAAGGGGCTTTTTTTTGTGTTTTTTGTGGAATAGCATTTTTTGCCTCTCTGTTCTAAATGCCAAGAGGATTTGAATGTGTAGGCTTGGCCCGAAAGCAACTAACCCTTGCCAGTGAAGTTTTTTTCCCCTTTTAGTGGAGCTGCTTTGTTTTGTCTGGAGCTAAATGAGAAACCCTGTTTTTCCAACCTAAAGCTGCTCCGTACTGCTCTTATTTACCAAAGGCCATGTCTCGATGATTTCATTATTTACTCAAAGTGCCACATGAACATTTGCGTAATGAATGGCTGTGCAGTGTTTTCATAATAATTCAACGGGATTGAATTATGACCTCAAAAAATACGGTCACGGTGTAGATTATTTATAATGTTCATTTTTGCATGATTGCACTCCTGCCCGAGTATAAATTAACCAGTCCTGTAAATGATTGATTTAAATGCCAATAATATGCCTTTGTGAATAATTCACCCATTCGTGGCTTCTCAAAACCCTTCTTCGAAAAGGTTATGAAGAAGGAGCTTGAGAAGTCATGTTCTTAACCTCTTTTTCTCACTGCTTCATCATGTAAGGAGCAAACAGAAACATCAAAACCAACATTTAGTGCTTCTCTTCTAGACTAAAGGACAATTCGATTGGGAATAAGTTCCTATTTTACAGATTTCGATTTTACAGATTACAGATTTCTGGAAAATGCCCATGGGGAAATTGCCATTACCATTTGGATACACATCTCTGGTATATTCCAGAGAGACACCGCCTCGAATTGGAACAAGAAAGGTTTCACAGTACCCTTGCTTAACTCATAACATGTGTGTCTGTGTATGTGTATCTGTAGTGCACACTCTTTCACGCAACATAGATCTTTGTCTCCATCCTCTCTTCACTGATACCTCTTTTCCACCAACAGAGTTCCACCAAATTCTGAATAGTTTGGAGCATTTTGGCCAAATATAAATTCAGTTTTAACCTTGATGGGTAAAGGGGGCATATGGCAGACACCCTTATCCAGAGCAACTTACAATCATTAGTTACACGGACAGTCCCCCTGGAGCAACTGAGGGTTAAGTGTCTTGTATAAGGACACAATGGTAGAAAATGGGGGTTCGAACCTGCAACTTTGTTGTGTTCACAGGAAGGTGTTTTACCCACTAGGCTACTATCACCCAGGAAGTTAAAGATGTGTCATTTTACAGTGTGGAAAAGAAGGAGAATGCAAAAATGGAAAATGCAAGGTTCTAGAAAAAACTGCTCAAAACTGCTCAAAACTGGTGGAATGCAGATCAGTTCAATAGACAACACTTAGATTTAAAGAATCCTTAACAGAACTGGTTAAAAAACCTGTTCCTTGTTGGTCAAAAAGGAATATGAGAGATCTGTTGCAAAAAGAGATAAAGTCTTTCAGAAAAGCAAGATAGCACCCCTTAGCAAAAAGTAGTATACTTGAAGTTCATTTTTTTAAGTATGCTTGAATAGTATAAGTATAGCAAGTATATAGATCATGTACTTGTAGTGTACTAGAAAGTATACTAATTTAATACTTCTTTGGACTAAATTGGAACATTTTTAAGCTTATAAAAGTATACTTTATACTGTAATTTTAAGTTTACAAAAGTATAATTTATATACTTTCTTTATACTTATCAGTAGAAGTGAAGTATACTTCACTATACTATTCTTAAGTATAGAAAATATAGTACATAAAAAGTAAACCAAGTATACTGCCCTAGTTTTAAATAAAATAAGTATACTCCTAGTACACTTGAATAAACTACTTTTTGCTAAGGGACAGGCTGACCATGTGTAACTCAAACAATTAAAAATACAACCCACTAGAAACTACTGCTCTTCCCTTGCTGCTGTCCAGATGTGAGAATTTTATCGCTGAGGGGTTCTGTATGCTTCTTCTTTACTAATTAATCTCATCCAAACAGAGCTGTAGATGTTGGAGAAATTTGCTCCATACTTTCTTTAATTGGCTTCTGGAAAAATAAATAGTCTTTTTTTCTTATTGCTTTGGAGTTACAAGGAAAAGGCAACATCAAATCCAACATTTAGCTTTTCTCATCCAAACTTAGACATTTGCTTTACTTTTGTTCATGAAAAAAGTGGCACGAAGAAGAAAGAAACAAGAGCTGATAAGCTCAAGAAGCATGAATAAAAATGCAGGTGGAAGACAAGGCACTCTATCAGCTTTCTAACCTCATGCAAATACGTGTCTGGTCTCTGCTACATCCATCGACACCTCCCACTTTTCGTGACCCAACAGAAATTACTGTCAACTCTCCTGACAGCGCTGCGCATTGATCCCCCCTGTTGCCAAGACAACAAGGTGGCATTTAGACTGACACCTTTGCAAGTGAGTTCTGTAATCCGTTGAAGAGGAATTACCATCTCTGATTAATCAAACACCTTTGGAGATGGAGTGAGACTGTTTCAGCCCAGCTCTCTGAGGATGCCACACGTCACAGATCAGAATTAAATCTCTTCATACACCTCCCGGAGGTGTCACACCTTAGAAAATCAGCAGCTATTATAAGGATGTTTTGTGTGCATGCTGCCGTGAATAAGTATTCGATGGACATTGAACACAAACTTATTTAACATACATTGAAAGCCTACACTGCCAGCGTAGTTCATGAGGAAAGTCTCAGCGAGAAAAAAACGAGGAGCTATCATCAGAAGATGGCAAGTTTGATTCAAGATTCAGGAGAGTTTATTGTCAGCCCAGCCACATACACAAATACACAGAGGGTTGAAATAGCATTCTCTGAAGCAAATAGTGTAGTGTACATAGACCAGGTCACCAAAAGACAGACAAGGCGAAGAACCAAAAACTGCTGTAACATTATATTGCAGCATCAGAGTACAAAAATTGCAGGATGGCTGGGGTTCCTAAAGAATGAAATTGGCCTTATTCTCTCTGGGAGGATAGGATTCCCCCCCAGCCCCTATCACTCTGTGTGATGCTAGTCAATGGAATTAGTAGTTAGTTCTCTTCCAAGTGTGTTGAGCTGTCCAATGCCATTGCATAAGCAGCAGTTTGATAAGGTAAAATGGAACTTTACACCGCTCCACCGTTCACCATCCTATCTTGGTAGTCAGTGGAATTGTTTCTTTTGTTCTTTCTTTTCAACTGAGGCCCATCTGTTCCTTTCCTTCATTAATGATCTAGTGATAATCACCTCAGAGATTATTTTTTGTACTAACATTATAAATAAATTCGTATGGTTTGCTCCTTTATTGTTAAGGAATCCATATTTTCTTATATTAATATTATGATTACGATAATGATTATGATTGTGATTGCTTGTGATTTTGATTATTTCTATATGGAAATGCTAGCTGCAGTTTTTATGTGAACTACTTTAAAGAAATACTCCAAAATGACTGCTAGGTCACAGTGGCCACTCTGGGTGCTAAAAGTATGTTTTTGGTGCAAATGTTTGTTTTTTTCAAGACTTCACACCGGAACTCACCAAACATGTGCATTCGAACAGCTGGTACGCATGTTTATGACCACCAGACCTGCTCCAGATAAGAGGGTGTAGCTTACCTCGGAGACGAGCTGCTGCTGCTAATCCGAGATCTCAGCTTGCTACGTGGACCAGGCCCTCAGACCATGGCGCTGCCTGATGCCGATGGCCGGGGAAGAGACATCGCAAGCAGTGTACAAGGAAGCGAAGCTTGCTTGGGGAGTCCATGCTAGGCTAAAAGCTAACACTAGCCGGCCGGCAATACCATCCATCTTCCTCGCTAACCTTCACCACCTGGATAATGAACTGGTCTACATCCAACTCCAAAGACTGAAGTGCTTACTGTATGTGTTTACAGAGACATGGCTCAACGACTGCGTTCCAATGACGGCTACGGCTATTAGCAACATGCTATTATACCGAAGTGACAGTGATGCTATTCTTAGCCACAAAGCAAGAGTAGGGGGGCTCACTGCTGCTGGAGCTGTCTGTTAGATGTAGGCCATTTTATTTGCCACGAGAATTCAAAACCATGCATATAGTCGCGGTTTACATCTCACCCAGTGCTAACACAAACAATGCGCTGCCAGAACTGTATGGAGCCATCAGCCAAAACTCATATCCTGACGGACTGTTCATAATCGCTGGTGATATGAACCATGCAAACCTCAAGTCAGTTCTCCTCAAATTCTACCAACACGTGGACTTTCCGACGAGGGGTACAAACTGGACTGGGTTTACACAAACATCTGCAGTGCGCTGAGCCCCAGCCCCACCTCGGATTTTCTGATCATGTGTCCATCATATGCATCCCAGCCTACAGACCACTTGTCAGATGTGCCAAGCCCGTCCAGAAGCAGACAAAGATCTGGCCCCCAGTTGCTATCTCTGCTCTTCAGGGCTGTTTTGAGCACACTGACTGGGTCATGTTCAAGGAGGCTGCAACCTACAGCGGCTCTACCAACCTGTAGGAGTACACAGCGTCGGTCACTGGCTACATGAGTAAGTGCATCGATCACGTCACAGTCTCCAAGAACATCACCACACGCTCCGTGGATGACTGCAGAGGTGGGCACGCTGCTGAGAACCCAAGACACTGCCTTCAAATCAGGTGACCAGGCTGCCCTGAAAACAACAAGGGCCATCAGAGCAGCTAAGCGCGCCCACGCCCAGAAAATCCACAGCCACTTCAAAGACAATGGTGATAGTGAGGCCTCCCTTCCAGATACGCTGAACAACTTCTTTGCACGGTTTGAAGCCCAAAATGATAAGGCAGTGAGAAAGTCCACCCTACCTCCCAGTGACCAGGTTCTGTTTGACTGTGGCTGATGTGAGAAAAACACTGCTCAGAGTCAACCCACGGAAAGCTGCTGGACCTGACAACATTCCTGGTTGTGTGATCAGAAGATATGTAGAACAGCTGACAGATGTTCTCACAAACATCTTCAATTTCTCTCTGAGCACCACTCTCATCCCAACGTGCTTCAAAACCACCACCATCATCCCCGTGCCAAAGAAGTCATCAATGTCCCGTCTCAATGACTATCATTCCATCACACTCACACCCATCATCATGAAGTGTTGAGGCACATCAAGTCACAACTGCCTCGCTCACTGGACCCCCTGCAGTTCACATACCGTCCTAACCGTTCTACAGATGATGCCATCAACACTACCCTTCACCTGGCCCTCACTCACCTGGACAAAAAGGACATTATGTTAGAATGCTGTTCATAGACTTCAGTTCAGCATTCAACACCACCATTCCTCAGCGTCTGATCGGGAAGCTGAGACTGCTGGGACTGAACACCTCTCTCTGCAACTGGGTCCTGGACTTCCTGACTCAGGATCGGGAGCAACATCTCCAGCACCACCTCACTGAACACAGGAGCCCCCCAGGGCTGTGTGTTCAGCCCTCTACTGTTTATGCTGCTGGTCCACAACTGTGCATCAATGCACAGCTCGAACCACATCATCAAGTTTGCCGATGACACAACTGTGGTGGGTTTGCTCAGTGGGACAACATGATTACGCCCCTCTGAGCATCGGCTCCACGGTGGAGACTGTCCAGAGAACCAAGTTCCTTGGTGTTCACATCACGGAGAACCTCACGTGGACCCTCAACACCAGCTCCATCACAAAGAAAGCTCAGCAGTGTCTCTACTTCCTGTGGAGACTGAGGAGAGCGCACCTTCCAGCCCCAAGCCTCACCATGTTCTACAGAAGGACCATAGAGAGAATTCTCTGCAGCTGCATCACAACTTGGTACAGGAATTGCAATGTTTCAGACCGCAAGACCATACAGATGGTTGTGAGAACAGCTGAGAAGATCATTGGAGTCTCTCCCCTCTCTGTCACAGACATTTACTTCACACACTGCATCCGCAAAGCCACCAGCATTGTGGAAGACCCCACTCACCCCTCTGAAGCATAAAAACACATACATACACACACACACACACATACACAGACCACCACCAATCACCCCCCTCCCCTCCCTCACCGTACCCCCTTGGACAACTCAGACTTTAATAACCAGTTAAAATACTCTTTTCTTTATACTACACATTCTGTATAAAACGCGACATTCTCTGTCATGGTTTTTATGCTGCTACAAACTGCACAATTATATTTATTGCTGTTCTAAAATTGCGCATATTTGTTGCTGTCCTGCACTTGCACATATAAACTCTGTTCTGCATCCTTGCACATCTCTGCTGCTTGAATACAGTACCGGTCAAATACTGTATTTAACCTCAATGTAGCTATTGAACGTTGTCTTGTCCCTTTTAGTATTATTGCTCTTGTGTTCTGTCCTGTTTGCACTTGTGTTCTGTCCTGTTTGCACTTGTGTTCTGTTCTGTTCTGCTCTTGTGTTGCACCATGGTCCTGAAGGAACGTTGTTTCATTTTTACTATGTACTGTGTATATGGTAGAAATGACAGTAAAAACCTGCTTGACATGACTTGACTTGAAACTGCTAAAGTTAGCACCTTAGTAAACAAATGTTACTTTCATTGATAATTTCTTTTTGTAGTAGTCCAAACCTGCCAAGGCGAACAAAACAAATGTGATTGACTGATTATTATGAGGTGGTAATGACAGAATATTTTAAATCCTCTTTCTGATAACATGAGCTGTTAATATCTGGCAGAAATTAACAACTTGTAATGTAATGCAATCTCCATGTCTTGAATTAGTTATTATGCACCTTCCTTTGAATTTATTTGCTTGTTTGTTTTTGTTTTAATCAGATCATTTTATCTGGATTTTTTCTTGGTTTCTTGCCAATGAAATCAGATTTCCTTGGCTGAGGGACCTCTGTTGGAACCCTGTTCATCCTCTGCGTGATCAACAATCAATGGTCCAATATAGAGCTATAGAAAAAAATAACTAACCACTGCAAAAATGCTCAGTTTCTCAGGTTTGACCTTGTATAGGTGCAAGTATTGAACTGAACAGCTTTGCCTTAGTTTGTAAGAAGTCAAGTAAAGTCAAGTAGGTTTTATTGTCATTGCTACCATATACACAGTACACAGTAAAAACGAAACAACGTGCCTCCAGGACCATGGTGCAACGCAATAGCAGAACAGAACAGAAGACAAAACCACAAGTGCAGACAGGACAAAGAACAAGAGCTACAATACAGCTAGACGAGACGAGACAGGCCAACGATCAGTGCAAACAACATGTAGCTACAGTGAGGATAATACAGTATTTTGACAGGTACTGTATTCTAGCAGCAGAGAGTTGTGTGCAAAGATGGAGAACAGCAATACAGAATTGTAGCAGCAATACAGAACAGCAATAAATATGATTCTGCAATTGTACAATTAGCAGGAACATGACATGTTATAAAAGCAACATGTGTGGTATAAGCAGCAACATGTGTGGTATAAAAAAATAGAAGAGCATTTTAACAGGTAATTAAAGTCTGAGTTGTGTGGAGACTGGAGACAAACACACTTTTGCACCAAAGTGGTGGACCTGGAGAGGTTGCTGCGAGCTAAGTGCACTGCCATATTGCCAAAGATCAATGTTACCAAATAAAAATATTGTTCTTTGAAGCATCATTTAAAGGAAATGAAAATACATCAAAATAAGAGAAATTATTTTATATCAGTCCATATCTTATCCGGCTCTCTTAGCAATGTGATAATCTGCTTGACTAGCGTTTTCCTTTTAGGCAGACTGATACAGTCTGACCTCCGCTATACCTTGCAGGCCCTAAACACGCACTCTTAAACCTGTATAATAATATGCCACATTTTAAGCTAAAAGAAACTGTAGAACCTTTCACGCAAGCCACAATGCCTGTAATCTAACTGCGAGAGTAAAGACGGTTTTGAATGAAGCTGATTTAAGCCTTCGTCTTTAGTCTCTTCTTGAAGCAAGGTGTGTAAAAAGACCGGTGGCAATCACACGGACGCATATGTTGTCTACAGTAGATATGGATAGCAGATAATTGCTAAGTGCTGAAGTCACTTTGCTGCCATGTCTATGCTTCATCTTTTAGCTCTATTTGTAATGGGAATGAAAGGAGGAAATTGGGTATAATGAATCAAATAAGTGCAGGGAAACGTATCATTTCTTCTTCCTTTATGCTGCTACTTGCTAACATTTCCATTGATTTACATTCTTGATTCTGAATGTCCAAAAATTGTAAAGTAAGACAGTGATGTACACAGAATGTGCAGCAAATTTCCATTTGGTTCTACTTTTACATTCTTCAGAGGAGCACTGTCATTCTAGCTTACGTATATCTCTGACGTCGTCATCTTGCTCACCACTGCCTGGATGAAATCCAAACAAATTTTTCCTATAAGGAAAAAATACAGTAACCCCTACTTTCCAAGAGCACTCGCATATAGTGAAAAACCGCGTTGTGTTTTGGTAAAACAAAATGCCTAAAAATGCCTATTTTTATAGTGTAAACCCTAAATATGCCTCCAAATATGCTCCAAGACCATTTTAAACTACTAATTACATTTAAAAGAAAATGTAATGGTAAACCCGTATTCACCCCTTTTAGTTTAATTTACAGTAGTAAGAATGCAGGGCTTTTTTTTACTAAATAATACTAAATACTAATTAAACTGACATAACTGTTGAAAATTGGGGGACAAATGTTTAAACAGTAAAATATGAAGACAAGACACGGTGCAGTCATGCCCACGCACACACACACACACACTCTCTCTCTCTCTCTGCATAACGTTCTCCGATTGGCTACTTTCAAACCTCCCGTCTGTAAATCAGCGGTATTTTATCATTTCAAGACACACTTTCTATATTTATACAGAGGATATTTGCAGTTTCCGCGCTATTGTGGGGATTTCTGCGTACCATTATCGGTTCAATTCTCAGAAAACATCCGCGTTACACTGAATCCGTGACTGCTAATCTATGTAAAACTGGGGAATTGCTATTCATAGTTTAAAAATGACTCTATTGTGCTTATTAACCAACCACTTTTAAAAGCAAACATATTTATCTTATCTTGACTTTTCCACAAAGTGTGTTCAATTATGCCATTAAGTTTTAATAGGATCTTTTTCCCAAACAGGCTGACCCATTTTTTATACTTAGCTTGGCTCCTTGACTGACACAGATACCAATCAATCACACCATTCTTTTTGCGTGAAGGTAAATGGTGCAAAAAACAGACCCAGAAAAACAAGGCGGCCCATCTACTGGCAACACATGGATATAACTCAAGGCTCTGTATGCTTCAGATAAAACTCCTGGATAATTTTTTTAACTCTTCAATTTTTCAATTCATTTGTGATTGCAGCTGGTACTACCCAGTATTTAACTTGATGAACAAATATTTGGTACTCGGAAATGTGTACTCACAGTCATGGGGATTGCCAGTCTAAACACAACTGGAAAAATTGGACACAGTCCAATTGAGAGTAAATCTAATTTTAGCCTTACCCTCACAAAACGTAATGATAAATATGTAGGGGTGTTAGCCTGCTTGTAGCATATATGCAGCAATATTTGTGTTCCGACTACATATTAATCTCGAAACTCAGGACGTTGTGATGGCTTGGTAACACAGGGTATGATGGAGGTCATTTTTGAAAATGCCAATCACTTTTTCCATTGATGAAAATGCTTTAGAGCTCCATACATGGCATGCCACCGACTAAAAAATAATGGAGGATTTCATGTCTATTGGCAGGATTGCAGTAACAGTACTTTCTTGTGCTTTTTCAAAGTCTACAGCACGCCCGTAGGTTGCTGTGAGGTATCTAGTGCAGTCTGTGATTGGCACATCATTGTTCAGAAGGTTGACTCACCTAGGGGTTTATCAGTGCACTATCTTAATAGGAGTTTAAGAAATCACGGGTGAAGCAATGTGATGCAAATTGAGACTCGGCATCTGCCTGTATTGATTTAATGGCAAACGCGGAATCACATTTATTGAGAAAGCAAGGGATGGCCCAAGCGAGGAAATTGAATTCATGCATAAAAGAGATTACTGGTGATGGATCTTCTTGAATGTGTGTTTTCTGAATCTACAGCTGAGCCGAGGACATAGATGAAGAGGGGGAACGACTTATCGCAAAGCGTAAGAAAGAGAGAGAGAGAGGGGGAAAGAAAGAGAGAAGGAGATAGAGAGAGAGACAGAGAGAGAGAGAGAGAAAGGCGTTTTGAGAGAAACGGACGTTATTTCTTTAAAGATATGTGAGGCGAGTGGTGAATTTAATTACTGTGAGGTTGTTGCCGTTTCTCAGACATTAGTGTGGCTGGGAATAAGATTAGAGCTAACGCCTTAGTCATATGAGAGAAGCATGATTAATTTCTCAAAGGAATGCGCTTCCAAATTGGTGAACTTTTTGTATTTGCAATTTAAATCAGGCCTGTTCATCTAACAGTGAATATTCACCTGTCAGACACCTTCACACTTTATTAACAGTACAATCAGCACGGCATGCTGGAGAACTCGTTTCCTTTGTGAGTGTAATGGGTGCAAATCCACACACACACACACACACACTGCACCCATGGATTCATATATCACCCAGGCTTATGAAGACTGTACTGTTAAAAATTGTCCTTCACTGCGTTTAAGTCAAAGACATGGATTGACTACTAATGTCCATTCATGACCCACTAAGAGCAATCCTACAGCTGCAGGAAGTACAGGAAGAAAAAAATAATTATCGGACACCCCTTTTCAGAAGTACCAGTACCAGGTTCATGTCATGGTTCAGATTTATAAGAGGATGGATATGTTACAGCACTTTGTTTTAGTATTGAGTTGATTTTGAATTAGAAGATTCCAGTTTCTGGTTAGTTGATGGTTTAAAGAACTGTAACACAATATAAAATCAGTTTGGCTTCAGATAAATCTAAAATGGATTCAATATGCTCCATAGAAAGAGACTAGAAATTTGTTGGAACAAAGGAAAGAAAAGAGAAACAGAAACTGTCCAAAATGAGGAACAGAGTAAATTATTGTAAATGACTAGATAACATTGAGAAAGAAGTCCCAATGAATATCGCTTCCAGAATTCATAGCATATAACATCCTTGAAAAATTGAATACATGTTTCTGTACTAAAATATATTGCATATCAAAGGCATTCTATACATATGAAGACTTTCTAGTGAATTCAATATTGTGAGTTAGAAGACCGCAAGAGAGAAAGAATGGTTCAAACATAGTTCTGTGCTTTTGGATGTCCTCTGGGTCTTTTTACTGGAGAAAATACATGGAAGAGTACAGCACCATTAAATATGGAAGAAATCATTTGCAATGAGGTCTACATTTAAAAAAAATCATTACACAGGTGGAATTCCTTAGATAATGAATGTAAAGTATTATTTAAACTCATGACTAAAATCAGGTAGATGACAGTGAACCAGTCAGATATATTAATATAAGAATATATATATTCTTATATATATTCTTATATATATATATATATATATATAAGAATATATAACTCACAAGATTATATATGTATATATATTTCTGTATAGCTCCAGAAAAAATGAGACAACTGCAAATCATTTTTAAAACAGTATCTCTAGGAGTATAGCAACCATTCCATGCCAGTGTCTGTTAAATTCCTACACAAGCACCTCATTCTGCTTTATGAGGGACTGATTAGTGAT
>JBBPCY010000136.1:17366680-17381532 GCA_037974405.1 Brachyalestes nurse | reverse complement strand
GTTAAATTCCTACACAAGCACCTCATTCTGCTTTATGAGGGACTGATTAGTGATCACCTGGATCACATCTTATTTAATGAAGAAAAGTAAAAAAAAAAACACTGCTGTAATCAACACTCTCCTCTCGCAATGAGACCAGTTGGATGGTAAAACACAACTAGAAGTACTTCAAAAGTATTTCCATTTTGTTTAAGAGTGAGCAAGAATTGTTTTTTTCTTTGAATTATTCAAGTTCTGAAAAACATTGCATCAATATTTTTATTTGGAAATTAGGAGAAATATTGTCAGCAGTTCCTAAAAACTAAGGCAACGCTGTTCAGTTCAATACTTGGACCTATCAAAGATAAAACCTGAGAAACTGAATGTTTTTGCAGTGGTCTCTTATTTTTTCCTGGAGCTGTATATAACATACATAATATTCCTGAAATAACATCAGAGTGAGTAAAAGGCTTTTCTGTGCAAGTCATGATAAAATGAAGGCATTTATCTTCACCTGAGAGTTAATTCTGCAACTTTAAGGGTGTAATGTGAGAATTTACCACATGCTCATGGTTAGCGCTTTGATTATGGCTGAAACTGCAAAACCCACAACATGGTCAAACCCTCAGAAATCTACACTGGTTTCTTTCTTCTGCTTTCTCTATTTCGTGATTTCTCCATCTCAGTTCTATTCCTCTTTTGCAGCACCGAGCTGGCGTTTGGGGAGGTGATTGCAAGGGTGACAGCACTCTACTTATGCTGTTTGAGAGGGAAAGGGTCTAGGATGACACCGGCAAAAATCGAGATTAATGAAAGGAATCAGGCAGCAGTGTCATCCCGGAGAGGGCACATCAATCTCCCCAGATTACTCAAGATTAATGACGCCAAAGGAAAACATCTTGATAATGAACTTTATAATGATGGATGGTACCCTGAGTTAGCGGTGGAAAGCCAAAGATCTCTTCTTTCTGGCCCAGACAGAAATGCTAATATAAGTGTACTGTATACTCGGGTTGCAATATGTTTTGAAATTTATGTATTTGGGTTTTTTAATCTAATTCTTAATTCTTTATTTATTGGAAAACTGTTCAAACAAGTGAGGGACTTCTTCACAAATTCTGTCATAGAACTAATAACTTATTAGGCAGTGGGTGGGTTCCAGTTAGCGCTCCAGTTACTTTAGCAGCGCTGAGACTAATGACAGTATAAATTTTGAAGTTGGGAAATTTGTTTTGTCATTTATTTTCCCCAGGGATCTATCAAGATTTTGATTTGGATACTTTCAAATGGTGTTAAGGGTAAAATAGGGGCCGCAAGACATGTTAGGCCTCATTTATAGCCTAACATATACAAGCCTAATACCACTATGTACAATGCCAAGTGTGGACCTGACTCTTTAAAAATGGAAACAGTTCTCTGAGGTGATAAATCAATCTATCGGCAATATAGATTTACTATCAGGCAATATGATGGACATATATAGGTTTGGTGGATGCCACGAGAACCCTACCTACGATATATAGGTATAGTGCCTACAGTAAATTTTGGTGAAGGAGAAATAATGGCCCAGGCCTGTTTTCCAGAGTTTGGGTCAGGGCCCTTAGTTATGTTACAGTATATACTTTAGACCTTTTAGACAAGTATATTCTTCCAACAGTGGCAACAGTTTGGGTAAATCTTACTATTCTAGTATGACTACATAGTGAAGTCCATGAAGACATGGTTGATTAAGTCGGCTTAAGGAACTCCAGAAGCCTGTAATGGCCAGGTTAGTGAACGCCCACTGTGAAAGCACCAGAGCTTATTTGAAGTGAATCCTAGAGTACTATTTTCACAAGGACCAGCGAGTGGTTATCTGGACCACACCCAAGTTAAAAAGAGTCTTAAGTCTCTGGGGTCAGAGTCCGAGTTGAGTCTTGTGTCTTTGAATGTGTAGAGATGGGGTCTGAGTCGAGTCTTGAGTCTCTGGGCTCAGAGTCGGAGCTGAGTTTTGAGTTTCCAGGGTCAAAGTCTGAATCTAGTCTTGAGTTTCTTCTGTCAGAGTTGGAGTTGAGTCTCTGGGGTCAGGGTCTGAATTGAGTGTAGAGTTTCTGGGGTCAGAGTCAGGAGTTGAGTCTGAGTCTCCAGAGTCAGAGTCCGAATTGAGTCTTGAGCCCTGACCTTGACCCCATGGAACACCAGGATGAATTGTATGAATTGTAGCATCATCAGGATCAACTGTGAGCCAGGCTTTCTCGTCCAACATCAGTTCTTGACTTTCCAAATGCTCTTTGGACTGAATGGGTTCAAATTCCCACAGACACACCAAAATCTTAAGGAAAGTCTTCCCGTTATAGCCGAGAGGTTTTGTGAACACTAGAAGTATCAGGGTTTCAGTATGAAACCCCCCAAAAATAAACAAAGACAGTTTCATTTAACAAATAGCACACAACATCTAGAACCTGGTGATTGGTTTTTATTCAAAATAAAAGAACATATTATAGCATAATGCATTTCATGCAGGAAAACATGGGCAGCTGTATTAAAATATTATTAGTTCATCTTAAACTACACTGCTTTTCTCCCACAAGTGACAGCCCCCGGGGATATTCAAACGTAGAATTGCAGACAGCTTGTCTTGTTATTCTGTACCAGCAACCGATCATGTTCCTTCCTCATGCCTTACTTTAAAAAAATCACTTTAATTTACAAATGTCCAGGGGAGGAAATTGCCCTCTTATATTTTTCAATTTCACACCACCTAAAAATGATATTTCCATTCGCACGTTCCCTTGCCTCTCTGTGGAATAGGCGTAAATGTACATAAACCAATTGACCAGATGCCATGCTCTTTATTTTTGTGAGACTTTTCATCATCAAAGTTTTTATATTGTTTTTGTTTTCTTTTTCTTCTTCTTCTTCTTCTTTTTCTTCTCATGGCCTTTTATTGAAATGGTCCAATAAGAAATTGTTTTTTGTAGCTTTGAACTGTAATTAATTTCCCAAACATACAAAACTGTTTAAGAACAAAAATCAAACGCGAAAATCAAATGCTTTTAAGCAAACATAACAGTGATGGACTTATTAGCATCACAGTGTTTTGGAGTTTTTTTGATACAGCAAATTGATTTTGATCAAACAAATTGTCACTGATCAAACATTAATACTTTGCCTACTGAAGTCCAAGGGAAAGTTTAAACTCCAGTTACCAGCCGCAAGTCTTTAAACAGCAACTCTTATTTAAATAGTGGGTTCCGATAAGGTACAGGTCAAGACTTAAAAAAGTACATAATACTTTGACAGTGACAGTATCACAGCCTAGTCTGCACTGGCACTTTTTGATGGTCTCTGAGGGGCAACTTTTTTGGCCGATTGGTGGCCTACTGGATTAGGAATTGATCAGAAGGCTGTGGATTTGAATCCCAGGTCTGCTAGCGGGACCACTGAGGTACCCTCAAACAAGGTACTGTCCCCGGACGCCCCATGTTGGTGGCAGGCCACTGCTTCACTTGGTGAATGGGTTAAATGCAGAGAAAGAATTTCACACTGTGTGTTCACATGTGACTATAAGGGGCCACTTTACTTTACTTTATGTTCATAACAGTACTGGTGGCTCCAGGCTTAATTCAGTCTACATTTATGTAGACAGGGTGGGTGGTGATATAAGACCAGGGTGGAAGGTGGGGTTACAAGCCTGCAGAAGTGGTTTAGTCTGACCTCCTTTTGTGGCGTTGTGATTCCACATCACAAATCCAGCAGGTAGTGAAAGAGCTCTGATCCAGTGATATTGGACACTGCCAATTTTACAGACAAATATGGCACATATTGTCTATTCCTAGATCACCAATATGTACATGTAGGCCCTGTTTGCTTATCACCCATAACAGCTTAACAAACTGAAGAATTTTGTAATTGCTATTAAAATAAATTGTGTTGAATATTTGCATATATTTGTATCAAACTGCATTTCTTTTTTTCTCACCTTGGCAGAGAAAATGTATGAAAGTGTGGGTACTGTGTCAAAATCCTACTCGGAAGTGGAATTCTTGTTGATACTGTGTGTTACTGTGTGTCCATGAAAGAATTCACATTCAGTAGTAGTATCGCGATCCCCCTGGTCCTTGTTTTTTTTCTTCTTCTTGTTATTGTCTTTGTATGTATTGTGGTGCTTGGTTATTTGCAAAACATTAAAATACAAACATGTAAAAAAGGGGAAATTCTTGGGAATTCTATACCTGATTAAACGACTCCTTAACTATGGTGATATCACTGAAATGCACAGCCTTGAGCGGCTAATTGCTAGCGCTGCCAACGGCAGGATTTTGTTCCCACTGTTCCACATTGGGTTGGTAATTATTGATTCATGTATCCAGTGTTGCTTCCAGTTTTTTAAATTTAGGGTTTTTGTTTTTTATCTTTTACCAAACCTTAACAAGAAACTTTCCCACAGCAGGAATCAAACGTTATCTTTGATGTGGACTGCCAAAAGCTTGTTTTTTTAGAACTGCATAACCATTAGATCTGTCTATCACACCAGCTAATCAGCCAGTGCCAGGCCTGCAGTGGAGATGGTTTGCTTTTAGCAGGCAGGCCGTGCTGAGTAGTGGCACATAGCAGCAGACTGGGCATAAGTGTGGCACTCACACAATTGTAATATGTTCTAATGCCCACATGCAGCGCTCCTGATATGTGCTAATGGCGCGTAATTCCTTTGGCTATTGCTCTTTTTTTGTGTTCACAGACTTGACATTTCCCCAGCACTGTGTACCTACAGACTATTTCTGTACTTTCAGATGATTAGTGGAAGTGCTGAAATGCACACTACTTTGGTCGGTGTTTAGTAAAAATGACATTTTTAAAGGCTTATTTTACATTTACATATGAAGAAGGAGTGTTGGTATTCTGTGTTGACTAAACGCACCAGTTTAGCACATTAAAAAGTAATGCACAAAGTTGCGTTCTCCACTAAAATACCCAGCTTTGCTGTTTTTGTCTCTCTCAATAATTAACACTTCCACCTAGATTTACCAGCTAAGCGTAACCTGTACTACACAAAGAGAAATTATACGAAATTAACATCCTCTCTCACCTCTTTGACAGCTTCGCTGGCTCATGCAGGAGCCGCGTTCGAATGCGGAGGCTTAAAAAAAAGAGCTATCAGTGCTCTCTGGCTCATAAAAAAAGAGCTCATGGTTTAATAATGGAAGCTCATTTACTAGGTCTCTGGGTTTGTTTTACTCATTCATTCCCTCCAGTTTCACGCCGATGGATTTTCTGTCGGCCTGGGATGGTGGCACAGTAAAGTTAAGTTTGAGAACCCATGACTTCTGGCTGGATCAATCACTGGTCTGGTCAGCTGTTGTCCTTCATAGTTTTGCCAATATGTTCCCCCCAACTCTGCAGGGCTAAGGGGAAAAATAAAGAAATCTTCCACACGTCTAAATGTTTTAA
Organism: Brachyalestes nurse; assembly: GCA_037974405.1. Classification (NCBI taxonomy): domain Eukaryota; kingdom Metazoa; phylum Chordata; class Actinopteri; order Characiformes; family Alestidae; genus Brachyalestes; species Brachyalestes nurse. Next base: position 17,376,123 of record JBBPCY010000136.1, on the reverse strand, counting down.
TCATCCACTGTGGTGGCTCCAGCAAAGAAGGGTGTTTTTCACCATTGTTAGAACATTTTGAGTGTAGCTTCTGCTCCAAAGTTTTATTGAATTTCTAGGAAAAATGTTGGTGCTATCCCATTATAAGATGGGTTTTAACCTCAAAATCTTGCCTCGAAATCAAATTCCGTCTTTGGCATTGGCATTACATTACCATTATCTCATTATTTCAATTCCGATTTGTTTTTCTGCTTGGCTTCACCATACTGAAGACCCCCGTTCCTGGTCTTTGTCTCTTGGAGGTGTTGCTGCCATTCTTTTATTGTCTGCTTGCAGTTAATTGCTTGGAGAATATGGCTTGCTAAGTGATGTTGAAAGCGACGCTCCTTTTGTGCTTTATCTCCTCTGAGGTTAATTAGCATTTCTCGTTCTACATGATTGTGCGGATATCAACCTGCATCAATGAATAATTGTTTGAATTTATTGTCAAAGGGTGTTGTGGGGAAACTAGCCAAAAGACAAAGGTTGTTTCTGAAACAGCTTTTTTTTTTTAAAAGAATGCTAACTGCATGAATTCTGCACTCATCTTGACAGGTTCATAATTACTTTTCTACCATAATTTTTCCACCATTAAGTAACTACTCTCGTTCCATGTTAAAGGGCCTGACTGAATTTCCACTTTTAAAAAAAAGTTTTGTTTACATACACTGTATGAAAAGACAACTTTTTTTTCTCACTGTCCGACATTAAATCAGACTAAACTTCTCCTATTTTAGGTCAGTTAGGATTGCCAAAATGATTTCTATTTTCTATATGCTAGAATAATGAGAGAGAGAATTTTTTAGAGAATGGCAATGTCAGAAGTTTAAATACACTAAGAATACTATGTCTTTCAAACAATTTGGGAAAGACCAGATGATGATGTCATAGCTTTGGAAGCTTCTGATAGGTTAACCTACAACATTTGAGTTAATCGGAGGCACACGTCAACATTGCTTCAGACACATTGCTTCTTTGTGGGACATGAGAAAATGAAAAGAAATCAGCCAAGATATCAGGAAGAGAATTGTGGACCTCCACACCTAGGGTACAATTTCCAGATATCTGAAGGTGCCACGTTCATCTGTTCAAACAACTATATGGCAGTATGAACACCATGGAAATGTCCAGCCATCATATCGCTCAGGTAGGAGACGGGTTCTGTGTCTCAGAGTGTTTTAGTGCGAACTGTGTGAATCAACCTCAGAAAAGATGCAAAACACCTTGTGAAGATGCTGGCTGAAGCTGGTAAAAGAGTGTCATTATCTACAGTGAAACGAGTCCTGTACCGACATGGGCTGAAAGGTCACTCAGTGAGGAAGATGCCATTATTAAAAAAGCAACATAAAAAAAGTCAGATTACAGTTTGGATTACAGGGACAAAGACCTTAATCTTTGGAGACATGCACTGTGGTCTGATGGCTAAAATTGAACTGTTTGGCCATAATTTACATTTACCAGATGCTTTTATCCAAAGCTACTTCCATTTCCTAACTACAGGGGACAGTCTCTCTGGAGCAACTTGGGGTTAAGGGTCTTGCTCAGGGACCCAGTGGTGGTGTGCTGAAGGTAGGGTTTGAACCTATGACCCCTTGGTCTTATCCACTGAGCTACCACCACTGTTACATTTGGAGGAAAAAGGTGAAAGCCTGCAAGCCTGGGTACATGATCCCAACTGTGAAGTACAGTGGTGGTGTTTTGCTGCAGGAGGGACTGGTGCACTTCACAAAATAGATGGCATCATGAGGAAGATTAGGTAGAAATATTGAAGCAACATCACAGCCAGTAAATCAAAGCTTGTATGCAAATGGGTCTTCCAAATGGACAATGACCCTAAGCATCCCGCCAAATTAGTTTAAAAGTGGCTTAAGGACAACAAAGTCAATGTTTTGGAGTGTCCATCACAAAGCCCTAATCTCAATCCCATTGAAAATTTGTGAGTAGAGCTGAAAAGATGTGTGTTACATGCATTCAGCTATTCAGCCTAGAGCTGTTTAGCCAAATATATTCACATTTAAGTGATGACATATTTCTGTATGAACTGCTTTCATACAGAACTGCTACATCAGCCAATAAGAGAATCAATTTACATATAGAAATAGTCATGCAAAATATAATTACACCTTTTGGATACAGGTAAATGTAGGAACAGGCCATGCTGCTTTTGTGCAGAATTTCCTTTCCAATAGGACATATTCCACAAGCAAACAGTAACTGGACATGCAGTGATTCTCATCAAAACATGACTGGGGTGCCTAAACTTTGCATATAACTGTAAGTAGACTTCAGATGGGATAAAAATAAAACATAAGAAAAATAAGATGTGGGCCCTTTAATGCTTGCAAGAGAGTTGTATAGAGACATTTGATAATATGGAGAGACAGAGGGAGCATGTACCTTCTGTTTTTAAGAAGCTACAGTGAGATGCAGGGGTCTATGATGGGTTTGTGTGTGTGTGTGGAAGCTCAGCCAGCACACCCAGGCAATGACAATGTTATTATGAAGATGAATGCAGACCTGCACATCCGCTCCCAGGTATCCCAGAGAGAGAGAGACAGAGAGACAGAGAGAGAGAGAACAAACTGTGGATCTAGATGTAGAACAAAAAGCACGCTGTGGCCTCCAAAGATATACAAGCCACCTTTTCACGACTCCACTCAAACGATTCAGAAAAATCTGCTCACCATTTCCCGGTTCTCTGAAAATTGCCTTATTTCTGTTTTATTTTCCTATGGTCATTATCTCTGCTAATGTACGCCGGCTGGCCGTGAGCAGTTGCCATTTGACAGCATCACAGAATTCTAATAATCTCTTAGCATTTAGAGAGAATGCTCAAAATGACATACTTCACTGTCTTAAATTGATCTTTGTGTTTTCATCTATTCAGCTCTAAGTGATGGTGTAAAAATTCATCAGTACATTGTGATGCATCAGTCTGAAGTTGGTGTTTCAGCTGTATTCATTTTGGAAGGTCAGGTATAATGAGTTATAACAAAACTGAAGAAGGCATGTGGACTTTTTTATGCAATAATGAAATGATTGGGCTCTGTTAAAACCAAATATTTCCAGCAATACATTTCCAGCCTTGGTGGTCTACGACTACTGTTTGACTACTGTAAAATATGCCCAGGATAAAAATATATTTGAAATGATGGTACATGCTGTGTAGCATATAATAAATTTTTTTTTTTACATAATTAATTTAATTCCACCAATTAACACCAACTGTGTGTTAAAATGTGCAGAAGCAGGTTTGCTGGTGTTACATCTGTGCCGCTTCTGCCACACCCCCAGTGGTCACAGTCACCAGACCACTGAGTTGGGGATTCCCTCTCACGCCCCCCCTGCCCATGTGTCAGTTTGTTTTGGTTTGGTTTGGTTTGGTTTGTCAACGCACCAGTTTCAGGTTCAGCCCTCATGTTCTCTCCCTGATTACCCAGTTAAGCTTTCCCTTGTATATCCAGGTGTCTACCCTTTCTGTTTACTTGTGATTATTGCTCTGTTTCTGTGATTGGTCTCTGTGTTCAGTGTCCAGCTATAAAACCCCACACGATCCAGCAGTCTGCTGTCTGGTCACCCAGCTTGGTTCTCTCTTGGAACCTTCATGGCCAGCATGGTTTCTTCTTGGAACCTTCATACTTCTTCATGTTATTCTCTCATGTTTGTCCTTGCACTGGAACTGAGAAAGAACATCAGTCTTCTTGGTTTTAAGAGGTTCTCCTCATTGATATATGCCAATGGACTTTGATTTGGCTATCTTTGTCTCGTTTTCTTAGCACTGACCAGCGAGGCTGAAATGCCCTCAGGCTGGAGCTACCCCTCCAGGGGCACCTTGTACTCCTTGTGGCTCCTGGGAAGGAGCTTTACTTGCACCAGGACCATCTCAGTTGGGATAAGGACCCTGTTTGTATTTTAGTTCAAACAAAGTTCTTTGTTTATAAGTGCCTATTTACATGCCTTGTGAGATTAAAGCCTTGTGAGATTATCCTTCTTTCCTGTGAGATGCCATGACAGCTGGAAAGGTTGTATTTTTGTTTTTAATTAAAGATATCAACAAGACATTTGACAACATGCACCCACATGAATGCATTTAGCTGTAAATGGCACCTTCAACCACATATAATGAAATGTATTTTTCCAAAAGAATTCAGATTTAATGATCGAAATTAAATGGCGAATTTTGAAACGTTGTGATGCACTCAATTATTTTCAAAATAGATCTGAGATTTCCACCCCTACACTTGTTCAAGGAAAGGTTCTGAGGGAGTGATGCCAATAACAAACCATGTCTTGTTCCCTTAATGGCCCTTTGATAATTTAATCTGATAATTTTATCATTTTTTTAAAATAGGATGTGAGTTTGAAGAACTTTCACATAAAGCAATACTCATAAGCCAATAACATTTAAAACCATTTTTATGTGCATATTTTTTGGTTTAACTGTTATTCATGGACAAAGAGAGACATTAATGTAAGCGATCTTTATCCTTTGCATCTAGAAACTAAGCCAAGGCAGATGAATTACAGCCATACAAACAGACACACATGCTTTTAGTAATGTGTTCTTGTTAATGGAAGAGATACTCCCTCTGAGTGAGCAGGAGAACAGGCTGCTCGAGGCTCTCCGTTTAGAGGAGTGCTGTGGAAATTTTATCCAGGATAGCCTGCTGCAATGGAGGCCCACAAAGGTCCACTCTGAGTCAGCGCCAACCTCAGCAGGACGTGGCCTCTGGGTCAGCTGCGCTGAATGGAATTAAGGCTCTGTTTCCTAAGTCTGGTCAAGGGTTGGCTCTGCACTGCACATTTAATGTCTTCTCTGTTCTAGCACCACCATTTTAAACCCATAATAGGCTTGTTATGTGGTTGATGAGTCACAATTGGGGAGAATGCTAAAATGTGCAGAGCTCGGAGGTGTTTTATAAAGTAGTACTTTTCAAAAATCTGAGTAACTTAAGCCCAAGGTGATATCTGCTGAATAGGAACACCTCTTTCATTTCTTTGAATTGGGCAGGCTCGAGTCTTGGCATAGAATCTTCCTAGTGCCTCATGGTATAAAAGTACATATATCACACATTATGTTGGCAGTTAGCAATTAAGCATGACTGATGTCTGCTAATGTGGCCTGGAACCATCCTTAACATAGTGTTTTGGAAAATAAAACAACAGAGAAAAATAGAATAGGAAGACTAATTGAATAGTATAATAAACTTATACAATTGTTTTTCATAGTACTTTGACAACTGTAAAGCTATATTTTATCATTTTGGAAGTTAGTCAAATTTAGCAAACATTGCTAACTAGCAATTAGATACACAAAACCAGAGATGGGGACTCGAGTCTGAGACTCGGACTCGAGTCGCACTTACGTCGCACAAAGACTTGAGATCTGACTTGGACTTGGGTGTTGTGACTTGCGAGTCATAACTCGTAAACAATGTTCATTTCATGGAATTATTTATTCATATCTCGCGGTCTTTCCAACGTTTGCCATAATAACCCCCGAAAACCATTCACCTTGCTGTGGTGTCCCATTACTTTAGTCCAAGGCATGGGCGTAGATGGGGAGCTGTTCCACACACCCCCAGCCCCCTCTGGCTCACGATCTCCGTTCCAGTTAATCCTGAAGGTGTTGGATGGGTTTGAAGTCAGGGTTCTGTGGGCCAGTCAAGTTCTTCCACACTGAACTCATCCAGCTTTATGCACTGGGACACAGTCATGCTGGAATAGAAAAGATTCTCAAACACCATGTACATAAAGGAAGAAGCATAGTATTGTCCAAAATGTCTTGGAATACTGAAGCATTAAGATTGGCCTTCACTGGACCCTTAAAAACAGGCCTGTCCCAATACTTTTGTCCATATAGCCATGATGCCTTGGACCCTTATCTCTATTACAGGGTGGAACTAATCCTATCTGACTTCGCATTACAGTTTTAATCTGTCCTGAAATTTGGTCTGAATCTAAATATAGCCTAATATGAGACAAGTTTTGAATCTAAACATTTTATCCTGGCCACCAACAGGAGAAACTCCTCTCCTAATGATAGCTTCTAAGTGCTAATGTTCCTAGCGAGCATGGCAGGTGTCACCGGATAATGGTAACTAGCAGTCCCATAACATGTGTCATTAATGTTTCTGGCAACTGGTATAATCTCATGATAAAATATAGCATAAGCACTGTTACAGAGCACTGTTCTTGTGGAGGCGCTTGGAGGTTAGATGAGCTAACTTTAGAGATATGAGAAGCTCTTGAACTGCTGTTTATCAAGCTCTCAGCTTTGAATGCATCTATTAGTAGGTCTTACCATCATAAGCACGCAGACACATTTGTTTGCTAAAAGGTGAGTAGGTTCATTTGCCACTCAATAGTAATATGAGCTAGCTTCACATACCATGCCAAATGATAAGGCTTTGGCTAGGTTGGGTTAAAACATTACTGAACTATCTAAATGAACAGATCTATCTATTCACTTTAAATAGACCAAGTAACTAAACCCAGCCACTTGATGTCTAGTTGATATTAACAGAGAGTTGTAAAATATGTCAATATTGTTTTGCTTGCCTTATATTTATTGCCATAACTTGTTTATTAAAGTGGTAATGTGAATCCCACCAACAGCAGGGCTGAGTCCATCAATAGCAATGTGACACATTGTTTGTGTGCCCATATGCTGAATAAGATTATATTTTTTAATCTAATAAAATATCCAAGGTTCTAATAAAATATCCAAGGTCCTAATAAAATATCCAAGGGCCTAATAAAATATCCAATATCCACATCAGATGTGTCAACAGGGAGCAATGGTATTCTTGCCAGAGTTGCTGATTCAAATAATTCATGATGTTGAAAACAATTAGATTAACAACCATGGGTGACTAAAGTCTTTTCTTTTTGTGCTTCCTGGTTGCGACAGCAGTAACTAATTTTAGACTTTTTATATACTTTTAAAATTTCATTTAAAATAGGCACAATGACATGTTGGTGCGAGCAAGGAGGATGCAACTGCGGGAGAAACTTCAGGAACAAAAGGGTTTAATTGAAACTTAGAACCAAGGGTGAGCTCTGTGAGCTCTGAGCAAAACAAGTCCACAAACAAACAAAGAAGCTTTAGACAAATCACAGAAGTCCTTCCACTCTCTTAAGGGACACAGCTGTGTAGCCAAGCCAGTTCCAATGCTTTTAGGCTCTCTTGTACTGAGGCCCGTAGATCAGGCTCCGCTGCAGCCTTGGAGGGGTTCACCAGCTGGTGGGCCAGGCAGCTCAACCAGATAGTCTTTGGACACATTAGCCTCAACTTCAGTTCTGCTTTGCTCGGTCTGTGTTGCGTCTGCAACTCGTAGCATGGGTCGAGGAGGAAGGAGAGTACTGGACAGGAGCTAGACTAGATCTAAGGATCACAGAGGAGCGAGAGAAGATTGGTGATTGGTGAACCCATGCCAGCCTTCTGGATCGGCTGGCTTTTCTATTACAACACACAATGGGGCTCGACACGAACAACCAATAGGAGGACAGAACCAGTGACATTTAGACAAGACTAAGCACAGACACTTACACAAGACAGGTGAGTCCATTACCTGGTACCTGGCAACCCACCTGACGAACGAACAGGAAACTAATCTGAAACAACTGGGATGCCCAGCACCGGTCTCCAACACAACAAACTATGACGTCACACAGACGAGACAGGACATGTGTATACTTAGAACTCTGGTGATCTCGGCCGCTGGGGGCATCGTCGAGGCGACCCAGATGTGACACATTACAACAATTCCTGGAAGTAGTGATTTCTATAAAAGAGAAAAAATAAATATTTATTCCCACTGCCTAAAGAAGTTAAGTTCTCTGGGTAATTAAAAATTCCCAGTGTCATTCCAGACCTTTTTTAGAAAGCACAAAATTGAAAGAACACTTTTTGTGGATAAGGACCAGAAGTTCAGATGATACATCATCTCCAACTCATCCCATTAAGATCTATCAGGCATTTCGACCTTGCTCTGATAGATATTTGCAGTTTCTCCGATGATAAATCACGCTGCATTTCACAAACACTAAAATCAGTTTTCTGATAACACTGAGAAAATGTCACTGCTGTAATTATAGCACAGTGGAAGACCTAATTAAGTCATTCAATTAATAAAGTTTGATGTGGATAAATACTGTGTTTTGCTCTAATTTGATTAGATAACATCCCAGTGGTGTGCTCATGTTCAAATGTTTTTCTAATGTACATGTTTATTGATAGGGACTGGAGCCTCTTAAAAGCCCCCCTCCCTCGGTCTCAGTGGATGATCTGCGCCATTTCGCCTCTCTCTTTATCTCTCTCTCACTTTACTCACAGCTGGATCTTTCTTGTTTTATTTCTCCCCGTACTCTAGCTTAAGAGCATGCACATGTACTTAATTTGCTTCACATTCTCTCATGTCTGCTATTATATGTTTGTTTTTCTGAAGTAGGGATGGGGGAGAGGGGCTTGAAATAGTCTTTCTCGAGCTGGAACCCATTTTATTGGGCTAGTACAGTGATTTAAGTGGAAATATGGGATTTTGATTCAGTGTGAAGTCTGAATAGTTAGTGTGGAGTGAAAGCCCTACTGTAATTGTAATAACGACCCCCACCCAGTAGTCCAATTCAAACTGACCTGATGGTAATAGAATAATGGAGTCTTGGCTGTGTTCCATGTTGTTATTGTCAATGAGCCTGGCATCTGTTGCATAATGCTGATGTGTACATATGGGCTTCGATATTTCTGTCTTTCTATTTGGGCAAATTCACATGAAGTCATATTGCAAATGTTTAAACACCCAGGCTCAAATGTTATCTTGTTCATAATTCAAATGTGGCATTTTTTGCATTTTCTGCAAATTTTACACTAATACACTGACATACTGTGCCATAACTTACAGATTATATACTCACATATATTCACTATATTATATATTAGGGGTGTAACGGTACACAGATGTCACGGTTCAGTACGTACCTCGGTTTTGGGTTACGGTTCGGTACGGTTCGGTACAGTGAAGTTAAGTAACAAAAAATTCCAAAGCATGAGGCTTGGTTTGTTTTCAAATAAAAACGTTTATTTTAAATAAACAGCAGTGTATTAACCAGTAAACACACACTCCTGCTTATATGTTCATGTATATATGACAAACAGTGCCGGCTCCTGGTCAATATTTTTGGTGAAACAAACCACCCTATATCCCCGGCGCGCCGCGAAACAAACTCAGCACCTCGCCGAACCCTGGCCAGCTTGATTTTCTTACCCTAATTTCCTACTTCACTTCCATGTTCTGCTGTTGTTGCCTCACATTCTGATGTATCTTCTCTCTCCTGCTCTTCCCTCAATCTCTTCATAGTTAGTGTTAAATCTCTACAAAATATAAAAAGTATTTTATTGTAAATATCTTACAAACACGTAATAG
>JBBPCY010000136.1:17340818-17356763 GCA_037974405.1 Brachyalestes nurse | reverse complement strand
GTGTAAACAGAAACAGACTCACGTGGCCAGTTCGGCCGAGTCCGCTGCCACGCCCCCAGTCAAAATAAGAGTCCCCAAGGTCCAGGCGGACTGGGAGCGTGACAACCTCCAAGCTTTAAAAAAAAATTAAGGTGAAATAATTTTTGCCCTTCAGTGATATAGGACTGCATGGGTGTGGGAGGATGAAGGTCGGAAACATGTGAACATGATGGTGTTTTGTAAATGAGCTTTATGGGGTTCTGCAACACTGAATAATAACAACAGGACACATAAAAGCTCAGTTAAATGGTTGATTAGACACCCCTTGTTCCTGAGGACAAATGAGACCAGTGTGGGTTTGCCTCCATAAGCTGAAAACCAGTAAAGCCGTACTGAACACAAACTCCAGTCTAACTAATTATTTAAAAGTCTAGCTTCCAGTTTTCCACATGGTGATTAAAAATAGAACTGTTTTCAATCTTGCAGATAAAACATGCACAAAATGCACAATAGTTTAGCTCTTTTCTGTTAACTTGGGATGCGTTGCTATTGTTTGGCATCTACATTTAGTTCGAACTAGAGTCGGTTTTGAGTTTGTGTCCATCTAGTTAGAGCCATTGGCCTGTTAACTGAAAAAAAAGGTAAAAAGAAGAAGAAGTAGAAGAAGAAGTAGTAGTAATATCATAATAGTTGTAATAAATACTAGCAGTCAAGAGAGTTTTGCTCTGATTCAGTCCTCGACCTGAGACTCGCTTGTTCTGATTCAGGACTCAACCTAAGACTCGCTTGTTCTGATTCAGGACTCAACCTAAGACTCGCTTGTTCTGATTCAGGACTCGACCTAAGACTTGCTTGTTCTAATTCAGGACACGACCCGAGACTCGTCTGTTCTGATTCAGGACTCGACCCGAGACTCGCCTGTCCTGATTCAGGACTCGACCTGAGACTCCTCTGTCCTGATTCAGGACTCGACCTGAGACTCCTCTGTCCTGATTCAGGACTCGACCTGAGACTCGCCTGTCCTGATTCAGGACTCGACCTGAGACTCCTCTGTTCTGATTCAGGACTCGACCTAAGACTCGCTTGTTCTGATTCGGGACTCGACCTGAGACTCGCCTGTCCTGATTGAGGACTCGACCTGAGACTCCTCTGTCCTGATTCAGGACTCGACCTGAGACTCGCTTGTTCTGATTCGGGACTCGACCTGAGACTCGCCTGTCCTGATTCAGGACTCGACCTGTTCTGACTCGAGACTCGACCTGTCACGACTGGAGACTTACTTCTTATTTGAAACTTTCCCACCTCTGCTTTCTACACCCAAATATGACCTTTTTTTCAAAGTATGATTGCCTTGAGGAAAAATGAATTGCTGTTTCATGGCTCAGGAGACTTAATGGTTATTCTACTAAACTTCCCAAAAAGGAGACATGGAATATTTCTGGCCCAGATGAAAACAGTTTTTTTTTCACAGCAGCAAAACTGAAAAGGCTTTTAGTCTTGTGTGAGAAATCCTTGTTTTTTTGGCAGAGCAGGGTCAAATGGGTGGCTTTGTTGAGATCCTGATGAGTGATTTTATTTCAGAAATATTTGAGCACCAAGAGTCTTTACAAAGATCTAATTTGTCTTTCCATCTGATGCCACTGTAGTGTGTAGGAGGAAGGACATATTCTGATCTTGCTTTCCTGTGGACAAATGTAAATTGGCTCTACTCTGTACGAGTGCCAGGTAGGAAATATAGATATATAGTGAACTGTAGACATACACAGTATGGACACAAGTGTTGGGATACACTTCTTATATATTGAATTCAGATGGCCCCTTACTTCCAGTGAAGCGCAATCTTAATTCTTCCGCAGATCAAGACATTTTGAATAAAGCCATGCTTCCAACTTTGTGAGTATTCCAGCATGAATGTGCCCCAGAGCACAAAGCAAGCTCCATAAAGACATGGCTGGATGAGTTCAGTGTGGAAGAACTTGACTGGCCACACAGAGCCCTGACCTCAACCCCATCCAGCACCTTTGGGATGAACTGGAACGGAGATTGTGATCCAGACCTTCTCGTCCAACATCAGTGTCTGACCTCATTAATATATACAGAATGAATGTGCACAAATTCCCACAGAAACTCCAAAATCTTGTGCAAATACTTCCTAGAAGAGTGGAAGCTGTAACAGCTGCAAAGGGGGGACCAACTCCAAAATGAAGTCTATGGATTTGAATGCAATGTCAATAGTTGGTGTAATGGTCAGTCATCCCAATACTTTTGTCCATGTAATGTATGTGATTCAAGCAACATGGAAAAGATAACACAGTGACAAATTGCAAATGAGAAGGACTGGCAGAACAGACTTGGACTTCGAGACAACTGTGACGATGAGACGAGAGAATGTGAATTCACATTGGCAGAAAAATGACATTGTAACATATGTGCCCATTCAGTCATGTTCACTGAGCACAACAACATACACCTGGGAGAAGCCCACACTGTGCCAGGCCTCTCCATTCCAACAAGAACACCAATGAAATTTCTCCATCGCTGCCAGAGCTACACACACCTCCACTATTTCATTTCATTTTTGCAGCATCTATTTCCGTCCTCTTCTTATGCAGATCATTATTATACAGTCTCAAACTGAAATACCTGGTCTCATTTCTTACCATCTACACAGTCCACTGATAATTACATTTTTTTATTGCAAAAAAAAAAAAAAAAGGCAGTCTGTGATTCATCCCAAAGATCAATGATTTCCAAAAGAGTAATGATTATATGAAATAATTAAAATCAAAATATGGTGTTCTTTGAAAAAAATGTAATCTTGAAACTTTTAATTCCTCGAGGGACGAGGCTGAAAAGGTTCGGAGCGTGCAAATGTTTAATTAAACAAGGAGGGAAGATAGATGGTGGAACTGAGCAGAGCTTTTGTTTTTTTTCTTATCATCCAAAAAAACCTGTTGTTTTAAGTAAAAGCACTGTTTAAGGAAAATTACTTTTTGTGATTTTATTTTCCTTAATATATTAAATTTTTTTTGAAGATTTTATATTTGTAAATAAACTGGTTATTTTGGATTCCCTATAAATAATTATGTTTTTTTCAGGTTAGTCAGTTCTCCTAATTCACATCAGTTGAAATTGCTTAGAAATCCATTTCCATCTGTTTGTTTGTCTCACCTAAATTTGATACTTGCTAATTCCTACCCACAGCCTAGAATAATTCATAAGCCATGAATCGTTTTCATACAACCGTTTTCCAACCACTATCAATAAAACTACACATACAGTTTGTGTTACTGTGCCTTTAAGATACAATATAAGTATTAGGATGCATGACCATTACACCAACTTCAAAAGATGTTGGATGGGGTTGAGGTCAGGACTATGTCTTTACAACCATGTCTTTATGGAGCTTGCTTTGTGCACTGGGGCACAGTCATGCTGGAATAGAAAAGGTTCTTCCCCAGACTGGGTCCACAAATTTGGAAGCCTGGCATTGCTCTAAATGTCTTTGTATACTGAAGCATTAAGATTGTCCTTCACTGGAAGTAAGGGGCCACCTGAACTCAACAATTAAGATGTGTGCCCCAATACTTTTGTGTATGTCTACAGTTCAATATATATGTATATTTCCTAACTCGCAATCTTACAGAGTAGAGCTGTACTCGCATGGTGTTGTCCAGAATTTCTTGTTAAGCTGACGCATTAAGATTGTCTTTACTGGAACCCTGAAAAACAGGTGAGTCAAAAGTATACTCAGATGAACTATTCCAAACTGACCTTGCAATGGAAATTAGACTGGAAACTGAGGCGTAATATTCTGTATTTATACATTTGTTTGTTTGTTTGTTTGTATAGCATGTGAGCACGCCAAACTGTGAGACACCACATATTTTTCTATTTATATTGTACTGGGGTGGTGGGCATGCCAGACCACAAGAAACAGGGTATTATTTATTTATTAAGTATGTCATTTTTATCTATTTGTTTGTTTGTTTGTTTGTTTATCACTAGCAGTGTTTTTTTTTTTATTATTATTTATGCATTTATTTTTCACCCCAAAAAACAAACAAATGCTATGATGAGAGGTAGAGAGAGAAAGAAAGAGGGACAGAGAGAGAGAGACTGAGGCAGAGATGCTGTTCATCATGGTTAAGCTTTAGCTCCTCACATCACTCTCTTACTGATAGAGACACTGTCAAACTCAACTCTGTGTTGTGATTGATCTGATTAACAAATGAAACATTAACGGCTGTCCATCACCATTTCTCAGTCTCTTGAGAGAATATCACTCAGAGAACACAAAATGTTAAACAAAAGTAAATCAAAGTGGCAAGTCAAGCTCAGTGACTTTTGGATCCCTACAAAAGAGTATGGATTGTCTTTTTCACGCTGTCTGATGTGGGCCTCTAGCTTTGGCTCTGAGCTGTTTTTGTCTGTGGGAAAAATGAATGGTGAAAAGTGCCCATATCACCTATGTGGTTTGAACAAATGAAATTTGGAAACAAAAAAATCCAAACTTTGCATCTTTTGTCCTAAGCACATTTTGCCCTGATCACACAATACTAAAATGTCCTAGAAATTGGTATTCCCCAGGACTTTAGAGGCCCCCTGCTCTGCACATCTTTAGTGTGTTTTCACCTCAGTAGGAGGTTGTTAATGAGCTCATTAGTTGCATTAGGTGTGCTGGGAGGAGACGACACACTAAGAAGTGCAGAGCAGGGGGTCTCCAGGACCAAGGCTGGGAGACAAAGTAGTGAGCTTCAAGCTAACTAACACTCTTGCAAATTAAACTGACATTGCATGAAAGTAAGACTAGACATGTCAAAGTTTGGCCATCCCTTTTCAAATGACGTGCTCATTGGTTCATTTATTTGGTGTAAAAAGCAACATCTTCACGGAGCAAATAGATATATGACACGGTCCTACACATCATGTATTTTCTGAATATAAAAAATGTCTTTTTTTTAGGAAGGTCTAAGACTCATTTGACTTACTGAGCCTTAATCCTAAGGTGTGCAGAATTCCAGAGTGTAATAAATGATGTTACTCTTCAAACCTCATAGGGTGTTTTGCTTACACTCGCTCAAGCAAAGAATAGAAAACACTTCCCGCTCTCATGATTGTTTTGGGAGGCAGGGAAGGAAGACTCACTTGCAGGAGTTATTTTCAATAGTTTTAATCAAAAGAGTAAGAAATATAACAAAGGAAGTGCAGGGCATGCAGTCACAGCACTGGCTTTTAATGGGTCAGCTTCAGCATAGAGTTCAAATTAAAGAAACTACAAACATAATTCTGTGAGCTGAACGTCCTTCAATCAGTGAGGGTGACGCAAATACCACTCATTCAGTGAGTACCATTGCACTGCAACGCAACAGTGAAGGAAACACAAGCCAGGCGTAAACAGTGGGAGAACCCGTATCTAATAAAAAGAAAGCATAAAACACACACACGTCAACCAGGTTGACATACGGTTATGAACAGTGAGTTCCAGGTCTAACTGTCCTTAAGAAAGGAAAGCAAGACAATGGACTCATTAAACTAGATGCATTTCTGCAAGAAAATGCGAAGTGTGATTGCATGTTTGGCTTTATAGGCAAAATAAGTGTGTGTTCAAAAAAATCTCTTCTGATTCTTTTTACTGGACTTTCACTGCTACACCACCACTGGGGTGTTAACTTGCTGCCTCTTACCAAGCCATTTATGGTTAAGGAAGACATTCATGGGCGGATTTTTTGTAATTAAACCACAACAAACAGTGACGCACGTCTTTTTTTTTATAACTGACCTTACAAGTTGGATGCCATGGCAATAGCTTTACCATGTGAAAAATCACTACATATATCAATATTACTTATATTCTACTGATCTCTATTACATACAATAAAAGACTCCTAACAACCATCTATGTTACTAGTAATTAATTTAATGATAAGTCACTTCTCTATAGGATTTATACCCAGCATTTGTGTTTATAGCAGAGTTTTTTTGGATTTGTTTAGACCTTAGATTGTCCTTGTCTTTGTGCCTCTGTTTGTTTGTTCAGTAATAACATAAGCAGTTTCTTTTTATGATATTTTTACTGTCCTTAATGTTCTTAAGACAGTTGAGAACTTTTCTAAAAAAAGTCGAGTATGTAACACAACACTTAAATTAAACCTTGGCGATCTGGAATCAAGGTCTAGTGAGAGAAAAAAAGGAAATCTTTGGAGGCAATTACAGTAAAAGAACACCTTGCCAACCGTTAAGCATAGAGTACGTTTTGGGATTGTGTGGCAGCCAGTGGCGTAAAAAATGGTCTGGCGATCGAGAGAAGAAAGGATTCTACTAAAAATCAGTGAACCCTGAAGGCTAATGGGGGTGTCATGGTAGTGAAGCGAAAAAAGGTCTTGCGTTCAATTCCCAGCTGTGATGGCAGAGGGTCCTTTCTGTGTGGAGTTTGCCAGTCTCCCCCTGTCTATATGGGTTCCTGCTTGGAGCTCTGGTTTCCTCCCGCAGACCAAAGATTTGCCTCCCAGATGAACTGGAGATGCTACATTGACCCCAGATGTGAGTGTGTTTGTCCGAGTGTCTGCCCTATGATGGACTCGTGACTGGTCCTGGGTGTTTCTCTGCCTTTTGCCCAATGACCCAGCAGATAGGCACCAGCAGCACCCGCAACCCTGTGTAGGATAAGTGGGTGGGACAATGAATAAATGAATAAATGACAGCTAATGTCCCACAATCAGCGAGGAAACTGAGAAAGAAAAGAAGCTGGAAGTTACAAAAAGACAATGATCCAGAGCACACATCAAAATCAACCTGGAACCACTTCAGAAAACGGAAGATAAAGGCTTTGAAATGGTCCACAGCCTTGAAGCTTAATGAAAAATCTGTGATTAGATCATGCTTTAAATGCAAGATGACCTAGTATTATTCCTAAAGAGGCCATTTTCTTTCTGTTTCAGACAAAAATGTCTCATTCGAATGTTAATGGCAAAGTACAGAGTAATGGCATCTCCTCAGAGGTCTACTGGCAGATGGTTAGAGAGACGATGCTAAGGGAAATATATAAAAAGGAAAGCAATCCTGAAGCTTCTGACGGGTGATAATTACTGTGAATGGAAGTGACAGCTACCCTCACAGCAAAGGTGACGTGGTCCAAATGCGTTTGCTCTGCAAGGAGCTGCTCCTGTGAACATGTAGCACTACCAGGTAAAGGATTACTGCCCCCGGCAGCGCACTTTTTTGGTCCGACCCCAAATAAATGTGTTGATATTATGGGAAAGATAGATGATAATGGCTTATCAGATACAAATGATGTGCAGCGTAAGTATCCAGGCTGGGGGAAAAGCATTGCTTGTCTTCAGCTGCGAACACCCCCCCACCACACACACACACACACACACACCTTCCCAGAGCCGGCGGATTTGTCATGTTCCTGCTTTCAGCACATGCTGAAGTGGATTAATATAGACATTAGCACAGATAGGCAGCGCCTGCTCTACTTCACTTTGTTATTACAGCAACGAAGAAAGGCCCAGGCAGGCGTAAAGGGAGGAAAAGAATAAAGTAAAGGGAAAAATATATGAACTTCTTTGAACTTCTAATCTTCTTTAAGTTCTTTTAGTTTTTTGAAAAGGCAGGGTGTGTTTGTTTGGATAAATACACAAACGTACACACAAAGATAAACTCATACACAATGCTCTGGCAGTAGGATTTTTTTAAACCTATAGGGTTGTGGGACAATATGCAAAACTGTATTTTATTACAGTTTTAACTATTATTCATATATTCAACTAAATTGATCCACTAGTTGGAACTATGTGCAGAAGTCAGCGAGATGAAATACAGCAGGGGAAAAAAACAGTAGTGAATGGCCAGGAGGATACAAATGTGCATTGGATTGCAGAATAGCTTATTAAATATAAAAAACAGAAAAATAAAATAGAAAAATTGCATCTGACATGAAATATAATAGAGGTTGCATCTGTCAATACTACATTATGCAGTAATTACATAAGTAGGATACAGTAAACAGCATTGAGCATCCAGAGTCAGTCTAATAATCCCATTTTGCAGAAATGCCCTTCTGTGTCTCTTGGTGGAACATTGAGGGAGATCAGTCTGCCTCTAAAGATGCTCTTCAGTCTGACAAGCCCATCATGAAGGAGGTGAAAGGTGTTGTTTAGGATACTCGGTTTCATGAAATGAATAGAGAATCCAGAAATGATTTTTTTCTGTTAAACACGAAGACCAAAAGTACTTTTTTAGTGTGGAAAAGCTGCGCAACATTTCTCTGCAAGCCTAATAAACAATCGTTTGATTTTCCATTGGACTGATTAAACTGGCGCACAGAGGCACAGAGAGCAGCAAGTGGTAACATTCTGAGAGCTGTGGCACTTTTAGCCAGAGACTGTATATAGCTTCAACACTGCTTTCTGTTTGTTTGCATACTTTTGCTGAGTCATGTCTCAGGGAAGGAGAACACAAATGCAGGAGTTAGCATCAAGGTAGCTTTTAATAACACAAAGCATGTAAACAGACACATAAGGACATGAGCACTCTCGCTTTCTTTTGACTTGGCTTTAGGGAACTGCTCCGTCAGAGGAAGTGTCCTCCTATCTGAGCAGACCAGTCCTAATGAAGTTCACGCTCCCCCTTGAGAGCCTAGGGAAGCACTAGAGTTCAGAGGCTGCAACCCTTGCTGGGGGTATACATGGGGGAATCCCAGCCTGGAGGTACTTGTGCCATGCTGGGTGCTAATAGGAAACGCAAGAGATAGAGATGGAGATATCCAAATCAGAGTTACAAGGCTTAGATCTAATGGCTCGACAATGGCTATCCTTTAGCAGCTGGGCAAGTCCACTAGAAAGCACCAGAGAGCAGTCCACACTGAAACCGGAACATAAGCGGAGCCTGAGGTGAAGCATGATGGTCAGGAGCTCGGTGACCGCACGCTGGCCTACTGGACCGGCTGGTCTTTTAAACCTAGACACATGAGGGAGCAGGGACACGAGAACCAATCAGAAGCACAAGACAATAATTACATACTTAACTAATGAGGGGAGAT
Organism: Brachyalestes nurse; assembly: GCA_037974405.1. NCBI lineage: Eukaryota > Metazoa > Chordata > Actinopteri > Characiformes > Alestidae > Brachyalestes > Brachyalestes nurse. The sequence goes on along the minus strand of JBBPCY010000136.1, from coordinate 17,347,738 downwards.
ACCTGGAAACACAAGGGAAACTTGATGACGTCAGTCAGGCTGAATGTAAAACAGGTGCGCAACCTAGCAATGCACCAAACCAAAACGAATCTCTATGTGGACAGGGAAGCGGAACAGGACACCTCCAGGGCTGAAGTCCTGAGGCAGTGCGGATGCGACAAGATGGTACTTTTAATTGATTCAGTATCACTTATGATCTGTTATGGACAACACCAAATAAAGACCAAACTCAGACTTCAAGATGGCAAGTCTGAGGACACCAAGGTCTGGGCCTCTGTGACTTTTTAATGTATCTCCAGTCACGAGATTTAAGGTGTTATTGTTGTAAAATGCCCTATAATTTTTATTTTATTGGATTTTATTTAGGCTTTTATACTCTTTTATACTCTTACTTTTATACTCTAACTTTATACTATTTTTGTGCCTGTGCCTCTGTGTGTCTGTGCAATCATAAGCAATATCCTCTGGGATCAGTAAAGTTTTCTGATTCTGATTGTGAATGCTCAGCAACCTATGAATGTTTGGATATATATTTTTGGCAATCATCTGGAAAACTGAAGACAATTTTAAAGATGTGAGACCTACTCTATTGATGGCATGCTACAGTGGTAAGCATGTTTGCTTTTGCAGGTTGTTGCCGAGTTCTACCATGGGGATGTTTTCATGTGACCCTTTAGATACTTCTACATTGTAAAAGCATGTTTTAGATCTGGATTGCCTGGCCTAAATCGTCCCGGTGTGTCCTGCGGTAATGTCCATGACCTTTCCCAGACCAAGCAAGTGCAGGAGAAGCCGAAACAGGTCTGTTTCTACCCCTGTCATTTTGGAAATCGTTCTCTGGCGGCAGAAAGATGGTGTTTATTGCATTTGCCTCCTGCTCTTACAGTTGCAGGTTTAAGCATCACACAGGGGACTTTCCATGTTTCTCTTCATTTAAGGGTTTGAAATTGGTTGACCTTAAATTGTCCCAGTGGTAGCGTTTGCATCCTTGCCCAGACCACAAAAGAAGAATAAGTAGCCATACAGAAAGCATCCCAGTGGTCACCATATGGGTCAAAAAAAGTAATAAGCTGAACTGATTACCTCTGAACTTTCCGTGCTTGCAATGATCTCATCTCTAGTCCCGTTTGATGCCAGTGCCTTTTTATCCTTGCAAGGTGATGAATGTGAGGTGATCTGTTAATATTTACTTTTATAATACTTTGGCCCTTTGTACCCTGACACTGTAACTGACACCCTTGGCTGTATTCACTCTTTAGAAAGCTGTTTCTATGAGGGATGTAATTCAAAGGTGCAAATCCTATCAGACAAATCTCAAAAACAAAACAACAAAGCAAGTCACACCACATGGCAAAGCCGACACATGGTCCAAGGTGATAAGAATGCTCAGGACAGATTTAGGTCAGGGTGTCAGGAGTGCGATATTGTGGGGTCACATGTCCTTGTCCGTCAATGGCAAGCAGCTGGGGCCGTAGGAAGACTTGCTCATTGCATTTGACACTCATGCATCCATCTATCAACCCAGGGGCTATATGTGTTGAAAGAAAATGAATACAGATGTTTGTCTCAAAATGAATAATAACTTGGTTTTACAAGTAATTGTTCTTGTTTAGTTTGATCACATTTTAATTATTTTAATAAAAAAATGTAAATTGCAGCACTTGAATAGTCAGGCAGATCACAGGAAATAGTAAATCAGAAGGCATAATTGGAATTGCCGATCAGATTGCAGGATTTAACTCGCCAATCTGAATGCAGGATTCTGTTTGTAGCAAAATTACTACTAAAAAAAATCCGAGCACAAGACTCACCAAGCCAATGAGATCTGACCAATTTGAGACCAGACTGGTTAATCAGAGCTTGGTTTACATGTCCTCTAGATGTCTCTGATTTCATGCTTTGGTTTTGAGAGGTTGTTGGACTGGATGTAGGGATTTGAGCTGTAACAAGTGGTTAGAGGTTATGATATCTGTAGACCAACTTCAATCACACAATCACTCATGACAGTGAACCACCTGAGCCCCGAGACAACAAACCGCCGCCGCTAAACCATTTCTAATAACTTATCCTCCAGTCTCAATCCCACTTGAAATTGATCTTTTGATGAGCAACATGAAATATGACAGCTCAGTCTCTATTGTTAGACTCTCAACTGAAAGAACCTGAACTCATAAAGCCAAAGTCAGAGAACTTGTAAATGGCATTATAATAATGACATGGTCATGGTGAACTGGCCAGAACGATATCAATGAGATTCGCTTTGTTCCCTTTGTGCACATTTGTTTCTGCTCTGAAATTAGGCTACAAGGGTGCCCTTGATAAATGAGGTGCTTAGACGTGCCTTGCTTCATAAGGTTGCCAGGTCAAATCTAGCCTTGTGTGTAATTGTTAAATTTCCAAACAGTGACGTGTGAGCCCGTGTAATTACCTGGGCTGAGAATTGCAGTTGCCTTAGGATAGACCTTTGGAAGGATGGAAGGGGGTCCTGAGAAATAAGATCACCATCTACAGCTTGTTTTCTACAGCTTTTCCCAAGCTTTTCTAACCATCCCATGCAATGGTTCCTCAAAGCCGAACGTGTCCTCGAAGCACGAATACCTGCCCAAAAGATACCAAATACCAAAAGATTGAAGCCTTAAGCCCATATCTTAAACCCGTACTGTGCTGATGATGCAGAAATATTCATTTGCAAGCTCCTTGTTAGATCACCAAGAAATCATGGCGGATAATTTGATACAACAACAGAATGCGAGGCAGTAAATTAACTTGTCCAACAAATGAACACATCACACAACACACGTAGTTCATCTCTTAGACCAGTGCTTCCCAAACTGGGTTTGCTCTTTATTTCTCCCACAGTGGTGAAATTGCACCATTTGTTATTGCATTTATTTCACTCAGTTAGAAAAGGGAGCAGTATTGCAGATAAAGTTTTAATCTGAACCCGTGTAGTTTGAATGGGGGCGGGGGGGGCTCATTAATGTTCCTATCTAGAAAAGGGGGGCCCTGCAGAGAAAGTTTGGTAACCACTGTCTTAGAGTATAGAGACAATGGCAAGATACCAAAAGTTATTTGAAGTGAATCCTTTTGGGGCAGCTGGTGGCCTGGTGGTTATGGAGTTGCCTCTGCAATCAGAAGGTTGTGGGTTCGAAGTGAAAACATGAACGAGACCTTTGGAGAGGTGCTACTGATGGGACCTTTGTGAATGAGTGTCATGGAATCTGATTGCAGACAGATGCAGATTCCATGGCACTCCCTAGGAACCCGTATTTTTGAGTGTAGCAGTGATGCACGAGAGGTATTACAGCAGAAGAGTGTTGCTAGCGTCATTTTAATAAAGTGGAACATGTGACAACAGGAGCAAGAATGAACAAAGACAGGCTGTGTGCAAATACACAAGGTGGATACACACAATGTTTTCCCTGTAGTTTTAATTAACGCCAGGCTGATAACAGATCCACAGTGACGTATTCATTAAACTGTAACAATAAGAGTTTTCCAGCTTCATTTGTATGTATAATGTGCCATGGATGCATGGATGCAAACCAGCTCAAGGCTTTGCTGTTTACTTACTTACTATGTTTGTGTTCCAATAATGAACTCGGCCTTTGCAATTGTGTTCCGTCTATAAGACCAAAATGTTAATTTTTGTTTATCAAAGAGGGAAAGCGTGCATTACATCATTGCATAATGCACTGACTGCTTAGATGTGACATGTCCAACGGATTTGTCTGAAGCTAATACAGAAGAACAGTATAGTGCCCTGCATATTAATACACACACACACAAATCATTATAATGGCCTCTATTTTATCACAATTCTCTTCCCTAATTACCTAGAGAAATGAACAAAGGTGAGGTTTGACTGGCGTGACAGTGATAAGCCTTTACTTGATTCTGGAAACATTTTGGAAACTTCATTGCCACATTACTGGTTGTGTCTGTGTCTGTTGTGTCTGTTACATAGTCTGATGCCACAACAGTAGTTTAGCATGAAGTAAACATATTCTAGTTTTATAGTTACACAAAATATAGTTATACACACATATTCAGTAATTATGTCTGAAACTGTCTTGGTACTCGTGGCAGACCATTGCAAACATTAGAAAACTAATAGTTTATAGCACACAGGTAAATCTGAAAAGTTAATGCTGAAAAGAGCCCAATGCCCATCACACTGCTCTCAGCTTCTCTATACTGGAGGAGGGCCAGAACTGAAGTTCTTTCTCCTTCCAATCTCCATCCTATACATTTCTATCTCTGCTTTGCATTTCCTTTATATGAAGCATTCACACCCGATTACCACCCCATCCCCTCCTTCTTACTCAGTCCCCATTTAGCCCCAATTCTGTTCTTTATTAAGGGGAATTGGCCTTTTTAGCTTACCCAGAAGCCACCTAGAACTCAGAGTCCTCTCCCCTCCTACAGTTACTCCCACAGTCTCTTCTTTGATTCAGTCACAAAACAAAGGCATGGTCAAAACTCACAAAGCAGCATTTGGCAATGCTGTTTTTTTGCCATTTTAGCTACTATATGGCAGCACTATATGGCAGTGGCTTCTCTTTTTTGTCAAACAGACCTGTTCCCAAAGCCTGACCGAATCTTAATCAGGCCTGGCATGGATAAGGAAACAGGTGAGCTCTGTTAATGAGGCCGATTACACTGGGCTGCCTATTGAGGGACTGGCAGCCAAATGAGCCAAAACAGCTCCAGTTTAAGAGTGCCAAACACACTCTAATATCTGTTTTACCCTTCGCAAATGTGGATTGGTCTGGTCAGCCATATTTTCTTGACCATGGTGAGATCAAAGCGAGATGCATGTCCATTTCCGTTTAATCACTGCTGGATTGCTAGCGGAGATGATTGCTAAGCAAGGTGATTTGTGCCCATAATTGTCGAGCATCTTATGAGCCCATTGTGCGATGACACCTGCAAATGTTGGCGTGCCAAGATTTGTTTGGGACTGCTCCGATGCCTCGGTATACCCCATGTTACATTTGGTGTATTTTACACAGGTCCCTTGTCTGTGAAATTCAGGCAGTCGTCAGCCACAGAGTATCCCCCACTATGCTCTGATGCACAAAACCAGTGGCACTAAATAGCTTTTCAGGGGCTTGATAGAGATTAGTCTCCTGCGCCTTAACGACCCCTCGAATTAATACTCAGAATTAGTCTAATTAGAAGTGTGTGCTTTGCTTTAATTAAGGGCCTAAACGCACCATTGACTTTAGCGAGTTTTTGAAAGTTCATCTGGGGCTTGCAGGGCAGTTTCCTCGGCTGCCTTCCAGTACGCTCCGTTGTCCTGGACTACCAAATGACATTATTCACAGTTGACTTGGCTGTGCTCACAGCAAAAATCGTTCTCCATCCATGCCAGGTCTCTCTCGGCCCCCACCCCACCCCACCACCACCACTTCCTACCCCCTACCTCCTCTCCCCCCCAGCTTGCCATTTGAAACAGCCTGTCCAGCGAGATTTGAAATTGCACGAGTGTTGCCCTTCAGAGTAAAGTGTTTGGGCACCCTTTGGTTTTAAGCCAATCTAATCCCTGTAATCACAGATTGCGCTCAACCCCCTCGGTCCCCCCGGTTGAAAGAGAGAGAGAGAGAAGGAGTGTGAGTGAGAGAGAGCCAGGGAAATGGCGTCGTTCAGAATCCCTGCCAGCATGGAGCCATGACCCGAATAGCAGGCAATATAGTGCCTTATTTCTCGGTGCTTTAAGAGATATGTGTTAGGAGAGTGAAAGCGACAGATAGTGTTTTGTGGCCGGCTGCGAGACACGTATGTCCCCTATACGAAATGACAGGTGCATTTTCTGAAAAGAAAGACCATAATGTTTTTCTGTTTAGCGCTTGACAGTTTGCCTTCGTCATAACATGAGCTTAAGGGGTTCGGAACAAGCGTGATTATTTCTGGCCCCTGGCGTCTCTCTTTCCGCAAATTGATTTTTTTTTTTTAAAGGGAGGAAGCCGTTGAGGCAGGGTGGGAGGTGGGTGTGTGTGTGTGTGTGTGGGGGGGGATGAATCAGCATGCAAAGTGAATCTGAAATATTCACTCCCATTGACCTCCATTTTTTGCGATTGAGGGAGGTGGGGGAAGTGAAATAAGACAAGCTACTTCTCTGTCCTCATCCCAAAAGCCCATCTAGTGTTCCTGGAAAAGAGAGTTCATGAATTTGTAGTGGCAATGCATAATGTTTAGCGTGCAGCCATCATCTGTTTATTAGGCCCTGGATCAAAATGGCAAAACCACCATGAGATTATTGTTCCCTTTACCCTAAGAGCCTAATCTTGCAAACACCAAAGTTCCTGCTATCCAGTGACAGAGTGGAAAACTACTGTGTGGCTGGAGTCTATGTAAGTCTGTATCTGAAATGATTGACAATGTAGACTAGCATCATACTGTGTCCAAAACTGAAGGACTTTGTCACGTTGCATTGTTCTCCATGCTGCTTTATAAGTCACTGCAATAGAGGACATTGTTGTGGTGATGAAATCCTTGCAACCAACCTCCATTTCAGATCGGCTTCAAAAGCAATGATATGTTACGACTTAACAAAGACACCAACAGCTAGCAGTTAGCCTTTAGCGTTAGCCATTGCTGTCTGTGCTTCAAGAAGAAAAACCTACTATAAAGGCTGGAATAATATATTTTTATAACCAAAATATGATGTTTTACATAAATTAAACATTCACCTTACAGAGGCTTTAAGGCAAAAAAACTCTTATTCTTCACTAGATGTATAGCCATGCTGTTTAAAATAGGATAATAAAAAAATAATATAGTAAGTAGCCAGATAGCAAAATCAGATTTTATATTGAAAAAACATTATTTATCAATGCTGATTCAACCATCATCTAAAGCCAGTCTTCAGCTACGTTTTAAGCGATTTACTGTTGAAACTATGATAGTAATCAATA
>JBBPCY010000136.1:17324523-17336835 GCA_037974405.1 Brachyalestes nurse | reverse complement strand
GGCTGGCCTGGTTACAATGCCACGCCCCCAGTCAACCTAAAAGTCCTTAAGTTCTAGCAGCCTCTGGCTGCTGACAGGGGACGTGACATCATATTGCAATCGCATATCGTAATATTGATGTCAGTAATTGCAATATGTCTTTTTTCCCAAATCATGCATATATATATATTTTTTTTTTTCCTATCCTTTTTTTCCTATCCTTAAATTAAGTTATTAGGAATAAACATCTCAAAATTATCCAAAGTACTGAGAAGAAATAAAGAAAAGGAGATGGAGGGAGGGAGAGAGAGAAAAGTGGAATATTAAACAAAGAAGTGAAACTTTGCAGGTGTTGTAGGAAGCATCTAAGGTGCGTGCAGAAAGGAGAGTGCTTGACTCATTTGGTGTATGGATTTATTGAAATGTATCACCTCTCCTGAAAAGGCCCTCCAGCACACAAGCATTATCCTACGCTCTCTCAGATCCATATCATATTATAAGTAATGGAGTGGGAGGCGAGGTGGGGGCGGTTAGCTGAAGACATTATTCACGTCTAACAGCAGGTGTGTGTGTGTGTGTGTGTGTGTTGGCGGCAGGTAGACAATGGGTTGAGCATTTGCCGCTCATTTGGATTTTGAGGATTATCGTAGTGTGTTCTGAAGTGCTTTTCTTTATTTTGGGGCACATACATGATTATAATCTTGCTTTAAGTTGTTTTTTTGGAATCCGGTGGCATTCTAATTTGTTGTAATCATATGAGGTAAATCCGCGAAAAGCCTTAAATTGAATATATTAGCCTTTGCCATTAGAACTGCTTTTACGGGCAGTCCCATCATTGCAAGTACACAAATACGCCAACAAACTGATTCGCATAACATATATTTAAAAGTGAAAAGTGAAGTAAAGTCTTGACCAAAACTCTCCTTATAACTTCCATGATTGGGCTAAACCAGCCAAATTGTAAAATATGTAGAAAGACCGCACAAGAATAATAACAAGCTGAATTACCATCTAAGGGCTACATGGACTGGGGAGGGAATAGCATGTTATCGTTAATAACTTTAACTTAACATTAGTAAAAAAGATTGCGTTTTTGAAATGACCTGGTCAGGTCTACATTGAGTTCAGAAATTATTCCAGCCTGAAACACTCCTAATAACTTCAGTATGAGTGGGTGTGTCACACTTGGGGCTGGCTTGCCCAGGCAGGAAGCACAGTCGCAGATGTTTTCCATTTTCCTTTGTCTTTATTTATAACAAAAGTAAAGCAGCACGGGGGCTGGAAAGGAAACACAAAGTGACCTGAACAAAACCACAACCTCAAGGAATGCGTGAAGGTGAATGGACGAGGAACAGAACAAAAAGCAGTTTTTATCTTAAACATAAACTCAAAACAGCTGGACACAAACAAAACACAAATTGCTAGCCAGCCCAGCCCAGTCATGAAGCCACACCCCCAGTCAACCTAAGAGTCCTTATGCTATAGCAGCCTCTAGCGGCTACTGACTGGGGGTGTGACAGAACCCCCGCAACACCGGGGCGCCCAAAAAGTGCCACAAGGCCCAAAAACAAAAGGAGGAGGAGGGGAGGAGGCGGGAAACAAATAAGGCTCCTGCGATACCTCCGGGGCCAGGCTCCACTCGAGGGCCCTTCCTTTTCTGTCCTCAGTTGCTCCACAGTCGCTCCACACTGGGTGCTGCAGCAGGCAGGGAGCCGGCACTGGGGGCCGCAGCAGGCGGGGAGCCATGACTGAGGGACGCAGCCTGAGGGACGCAGCGGCGGCTGGGCTTGGCTCTGCAGCGGCAGCTGGGCGTGGCTCTGGGCTCGGGAGAGGAGCAGCCAGGTTGGAAGATGAAGCCCTCAGAATTGCAGGCGGAGCTTCGAGGCCAGCGAGCAGAACCTTCGTGCTTGTGGGCGGAGCTTCAATGCCCGGGAGTGTGGCTGGCGTGAATCGCGGGCCAAGAGAAAATGCCAGGCTGAGAGGCACAAATTGCTAACCAGCCCAGCCCAGTCATGAAGCCACACCCCCAGTCAACCTAAGAGTCCTTATGCTATAGCAGCCTACTGGGGGTGTGACAGGATGGAGTTAAAGCAGCCAAACTGGCAAACATTTGGAATCAAATGTGTGATATCTGTGTTAAAAACAAGCTGAATTTTTCAAACATGTCCAATTTTTATATGGACTACATGGACAAGGGAATGAATTATGTGTTTAAAAATGTTAACATTATTAACTTTGAATAATGGAACAATAAATTACCTCTGGTCTGTTTGGCTTATTTACAGTGAGCCATGTTCAGAAATCAGGCTGAAACACCCCTTATAACTTCAATGTGAATAGAGCTGGATGGGCAGACATATGTAAATGTGTTGGTTTTTATGACATCATAGACTCAGAAAGCAAGGAAATTTAGATTTTTTTTGTGAAATGGGCCCTTTAATGACTATACATCCAGCAATGACTAAACCAGCCTATCGACAAAGCATCCATTCATGTTTGAATAATTTAATCTGCAAATATATTTTCGAATGCTGGACGTGGTCCACTTTGTAACTGAAAACAATATTGAAATCATCAGCCAACCCTGATCATCAAGTAACCAAGCTGCAAATCCTGGAATTAGTGATGCGAGTAGATAAGATGCTGATTTAGGGTCTGAATATGACTTCTGTAATGAAAAATGAAGAGTTTGATTTGGACACATGAAGCAGTGCTGTCAAACCACCGCTGTGCTCACTTTTTCCAATTTTACCATGACAATACGACAAGGTGACACGTGGCCTTTTTAATTAGACTGTAATTTTTGATAACATCTCTAATGTCCTCTGTGGCCCAGACGAGGGCTGATGGATGAAAGGCCCAAATGGAAAGAACACATACCGCAAGAGATGTTTCCCCATTGTGGGCATGCTAACACAGTGATCCGGCCCAGCATAATTACAGCAATTACGACAGATGACAGTTGATTACAGTTTATAGGGCTTGCAGAGTCATTCTTACAGCATTTACAGAAAAAAAACAAGAACCAGAGTTCAACCTGTCGACTGGCACTATTTGTGAGAGACGCAGGGAGTAGCAAACCATGATTTAATATTTTCTGAATGTATAATGTGTAGTTTATTTTGCAATACTATTATAATTATTTAATAAAGGTAAAAAAATAAGGCCATAGCCTACATGGTATTTTATTTAGTTATAAGTACCACAGTCATGAATTCAGCTTTCTTAACCCTCTTTATCTCTTACAGTTAAACAAGCTGGGACGGTTCTCATGCCTTAAAGAGGTGTATCGGTAAACAGGTCCTGTCCTGATTGGTGCCTGCATCGAGCCTCATTTAAAAAAACTGTCCGAACACTCCCGATAACTTCAGTATAAACTGTGTAGCCCAAACTGCTTTAGGCTAAAATGGAGGATGTTTATTATTTTCTAAATATATGTCATATATATATATATATATATATGTTTTAGGTAGGAGCAGACAGAATGTAAATGCAAGATCCTTAGAAATGCTTAATGCACAAACAAGAAACAAAACAAACCAAGAAACAGCATACAGAAACATAAATCTGAGGTGTGAGTTGAGGATCTGAGGTGTAACAAAGTCAAAAATGAAAACGGGGGCTATAACAGGAAATATATCAAGAACAGCATCAACAACGAAAAGACAGAGTGGTATAATAAAATATAAAGAATCCACAAACATTGACTGGCACACAGGGGAGATTGCTAAGGCGGGGCTAAGACCAAAGCAACACACACATATGGAATTCAGACACATTAACAAAGGCAACAACAGACAAGAAAACAGGAGGAAGACAGAACAGCCTATAAAACAGGAAAACAACTGAGAGAATGTAAAGTATCAGCAAAAAATAGAGCATAAAATGTGGCCTGTGCATAACTTCCAGGACATTCTTTATTAAATGTTTTCTGCCAGTATGTCAAATACACAGGAATTTTACACCAAAAATCAGCGAATAATACCATATTAAAGTGTGTGTCCTGTAGAAGATATGTACTTGTTTCCATATAGAAAATCAGTGAAACATATAATTAGACTCATTTTTTTCTTTTTGCATATGACTGTAATGTGCTGAGAAATTGCATAATTAGCTGCATTAGCAGCTTCATATATGGACTATATGGATTGATACATTTAGCGTTCAAAGGAACCTTATAGTTTTTTAAAGGTATGGTCCCTTTTATAAGACCTCTGTTTCTTATTAATCAAATGAGTACCTCTCTGAAATGGGTGTTGTGAATGAATCAGACTGGACAAGGGGTGGCATGGTGGGGCAGTGGTCACCTTATAGCCAGAAGGTCCTGGGCTTGATTCTCAGCTGAGGCAAGCAGGGGCTTTTCTATGTGGAATTTTGTTTCTATGAAGGTTTCTGCCAGGAGTTCTGGTTCCTTTTCTCAGTCCAAACATGCACGCCATTAGAACTAGAGATGCTAATTTGCCTCTGAGTGTGACTGTGTGAGTGCATGTGCTGGTCAATGGACTGGTGAACTGTCCAGGGTACTTCTCTTTTGCCCTATGAGTGCTATGAGCCCTATGAGGCTCCAGCACCTCCTGAGACCCTTGTAAGGATAAGTGGCTCAGAAAATGGATGGATGGGGGGGTGAAATTAACACAGCCCACATTTCAACGTGCATATTGATTAGCCAGTGAAATGGACAATCTGGTGATGTACAAATTATCAAACATTAGAATGAACACAAGCCTGTTTCCATTATGCATGTCCTCTATTACCAGCTCCTGGGTCACAAACACGCCACTGGCCATCGGAGCCCTTCTCTAACCCTTCTCTACCCAGCGTCCTTTACTTTTTAATACCTCTGTATCGGCGTTAGAGTCAGGATTCGGTGGCCATCTGCCTGCGGCTACAAATAGCGTGTAAAGTTCTCTTTGACCGTGAGCAAGATGCCATGCTTAATATTGCACTGGCATCAGCATTCTCTTTCAGTGCCAAAGCTCATTAGCAAACCACCGGCTCCACTCACACTGAGAATTACTGCCTGGATCAGCTCAATTGACTTAGCTTTCTCTAAAAGTGATGCAAAGCACTGTAGGTCCTGTGCATTAGAGTACGAAGTAGCATGAGTTAACTGTGCACTAGGTAAGGGTGACATTTCACGACTGTGTTAATGTCTTGCATTATTGTTAGTATCATTTTGATGCATTTTTAATACTTTTTCAAGAAGACAGTGTGTATTACATCATAACGAGATCTTGTTTTTTACCCAGGTTCTAGTGGATGAATGTCCCTCCAGGAACAAGGCTAATTTGTATTGCTAATAATCAAATGGGTAATAATCAAATTTCTCCAGATGTTCAGACTTCTTTTCTCACTGATACTCAACAAAGACGGTCCTCCTTTCGTCACCCTGCTTTATGCACACCTGCTGTTTACCTAGCCATAATTGGCAAACGACAATGACGGGTGGTAGTGCTGATGGCAGTGGGCTCTGGTCAGCCCCGCATTCATGAGCCAATGACCCGAAATCTCAGCCTTTCTGCAATAATGAGCAGCTCTGGCCAAGCAAATGTACCGCAATAATGGCGATTTGCAAGCCGCTTATTTGTATTATTAAATTCTAGGCGCGCTCAAATATCTAGCCTTGTTCATTGTTATTAGGTTTGTTATGCTAATAACATTGGGACCAATTAAACTGGCTCATTTCCATTCGCCTCTTCTCCCAGCGATAGCCGACTATATTTCCATGGACGAGGCTGAGTAAATACGCTGCGCCACTGACAGCTGTCAGAATTAGAAAATATTCACAAGTCAAAATAAAAAGGCCTCGAGCAGGAAAGAGGCATTATAACGAATGACTAGAGTTTCCCCAGCAATAACACGTTCCCCGCATCCGTCTCGCGATGCCTGCGTGGATAGAGGAGCAGAAGTCTGATGAGGGATTATTTAAGCCCATTTCCAAAGGAAATATTGCGCCGCTCTTCACTTTGAGGGGGAAATATTGTATGTCACAAAGTGAGAAATATTAAAAAGAAAAATTGAATGAAAGCATGGCTGCAAGCAGCAATCATGGGCGGTATGAGCATCTTTTTCTTTTTTTTTTATCAAGCTTTCAGTTACTATTATACTATCATGGCAGATCCCTATAGGTAAAAGTAACACTTTGTTATGCAACACTTCACAATAAGGCTTCCAAAGTACTTATGAGTTATAGAACTATTGCTATAATAATCATTCGGAATTATACTCATTGTCGGTTTATTAGTTGTGCATTAACTAGTAGTTTTTACTGTGTTACTCATTAAGCATTTAGTAATTAGTAACTGAGTAAAAACGAGAGAGAGAGAAAGCAAAATAGTCACTGATAAAATCAAGTTTGAAGCCTCCGGGCATTGCAAACTTTTTATGCTAAATTTCAATGTGTACTCTACATCTAAATGATAGTGCCCCTTACTGTAGAATAGGTATCCCTTCCATTCCACTTTCAAAGTCCACGCTGTCATTCAAAGCTTGTAGACAACTGGATTAAGAGCCCATGAATTACAGGGCCCATGTTTGCTTGAACATTTCAAAAAGTTCTAGCTCCAGTTCATCTGAGAGCACTTTTTGATGCAGTGGCATAGGACTACTTTACAAAAGTAGGCTTCACATATTATGCATATTAGCTGTCTTGAATCCCATTATGGTGGTGGTACATGGTCCTTGAGGCTTTTATGTGCATGATAAGCCAAGGAATCTGGAGAAAAAGAAGAACAACTTTGTGACTCACGGTCCAAGAGATATGGGCCAAAATGCTGCACCACTATTGAACCGGGTGAGCCAATTCATTTAAGTGTGTTTTCGTGTGTGTGTTGGGGAAGAGGGAGGGGGAAGATGCTGCACTCTTCCACTAATTTAGTGTTTCTACACCCTGCAGAGTTTCCTGCCTATTTAAGTGCACATACAGCATAATAAGAAGCAAAACCTCCCAACAGCAATAGAGTTTCTGTTCCAGTGCCTGGGCAGCGACCAAGACAATCAAACGTATTGGACTGCAAATTTACTTCAAAGTGGAAACACTAAGTATATGTGTGGACCATGAACCAAATAATAGAGCAAATCTCCGCATCTCATTTTCTTCTGCCTATCCAAGACTGGGTCAGTCTGAGGAGGGCAGCCAAGATGGTCCTTTCCTCAAACAAGTCCACCGGGGGACCCAAGGAGAGGCCATTTTTGTCACAACACAGCACACAGTGTGAAATTCTTCTCTGCATTTAATTAATTCACCCAAGCAAAGCAATGGGTTGTCAATGATGCTTGTGGAGCAGTGCGTGGGAATGGCACCTCAAGGGTAGTCCACTGGCAGTCCGGGGATTCGAACCCACAACCTTCAGAACGCAGGGGCAACTCCTTAACCACCAGCTAACCCAAGCATGTACTGGGTCTGCCCTGTGGTCTCCTCCCAGGATGCCCAGGAGACAAGACTAGACTAAAACCACCTCAACTGGGTCCTTTCAAAGCAGAGAACAGGATCTCTACCCCAAGCCCCTCCCAGATTTCTGAGCTCCTGATTTTTAATGGTGCACCCGGCTACCCTGTGGCGGAAACTCATTTTCATCACTTGTATTTGTGATTCTGTTCTTTCAGTCACCACCCAGAGATCTTGGCCATAGGAAAGGGCTGCACTGGTGAATTGAGAGATTTGCCTTTTGACTCAGCTCCCTCCTAACCACAGTGGTCCTGTGCCACTCTGGTCCTCCTGTCGATCTCCACATTGGGCATTGGATTTATAGCATTTGCTTTTATTGTGTTACTGTTTTGTTTGTCTGAGGTTGAGCTGATGAATTCCTATTTGGAATCTCGATTCCTCTCAGGGTTACTTCCTCTTAGTCTTAGAATGTGTTTTTCCTGCCATTGTCGTACTTGGCTTCTTCCTTAAGAGCTTGGATCGAGATTTCTTAAAAATGCCAACAAAATCAGTGCAGTTCGTTTCAGTGCTCAATAACCCAAGTAGGATATACATACTTCCTTCCTGGCTGTAGCCTAAGCAAGACAGCATGATGCCAATAGCTATGATATCTCACATTATTGAAAATAAAGGTCCTTGAATGGTTCTTGGCATTGGTGCCTGGTTCTAGGACAACTTTTAAGTGGTATTACTGTATGTGGATGTTAATCTTTTCACTTTTTTTCATACTTGCACATATCCTAAAATTGTTCTTTAAAGCACCATTCATTGAAAGTCTTCTAGGGCACCTCTCCTTAAAGCTTTATTTGGCATCTTTATCTTTTAAGAGTGAGTTTGCACAAACCCAGGCTGAACACTTTCATGCTAAATTGCATTAAATAACATCTCTTACAGAAACTTCTGCCAATGTGTTTCCATTTGGACATTTGTAGACTACCTCAGAGTTACCAGACACTGTTTAGAGCCAGGAACAAGCAATGCTGGTCTCCAAAGAAGTGATGTGCAGGTACTTCTGAGCAATTGGACTGCCACCCCCGCTCCACTCCTCTCCCTGCCCAAAAGACCAGAGCAGAGGGGAAGGCTCTTATGATTGGAGTCACACATGAGAGGTGATGGTGGGGGCCTCATCTGCTGAACAGCCTGTAAGAGGCCGCAAGGGCTGATAGTAGAAGAGTGGGCCATTTTCCAATCAGCCGATCTCCTGACTGAAGAGGGGCCCAGGCCCAGCCTGAAGAGTTCTGTTTTCTGGCCAACGAGGCTACAAGCACCCATCCAAAAAATCCATCAGCCATGGCATCATTTCCTAAAATTAATCTATCAGCTCCAAAAGAAGAAAAAAGAGAGGGGTTGGAATATGTTAGTTTTGCTCTCTGGTATTGCTGCTAGATAATAGATAGTAATGGATTCCCCACCAAAAAAACAACAGACACAAAAATATATGTATATATATATATACAGCTCAGGAAAAAAATAAGAGATCACTACATGATGTTCATAATGTTCAATTTCTCAGATTTGATCTGTTATAGAGTTGAAGTATTGAACTGAACAGCTTTGCCTTAGTTTTTAAGAACTGCTGACAATATTTCTCCTCATTTCCAAGTGAAAATATTGCTCTTTAAAGCACCATTTTAAAGGAAATGACAAAACATCAAAATAAGAGAAATTATGCAGCATTTATAGAACTTAAATAATTCAAAGAAAACAAATCTCTTGTTCACTCAAACAAAATGGCAATAATTACCTTTGATGAACTTCTAGTAGTGTTTTACCATCCAACTGGTCTCATTGCGAGAGGAGAGTGTTGATTACAGCAGTGTTTTTATACTTTTCCTCATTAAATAAGATGTGATTCAGGTGATCACTAATCAGTCCCTCATAAAGTAGAATGAGATGCTTGTGTAGGAATTTAACAGACACTGGCATGGAATGGTTGTCATACCCAGAGACGTTGATTTAAAAATTGCCTTCATGTTTGTAATAACAATAATTTATATTTTTACATAATTGACATAAAACACCAGCTATTATAGTTTCATAATGATGTAAGTAGTCTAAATGGAGTCTAAAACTTTTTTTTATATATTTGATATACGTAGATACATTGTGTAAATCTATGAAACAAGCTTGATTGTTTTATATCACATAATGTACATACAAACATACCCTGCATTTGTTTGAAGGGTATATCAGCAGCCAAGCTCTTTTAGGGTGCTAATGAAAACTGACATGATCTAACAAGGATCGTTCCTTTGTTTATATTCATTTTAATCAAGGAATGGAACATGTTTGATTGTATTTTCTGAATACTTTTTATTTTCACTTGCTTACAGTGGGGGTGAAAAGTATGAGACCACTAGTGAAAATTTAATTAGCTTTTCAATATTAACTTCATTATCAGACGATTGATCAAACAATGATCAAACAATTTGAATGAAATGTAATATCTTTGAACTATTTGCATGCATTTCATTAGTGTTCTACCTCTGGTTTAATGACAGCAAGACTTAAACTCCACACATTTGTGTCTCTGATGAGCATCGAATCCACCTGAGAGTCGTCTGAATACCCGCTTTAGTAAAAGGATTTAACTTGATCAGAATGTGCTTGAATTCATTTTACTCATCATAACATTTTTTCTGTTTAAAATCGATTAAAATTCTTGCTGTCGATATTAATGTTTTTTCTATTAGTTGTAAAGAGTACTCTTTATTTTATATTGTGTTGTAAATTGTTTTTGCCGCTCTTACCTTTGTACTGTCCACTTTCTGCCGTAGCAATGCAAATTTCCCACTTGTGGGACTAATAAAGGTTTATCGTATCTTATCTTTTTATGTCCAAGTTTTTAAAAATCCCAAATTTTAATGTGGTTGCAGACCTTGGGCCCCCACTGTATCGGCATATACCTGCAATTTATAGACCAGCACTTCTTCCAAAATAAATAAATAAATAAATATTTTCTCATATTGTTTTAAATAAGTGCTTTTAATGACACACAGAATTACCACCAAATACTTTCACCCATTACTGCCATCCACCTCTTTGCCTTAAACATATAGAGTCCTGCAAATTTACAACATTCACACATACACACACACAGTGCCTTCAGCTGTTCTCAGTAACTAAAGAAAAATGTATGTTTTAATGTTTTGGCTTCAAAAGTGGGACAGAGAATGAACATGCCTCAAATCAACTAGTAAACGGTTACATGGTCCCGAGGCTGTAGTTGCAAAAGCACAATCGTATTTCTGCTTTAGCTGAGATTGAACAACAGTTAAAAGGGATTGACAGGACAATCTTTAAGATCTTGGAGCAGCATGAGCCCTAAGCATATTTACAATCTAATAAGGGGTGGTCCATTCAGAGATTTAAAACAAACAGTAAAACATTGCGTTTGAACAAGAAACCTGTGAAGAGATGCCAAAATCGACTTAACGTGATCAATTTACCTGAGAGAACATGAACTGCCGCATTCTGGATGATCTGCAGACCTAGAGGAGGCTCCCATGTGGTATAGAGATGGCAGACTATATAATAATAAACTACATAATATACTGCTAATCCAGTGATACATTACTCTCTAACAGCTGTGATCTTTTAAGGTTAGGTCTAACCACATGCAATCAAATATTAAATTACATTAAGATTACCTACTTAATATTGTGTAAGTCTCCCTGGTGCCTCCAAATCATCTACTATTCTCTAACAGCTATTATTTTTCGCTATTTTTTTTATCCATCTTAAGGTTAGGTCTAAATGCATGTAATTAAATCCATCAATCAGATTACATTAAAATTACCTGCCTAATATTGTGTTTGTCTCCCTTGTGCCTCTAAATCATCTATTATTCTCTAACATCTGTTATTTTTTAAATCCATCTTAATGTTTGGTCCAAATGCATGTAATCAAATACACCAATCTGATTACATTATGATAACCTGCCTCATATTGCGTAGATCTCCCTTGTGCCTCTAAATCATGACCTGTGGAAGCATAAACCCCTAAAGACCTCTGAAGGCGGGGCACATTTTCCTAACTTTCTTGGACCAGCTTTGATAGGAACAAACAACTGCATACCGAGAAGCTCCCATTTTGACATGTTCTTATGGTCATCTAGCCATCCCAGTGCGCCCCTTGTCAAACTCACTGAGATCCTTACACTAATTTGTCCTGCTTCTAACACATCATCTTCAAGGGCTGACTGTTCATTTGCTGCCTAATATATTCCTCCTCTTAACAGGTGCCATTACAATGGGATAATCAATGTTATTCACTTCACCTGTCAGTGGTTTTAATGTTGGGTATACTTACAGTGTATAATAAAGAAAAATCAAAATCACACAATTTCCCACTTAACCCAGATGAAATTGATCAGCCAAGACATGTTTATATTCAATTTTGCTTCTTTAATTTAACATTGGAGCTGTTCTAACAGACAACGTTTTCTATAAAATCCATAAAATATATCAAGAGCATCACCAAAACATCTCTTATCCCACTCAAACCACATCCAGATCTTCATTACCATCTGACTGGCGGTAAGTCAGACTTTAGACTCCAGTTATACCTTAGACTCCAATCATATTAGTCACATTACAACTCTCCATACTAATAGACGTGCACACATAGCTTGTCCTATAGAAACTGTGTCTGTTCCCCGAATAGAGAGAGAAAAGAATAAAATCGTTAAACCTGCTCGAAACAATCTGATAACCATAAAACCAGAAAAAGCCGAAATAAGTAATCGAAATCTACCTCTAAAGTTCGGACTTCTCAACGTCAGATCCCTTGCGCCTAAAGCACTTATTATTAATGAAATGATTTCAGATTATGGCCTCGACGCACTCTGTCTAACCGAAACCTGGCTTAGACCAAATGAATATATTGGCCTAAATGAGTCTACTCCG
>JBBPCY010000136.1:17311315-17323234 GCA_037974405.1 Brachyalestes nurse | reverse complement strand
TGTTGTTGTCTGTGTTTACCTTTCCCTCTAAGCGGCAACGGTACCGCCCCTTTTATGAAGGGACTACAATAATTGGTGTGTCAGCATCAGCCAATCAGAGGCAGAGACAGCATTGTGTACACAAGCATGCACAGATTGAGGAAAAAAACACATGACTAGTCAACTTCTCTCAGGCAGCGTCGACTCCTGCCTCTGAAGTCGACTAGGCAAATTTTGTGTTAATGCCTTAATATATATTACTTTTATTTTGAAAGTTTGTTGCTTTTTTGTGCTGGACCACTTTATCTTACTCTAACAGGGGCACTTGCTACTGAACATAGACTGTTTCTGCTGCTCCCTGATAAAATAATGTTTCTGCGGGTACCTATTCAGAAAAGAAAACAGATTTATAAATGTTAACATGCTTTTGAAGGTGCTTGTTATAATCTGATAGTCGTGGATCTGGACTCTGAGGGTTACTTGTTTTTCTATAACAAACTAGATCAAATGTGAAAGTCCTGCAGTAACAAATAGCTTACTTTTATATTTGATTACATTAACGTTTAAGTTGAGATTTACAGAAATATTTGAGCTGTAACCATGTAACTGTGATAAAGGGATCACTGTGATAAAGGGTTAAAAAGCTTCTTATTTGTTTAAAGTCTTTGCAAACTAGATGTTATTACATTTTTGTTCATATAGCAGCACTTTTAAAATAAAAGTGCGCAATACACTACTTTTGAATTCATAATTGAAATTTGCATATAAGGTAAACCGTACTGTACAGTTTACAAAGAACTGCTGTCTCCCGTAGTGCTAGAATGTATAATACGGACGTTACCCCTATATATACTGTACTGTAATTCATGCAGGGGTTTTCTTTGGTATGTGCTGTCGTTTTCTTTGGCATAAGCAGGGTAAATATATGTATATATATATATATATATACAGTACAGTAGCACCCAAATATGCATGAGGTGCATGTGATAAAGCTTTATATCCTCAAATCCTTGATGTGGCTCCTCGGTCCTGGGAAAATTTGTTGTGATCTTCGTCAGATTTTTGGATCCAGTTTTTTTCACCTTCACTTTTTAGCTCCTCGACACGGTCCCTCGACGGCTCTGCTATACACACATGCTTACCAGGGCAAATCCAAAAAAAAGAGGAGCTCTTGCAGCCAAGAAGCTCACACGCCTTGGGCTCTTCCGTTTGATTAGCTTCTCCGCAGAGTTGGAAAGGCCAGCAAGGCTTTCGTGTTGAGAGGGGAGGCTTTTACCTTATCTCCATGTTGCATTTAAATGCCCAGCCATGACTCATTCATGCAGCTGTGCCAACCAAGTTCACCCTCCTCAAAAAAAAAAAAAAAAAACTCCCTAAAACTCTGGAACGTCCACTGTCTTGAAATCTGGGCTAAAACTGAAATCAATCTTTTTTTTTCCTCAAATGGACCTCCACAGAGATTAGTACATAATTCTCTCTTTTTAGCTGACTTTGAAGAACCTTGCTGTGCCGTTTTCCATCTGCCTACATAGTAGCTGCATGGGATCTGCTCTTGCTGCTTCCGAGCTTGTAATCTCCGTCTTGGCGAGATTTATTCACCGCCGGCCCCCTAAGGATGCTGGGAAAGAGGGAAAGGGTTTTTAAACGGGAAAGGTTACCGTTACTGCTGCAGCTGTAACACACGTGTAATTTCACATTAATTATTACACACTCATAAACAAGAACAGAAATTCTATAGAAAGAGCAGAAATTTTCTTACTGTGGAAAATTTGTGCTGTGTTTACTGTTTTGTTTTAAAGACAGAAAACTGCACATGTATGTTTTTGACAATTTTTTGTCAATTCTTGACTAATAGGTCAGAAATACAGACTCATACCTCACATAAATTGGTATAAAATTGTATTATATAATTACATATTACATAGTTTGCTACAAGTCCCAACAGATCAGATTAGGGCAAATATATGTAATCCTAAACCAAGGAGAAAAAGTTCCATCAGCTGTCCTTGCTGTTCTACCAGACTTCACATGAATTAGCGAACTTCTGTCTAAAAAAATAACTGGAAAGTCAATTGTAAAATCAATGTAAATGCAAAATATACATTTATTTAATACCCATTTGATATAAATAAAATGGTACCAAATTACAATAGTGCTACCCTTATAAAGGGTTTACAAATGATTTATTATTATGTTGTTAATTAGGTTACACACAGTGTATAAATTATTAATAAGCAGTTATAAACAAGTTGTAACAGTTGTGATACATTAATGCAGACCCACTATTTGGCAAGATCTGGTGTTTTAATTCCTACCTTGCGGCATGAATGATGGCTCTAAAATCTACTGTATAAGCCGCTACTGAGGGTAAAGAGGTGGAATGTTTTTGACTGCCCGAGTCAATCATCCAGCTCAAACCCCACTGTGCAACCATTTCACCAGCTGAACACAAGCTTAAAACATGCATTACAAACACGGCACAACCAAGGAACATCTCCAGCTGGTTTATGAGTCATCAATAACAAGCAGTACTAAACGCAAGGCCACATTACATCTTTTGAAATGAAGAGGCTGTTCATCCAGTACAGATGTGATTACCAAATTACTCAAATCGAACTTGATATTATCTTCTTTTTCAAGCAACAATAATCTTGTCATGGGTTACCCCTTTCCTGTCTGAGGTTAACAAATACCTGATGAAACAGACACTTTAACATTCTGTCTGAGAGACAAGATAAGCTTAGCAACTAGAAAGATCTGAGATCTTGCCAAATAGTGAGCCTGCATCAATGTATGACAACTGTTATAACTTGTTTATAACTGCTCATTAATGATTTATAAACTGATTGTTAACAACTCGATTATAAATTATTCATAAGGGTAGTCTTTTTGTGAAGTGTTACCAATAAAATTAGTTAATCCATCTGATGTTGAGTTGAATAGCAAGGAGTACTGCTGGAACTTTTTTCTCTTTGGTTTGTCATTATGTGACCTTCTAACATTGAAGACCTCACTGTCCAGTTAGGCTTAAAACATTTGCACCAATCTGATCTGTTAGATCTTTTAGTAGACTAAACTAAATTAATCTGTATAAGTCTTAGTTCCTGAGCTCCGTTTTGAGGCTGGGATCAGATGTGGATTTACCTGGACCATAGTGAAAAGTGAAAAAAAGGACCTCTAAAGTAGTCACCTCATCTGAAAACTGTTGGCACAGACATATATGGCTGCCAGTGGAATTCACTCTGTTATGTTTATCAATGATGTCATTGCCAAGGGCTGCTTTGGGAGAAATTCTGAACATAACATAACTGCTCTCCAAATGCCTCAAAGCTTCACCTTGCGGCAGGAATGATGGCTCTAAAATCTACTGTATAAGCAGCTACTGAGGGCAAAGAGGTGGAATGTTTTTGACTGCCTGAGTCAATCAAACCCCACTGTGCAACCGTTTCACCAGCTAAACACAAGCTTAAAACATGCATTACAAACACGGCATAACCAAGGAACATCTCCAGCTGGTTTATGCGTCATCAATAACAAGCAGTGCTAAATGCCAGGCTACATTACATCTTCTGAAATGAAGAGACTGTTCATCCAGTACAGATGTGATTACCAAATTACTCAAATCGAACTTGATATTATCATCTTTTTCAAGTTACAATAATCTTGTCATGGTTTACCCCTTTCCTGTCTGAGTGGAATATTCTGTTTGATACAGATGCGCACTGACACAGACAGAAAAAGAACTGCGAGTATGATGCATAGTTGATGCACAGACACATCATTTTAATGAGAAGAATCCTATCTGTAACTGGTGTAAAACGTAATATTTAAGACTAAAATTAACCAGTCTATTAAACCTTATAAATGTAATTTAAACTGTATGCAAATGTCCTTCTTAAAATCTTATTTTTGAAGTAGGTTATCAGAAATGTAGAAAAAACTTTTAAATGTATAAATTTTATGAAACACTTGTGACATGTTTTGCACAAAATGAGAAAGTATGTATCACCTATTACTTTAAAAGATTGTGAAATATTGTTACATATGAGTAATTATTGCAGCAATTATCATTGTGGTCCAACCAACAATCATCACTCCATGTTGGAGTGATCAAACTGAACCAATCTGTTTTCCCAGATCAAACTGAACCAATCTGTTTCCAGTGTCTTTTTGGATAGTTTGGATAGTTTTGGATAGACCAGTTTAATTTGATATGACGAAGAGATCAAAATCATTTTGAAAAAAAAATGCAGAAATATTATTTAATAATAGTAGCATGAATAACAGTACAGTGGTAAAATGAATCTGTTCTTCCATTGTTCTACTTTAGAACCAAAAATACAAGCCAGCAAATCAACAAAACACCAACATCAGAATCGCACCCATCAACAAACCAATCAATGTTAAGTAAAGCCAGACACAGCCCACACAGGTGATAGTGACAGAATGTAGGGGTATCATGCCAAGCTTTTTAGTGTGCTTGCAAAACTACAATGTGAAACCTTAACTAATTAGATCAAATGTGTACAATGTAGCACTGACCTTGTGTGAAAATGCCCTCAGAATGCAGAGAGGCTGTTGCATCAAAAATGGAGCTTCAATTGTCAGCTTCACAGGCAGCTTTCATGTTTAAAATTGATTACTGGATGGCTATTTAATGGCTGAAGTCATTGAATGGGCTGAACAAGCTGAATGGGCCGTCTGAAAAGGGTTAATGATAATCCTTGGCCTTTCCTCAATCTTAGTCCATTTCTTGACTGTAATTACGTCCTGATTCTGTACTGCTGTCTTTAGTGTTGCCCGTGCAGGTCTCAGATGACATTCTGTGCAGTTTAGCATTCCACTCAGCACTTAAACCAGGCTCTTCCTCCAATACAGGTTAATAGCCAAGTGGCCCTGACCTCCCTGTGAGAAAGAAAAGAGCAAAGAAGCGTGGGAAATGTAGTCTCAGGTCGGAGCTCCCACTAAATGGATTGTGTAAGACAGTTCAATAGCTCCAAGACGGCCTCTGCTTGTAGTCATTAGAGAAGACATTATGACTTTCCTATCTGCACTGCAGGTCTAAATGAAGTTTTAAAGGTCTTGGTCATGCCGTTCCAACAACCCACTGTTTCTGAAGAACGATTTTATTACTTCAAAACGTGTAGGCTCCTTCACAGTGGGCAGAGCCAGAAGAGTTCATGATTCTGAGACCTAATGCAGGTCCGCGGACCAACTGCGAGCTCATAATGGTCTTGAAATTAATTCATTGTACATTTAGTTTAAGTTGCTATGGGAATACGGCAGGTTATTAGGTGTATCCATTAGGAAGAATTCCAGAAATCATAAGTAAGCTCTAAGCTTCTAATGAAGTGTCATGGTGGGCTGGTGCACAGTTAAGACAATGCACTTGCAGGAGTAGCTCTTTACTGTTTTATTTAGACAAGGCAAGAATTTCGACTTAACAAAGGCAGATCTGCACAGGCTCCGTTACACAAGTTTCACTTAAACCTCTTTTCCATAGGAATACATGCACCTGCTCACCCTAAACCATACTGCAATGGCACAGAACTTGCAACACACTTTGATTTCCCAGTGTATCTGAGCCCAGTAATTGAGTTTCTGATGGGTCAACAGAGCATTTCTCTCCCCAAAGTTAACTGTCAGTTGTCGTCCCAAAACCGTGCCCATGGAGTCAAACCATCAGATTATTTTGGGGATCAGAATTTCTTTTGATGCTGTGGTCTTTTATTATTTATAGTTCCACTGAAATGTATCTTCAGCACAAACCGATAGTAGTGGTTGTACTTCATGGACTTCCCAGTTGTTAGTTTGTATTTCCATTGTTGTTGTTTTTGGACAGTGGCCTCTTTCCATGTTTTGATTGCAACTAACATTGCAGCTAATCAAAGTGTAGTGATGCAGTCGGCTCAGCTGTTGCTTGCTTTCAGCCCTGCCGTCAAGCAGCTTGGGTACGGCTCTGGTTCTATTATTGGGTTTAACAAGGGCAGTCAAAAACACAAATCATCACCTCAGGTATTCAGTGTCCAAAAAGGGAGTTTATCCAGCTTCATGACCTCAAGGATTCTGAGCTAGGTGTACTAGGTTACAGATCAGTTCTGAGAGAGAGAGAGAGAAAGACAAGCGGATGTATTCCAACCATGCAGGCATGATGGTGAACGGCCAGTGAAGTCCGGGTCAGCCTGGCTAATAAAAGTGTAACACCAAGTGAAAATACAAACACAGGAGTGAGAGAAGCCTCGGGCTCAGTACTCTAGGGACTGGGATGGCCAGAGATGTAGCATGGGAGATGGAGCTGTGAGATCAAGGACTTGTGTCAAGTGTGTAATTCAGGTGACAAAGCCTAAACGTCTTTGCCTTCCCAAACCAGTGCCTATAAATGCAAGCAATTTTCCAAAAATGTTTTTTTGGAGCAATGTAATAGAATAATCTCTTTTAGTTCCAAAAAGCACTTTTCAATGAGTGAGATATATGAGTGTCAAGAACATTTTATGCTCATTTTATACATTTTATGAATATCTTTATAATGTGTACAGGTAGAACACACTGTTTGTGTACAGGTTTGTGTACATGTGTACAGGTAGAACACACCGTCACCTAGGGCACTGTGCACCTGACAAAGGTCACTGAAACCTTACAACTTTAACACATTTGTTCAAGAAAAGACCTCTTAAATGTAATTCTTTAAAAGAACCATCCAAGTTCTTTAGGGAACCAATAATAGTTCTTCTACTGCATTAGTCTAAATAACTCCTTTATTGGTACCATTAGGTAACATTGCTTATTAAAGACATTAATACACTACATTTTAGAGAATTTAAGAACTTTTTAGGGGTGGTTTCATTGACAAGTGGCATCCCTTTATTTTTAAGAGTAGCACCATACTGAATTAGACAGACCTCCTTTGGTTTGTAACTCCCCAGAGTTTGTTAGTTTAAAAACTGAGAGAAACTTTAGTCCCACGCCAAACCTTAATGAAAAAAAAATCTTTCCGTTCTTCATTAATCAGCAGGTGAGATGCTGCGGTCTCCCTTTTAGCATCCATTGTGTTGGCCCTCTTTTATCCTATTGCACCCTTCCCTCTTAACTCCCCTATTCATTTTGTAAGCTGGGTGGGGAGCTCTGCAGCCTGATAAGCACATGTTCCGGATGTTTCCAGCACGGACCGGCGGGTTGGAGGTGGAGTGGTGTGGGAGGTGGGGTGGGTTAGCGCAATTTCACAGTGTGTTCTACGTCTCTGTGAGTGGTGGGTTCATTAACACTAATGGCACATTAGATAAAAGTCAGGAGGAAATTGAGGCCCCAGGGTCTCCGGTGCGAGGGCAATTAAGAGAGCCGATTGTGGCGTAAAAGCCGTTTTAACGTGCACTGAATGCTCACTCACCTCTCACGCCGCGCGCCGTCACCTAGGGCACTGTGCACCTGACACAGCGGCGGGTGGCGGGGATCTCCATTTGTTAAATCATTTTAGAGAGAACTCAGAGAGAGCAAGAGCAGGAGAACTAGGAGGGAACAAAAGTGCACTCATGATTTTCAGGATCCTCTTCCAGGTTTCTGTCTCTTGATATAGGAGAGTATACAGTACACTAAGTGGCCATTTCATTAGATATTCATCTACCTTGTTCCTGGGTGTACTTTGTTGGTGTAACACATCTGTTGCTGATGCATTGTTTATCAGCTACAATTTAACCCATAGACCCCTATGAAATCAGATTTCAACAAATAAAAATGGTGTAAAACAATCTCGCAAAACAATGCCACTTTAACATACATCACCAAACCAGTCTACCATGAAATACATGGACAAATCTGCTAAAAATGCTCTTTGAAAGTATCCAAACAAAGATGACACAGTTTTTGCTACTCATCTGTTATTAGAACATCATGCTTACCGATGAAAAAATGATGGACCTGAAACAACTCTCCAGAAATCCAGACTGTAGCTTCAAATGTTTTAATGCCATGATTTCACATTGCAGACTTGATGGACGAGAAGCAGCTGCTGTGCATTTTCCCTTGTTTCTTAGAAAAAAACAACACAATCTCCTGAAAAATGGTGTGAAAAGGTAAGAATGGGTTTGATATGTATGCAAATGAAGAAGGGAAAGAGATTAGAAAACTCTCATCATCCATCCATCCATCCATCCATCCATCCAACTTTTCATACAAACATGAAGTTCCAGTCAGAACCAGAGATGTTAAGAAGTCAAGTCTTAAGTCTCAGAGGTGCAAGTCTGGGTTGAGTGTTGAGTCTTTGACAAAGAATTTTAGCGTAGTCTTATTCTTAGCCTTGGGCATTGCACTGTATTAAAAAGTAAAGCCCTATTAAAAACTAACAAGTCCAGCACAGCTTCAGACAAAGAGCCAGAAGGGCAGAACCGAAGTGCTGCATACAGCAAAGGGAAAAAAAAACTTGAATGAATCGCTGATGTTGTCTGGATAGCAAGTATGCTAGCTAGTGTTGGATATGAGGTGGTCCCAGGCAAGGATCAATTGGATTAGCGTTATCTTTAAATGTGCCACTGGGCTTAGCATGCAGGATCAACTGGAGAGTTAACACACACATAATGGTTTTTAAATTACTCAATTGTCCATTTAATAGTCAAATATACAGTTTCTAGAGAAAGCCACTAAGCTCTAAATCAAGAACTCATCTATCGAGTGTTAGAATTCATGTGTCAGAAGTCTGCCTTCCTAAATTAGTGATAATAAGTACACTCTTAAAAAGCAATACAATAGAAGAACCACTTTAAGTTCCATTAGGAACTTTTCAGTTGGTGAGGTGTACAAGTGTCAAAAACAATTGAAGGTTTCAAGAACATCTACATGAATAGAGGTTCTATCTACAATGCATGATGTTTTTTGTTCAGTTCTTTAAAAGAAGAACTATCCAAGCTATTTAGCTTTCTACTGCATACCCTTTATTGCTATCACTTGGGAATCACTGCTACTTAGAGATTTTAAGGTGTTTATGATCTCATTAAACACCATTAAATAATTAATTTGAAACCATTCATGAAAGGAAATCTTATTGTTAAGTGGTACCATTTTATTTTTAAGTGCTAGTTTAAAAAGAATTTGCTAGTTGAAAAACTGAAAAAACTTAGATAAGGGAACTGGGTCTGGTGTGAGGAATTAAAGGAATGCGATCAGTCTTTTATACATACGCATAAGGTGTTTTTTTATTATTATTTCAACTTAAACGTCATAAGGCTCAAGTTAGAGTTGAGACACAAGTTCAGAGAGAGTCCAAATCGAGTTACCAGTAAGTCCACATCTCAGTTGTGTGTTAAACTGCTATACTCTGAATGCAGAGTCCAGGAGCAGACATAAACTGAAATTACTGTGCGACTATTGATCATGTTGACTGACAACAAAGTTGATCCGACATTTCTGTACAGGCGTTTCTTGAGCCTCCCACAGCCTTTGTTTGCCAAACTTCCCATGAACATTTGGCACTCGACGAGCGCATTTAGTCTTACGTGAGTTATGGTCG
This sequence comes from Brachyalestes nurse, assembly GCA_037974405.1. NCBI lineage: Eukaryota > Metazoa > Chordata > Actinopteri > Characiformes > Alestidae > Brachyalestes > Brachyalestes nurse. The sequence continues at coordinate 17,313,759 of JBBPCY010000136.1, read as the reverse complement.
GAATTAGAGGGGCCACATCTTCTCTAACGATGCCGTTTCTCTAACAGCAGGCAACGCTTAAAAAAACGAGGGAAAAAAAAAGCCGACGCCAGGCAAAAAGGGGCTTCTGCAATTCTGAAACCAGTGAAAGAGAAGAAGGGAATATTGTTCTCGCGCTTGTCAGGGATTATTTATGCATTGTTGAGACACTCATTAAAACGTTAGGCTGCAATTAAGAAAGCAAGCATAAATCTATCTGCAAGCGGATGTTAATTAGTTGCCTTGGTGATCACTCCTGGAGTTATCTTATCCTGCAATATTGCGATTATGTACCAATTTGCATATTTCCTCTCCTGAAACACCCTACTGTTTTTCAATGCCATGAGCCAAGTGATAGGATATTCGTTCCCATTAGGGTCTGAAACAACAAACTCTTATTTTATTGGACAAACTTGAGCTGGACCAAACAATCTAAGCTTCTTATCATAAGAAAGTTATAATGGAACATTCCTATAACGTTCATTTATAGTTACATTTATTTAAGTCGATGGAAAACTTGAGGAGACGCAAATGGACAAAAATGGATAAACTAGAGCTTTCCAAAACAGTAAAACGCAGCATTCATAATCTGTCATAAACCATTATAAACACTTATAATGACATAGATACTTGCTTTAATAATGTTGTGTTATGAGACATTTCTGGGGTAAAATGACCAGTTGGTCAGTGTGATTTTACCCTTGTCATGATCTAATGTAAAAAAATGAATAAAATCTTCTTCTTTTACTTTTGGCCGCTCCCGATTAGGGGTCGTCAAAGCAGATCAACCGTCTACATTTCCTTCTATCCTCTTCACTAGGAGTGTCAAACTCCAGTCCTGGCACAGTTTAATGGTTCTCCTCCTCAAACACATTCACTAAACCTGACAATTAATTGGTTAGGTGAACCAGGTGTTTCTGAGCAGGGACATCACCAAAACCTGCTGCAGGACCAGAGTTCGGCACCCCTGCTCTACATCTTCCTCTCACACGCACACTGCCAGCATGTCCTCCCTACCACACCCATAAACCTCCTACTGGACCTTCCTCTTCGCCTCTTCCCTGGGAGCTCCATCCTAACCATCCTTCTCCCAACACACTCAGACTGTCCTCAGCATCCTTCTCCCAACACACTCAGTCTCCATTCCACCACACAAATCATTCCTGCCACTCTTCTCCACCCATTTAACTCTCAAATCACTCCCACCACTCTTCTACACCTATTCCACCGTACAAATCACTCCTGCTGCTCTTCCCCACCCATTCTAAATCTTCTATTTAGTAAATATGGATAATAACTTATCCATATTTCTAATGGGAGATATGCTCAAAGCCACTGTGAAGAACTGCTTATGCACACAAAAATGAAGTATTTATTTCATAAACCCCAATAATAACAAATTTGCTTCATAAGAAACTAGCACTTAATTGGAATAATTAATGATTTGAATAATTAGAATAATATTGCAGCTGTACATGGACATTTGTCAGTCGTAAGTTTATTGCTACTTGTAGCAGACATTCCAGTATAAAATATACTTTACTTCAAATTTTTAGCTCTTTCATTCCACATTATGACCATCCAGTACTGCTTTGTGTTGGATTAGCAGCCTCTTCCCACAACAGGACATCATACACAGCACAAAAAGTGGGGCTATATGCTGGAGGCTACAGCTTGTGAGATCAGATGCACGGACATCACAGGAACATGATTCATACTGATCTCTCTGCAGTGGTCTTCACACAGCTTCTCAAAAAGCCTTTTCTTCTTTCGAGTCTCTGGGGATCCCTGGTCGTCTTCAACATCTGATCCTTCTGGATGCATGTCCTTCAGCCAACAAACATCAGAAAGAACTCATCACACTCACACTTCTGAGGAGATGAGAAGAAAAGAATGGGAGGGAGAAAGAGAAAGTGTGTCAACAACCTCTGGTTCAAGCCTGCTGCGTACAATAAAATATTGCCGGAGTATTAGGTTCACCTACCTAATACCCACACTCACATTTTATCGGAAACAATGACCATATAAGTGCACTCTGAAGATGTTAGATATCACAATTAGGGTCTCTTCACTGCTGGGTTGGGAATGGTATCTCGTTAGTGGAGGTTCTATGGTCCTGGAGGGCCGGTGTCCAGTTTAGTGATTTCCTTGCTCATACACACCTGGTTCAACTCACCTCTTAATTGCCAGGTTTGAACAGGGAAATAAACTGTGCTGGACACTGGCCCCCCAGGACTGGATTTGTGCCCTCTGTCGTAGACCAATTAGAGGAAAGTACTTAAACTAGAGAAAAAGTTTTTGTTAAAGAAAAAAGTTCTGATTCTCTTCATTCTCCTCATTATATCCTGAATTTGTTAGTATTTTCTGTACATGAGATCTAGATTATATATCATGTTGTATTGTTCATTTGTGTGCTTATATATATA
>JBBPCY010000136.1:17273963-17296205 GCA_037974405.1 Brachyalestes nurse | reverse complement strand
CCCTTAAAGAAAATGTAAAGGTAAACCCGTATTCGCCTCTTTTCAAGGTAAACCCGTCTTTTAATTTAAATTCCCCATCGAGAAACTTTTGTTGTGGGACAAAAGTATTGAAACACACGGCAAGGTGAACGGCTCCCCTTGTGTGAAAACATCCCAAAAAAATATATTAATTGCAACAAAAAAGCAAAAAAGTTCGGTTCTCAAAAAAAATCCGCGTCTGACTGAATCCGCGATTCCTGATCCGCGTAAATTTAGAGATTACTGTGTATATATATATATATATTATGAGCTTGCTGTTAGAAATCTGATCAAGATTAGACCTGGTGAAGCTTGACATTTCTATTTTTAGGTGTAATTGTTTAGTTTTTATGGTTTAGTTCAGCTATTAATATCCTGTTCACCCAGACAAAAATACAAGAGTAAAGCAGAATAAACCCACCTTAAGTGTGAATTAACCTACCCTAAGCCAGTCGGAGTTCAGAACCTGAACAGTCTGTTTTATGTCACTGAACACTAATGATAAGTCTTTCAGCCATTCCTAAATCATTGTCTATTCTGATCACTATATAGTAACCACTGCCTACGTTCAGACTAACAGTGCCCCAGATCTGATTTACTTATCTTCCTTAATGTGGCATATATCTGATATCATTCTGACCAGAACAGTCTTTTGTGTGTTCATATGATTACTAGTCTAGTAATCATATGAACACACAAAAGGGGTAAAATTTGTGAATCTGGATATTATAATACTGTCAGCTAGAAGAAAAATGCTAGCCAAGGGATGCAAGCTCAGCTTCATATATGCACTGGTAGAGATTTCTTCTCTCAATGTCCTCCAAAATGAAAGATGTGAGGTATGACCCTAGTAGCAGGTGTTTTGATGTTGTTGCAACAAGGATTTCATTCCTGCACTCGTGAAATTGTGATGAAACATGAGTGGGATGTGAAAGCTGTTCAGGCAGAGGTCACACAGGCCTGTATCGGATAAGTTTGTGTTTTCAGGATGTTGTATGGATGTGGCCCAGATGGGAATTGAAGGACTCAGATTCACACTTTCCCACAACAAAGAAATCTTCGTCAAATACGAAGAAAAAGGGCAAATCTTTTACAGTGACCGGTAGCGTCTGATGTCTGAGTGGCTGATGCTAATCTTCCTCTGTGCTGATTCAGCTCTGGCATGTTAGATCGGCACTGTTAGAGCAGCCAGAGCAACTTACTGTTTGAAAATTGTACATGCAAACAATTCTTCAAGTGTGTCAGTACGTGTGCATGTACAGATCCTGTGTATTTGAGGGCACCAGTGCTTTGTCCACTAGATGGCAGTGACCGCCACTTGAGACACCTAAACCTAAGCTTAACCTTAACCATCAAAGAAAGCTGTATTAAACCAGCATTGTGTTATTTTTAGAAAAGACATTGTGTTATTTTTAGAATGGGCATTGTGTTATTATTAGAAAGGACATCAAGATGTTCTTAGAATGGAAGTGGTATTGTTTTTAGGAAGGACATCATGTTATTATCAGAAATGTAGTTGTGTTATTGTTGGAAAGGGCATTGTGTTATTTTTAGGAAGAGAGTTGTGTCATTTAGAATGGGCATTGTGTTGTTTTTAGAAAGAGCATCACGTTATTCTCAGAAAGCATTGTATTATTTTTAGAAATGGCATCATGATATTCTTTGGGACTGTTGTTTTTGGAAAGGGCATCATGTTATTATCAGAAAGAGAGTTGTGTCATTGTTAAAAGGGGATTGTGTTATTTTTTAGAAAGGGAGTTTTTAGAAAATGCACTATGTCATTCCTAGAAAGGGCGTTGTGCTATTTTTAGAAAGAGTATCATGTTACTCTTAGAAAAGGCATTGTGTTATATTTTTTGGCCTAATAATCCACAGGACGTGTATAAATACCTGAACTGATGCTCCTGCAGAATCATGGGTGTGCCCCCGTAAAGAACAGGACGTTGTCTTGGGGGGCTGCTGACTAAATGACCAATAGTGAATGAGCTAATGCAGTAACTGTACTGACAACACTCTGCCGCTCAAACCACATTGGCTTAAGAATTTCAAGTTTATGACTGTGATTCTTCCCTGGCCATCTTTGTATCTGCTATTAATGTGTCAGTGCTTTTTATTATTGAGCCCTACGTGGCTACGAAATGTAGCACATTAATAAGTCTTCAGTGATTTATAGACAGAGAGTAAAAACCAGATTGGAGTGAAGATATGTCATCCTTCATTCTGTCTGTAATTGGAAAATACAGGAGTTCGGTCCTGGAATAGCAAGCAACAGGCATCCAGGAAGATGGTAGAATCAGAGCGCGCTTTTATAACACTGGCTTTAATGGAAATGTTCTTTCGACGGCCGTCTAGACATGCTTTTTTGCATGATGCAACCTGGAGAAAGCCCTGGTCCAATACTTCACTATCAACACGGTACAAAGCAGATTATCACAATGCCACGAAAAAAAAATAGAGATGTCTGGAGCCAATAGGCTCACATGTGGTCTCGATGACAGTCTCCCTCGGGCTATCGATGCTCTAATCTGCAGGCTTACTGTCGGGCACACCTCGGTAAAGTTATTACAGGTAAGGTGTGTCCTGGTTATCGGTGTGCCATCCTGAGTCCTATACCTCTTAAACTGCACTAGAGGCTTTATGAGTGTCTCACAGAGGACAGTTAGAATCTCATCAGGCCCCCAGACAGAGTGCCTCTGATAGAATCCTCTGATAACTTTTATAGTCCTTTCCCCTGAGATACCACCACAGGGAAGAAGGCGGAAGGGGCGAGGGGGAAGAATGTAGCCTCAGGATTTCTTCCTCCCATACGTGTGGTTAACATGACCGTTAAGGATAAAGAACCTCTTTAAATTGGGATATTTGCCATCGTATGATATTGAGAGAACATTTCGCAGTAATCCTTGGCACGATATCAGCCCCCTCAAGGCTGAGTCAGATATGATGGAGGAGAAACATCTCACTGATATGTGTTTAAATTCTGCATATTTTAATTAAAAATGAAGACAAAATGATTTCCCTCTGGAATCGGCGTAGTTGATGTAACAGCACTGGTTGCATGTTTAATATCATCTCAATTTAGCTCCATGCTATATGCCTGTGCTCAGCTCACTCGGGGGAAGGGGGAGCATCGGGGGATCCGTCAGGAACATTTTGGGTCACTAACCTACTGAGAGCTTGGCCTGATCAATTATAATCAACCTAAACTAGACCTATCAGTACCTATTAGTTTTATTGGTGTTTAGGATGGCAGCAACAGTGAAACTACGTTTCATTGCTAGTTGTATGTTAGCATTGGAGCTATCATGCTCCTAGTTAGTATAATTGCATTAGCAATCCCAGTACTGTTAGTTTTACTTTTATTAATATTATTCTTTTTATAGCTGGAATTTGGCACAGCTTCTCCTCCTACAGTTTCTGAAATATTGGCATGGCACTGCACATGATTTTTGATCAATTGATCAGGGGCAGAGTATTGATCACTTAAAAATTCACTAAAAAAATATTTCTGTGGTTGGGTTCGCTCTATATTGGAAGGGGAAAGAGTGGGGCGGTCGAGTTGGCTTCAAGATAAAAATCTTCAAGATAAAAGTCGGCTTCAAGATAAAAGGGTCAGATAAAACAGTCTGTGACCTTTGTTGTGGTTTAATAAAAAAATAATCTGCCCATGAAAGCGGCTCAGCCATCCTTGCCCATAAATAGCTTGATAAGAGCCAGAAAGTTCTCACTTCCTTGGCAGATCATTCCTGAATAAGGAGAATCAGAAGAAGCCAGGCTTGAATCCACATTGTGAGATTCTTTTTTTATTAACACAGGCCTTTTTGATCATAAAAGTGTTTGGTTGGCTCCAGCACTGGTTTTATAGCAACCACATAATTACACTTTTTCCTCACGAAAATGCATCTACTTTTAATAGTTATCACATCATTTTTGAATAAAGGCATTCCTTTTTGTCACTGTCTATTTGTTCTAACACATAGAACAGTCAGGTGCTCTTAATACTGGGCATTTGTGCAATGCTAGTGCAGTCTAGTCAATGTTAGCACAAGCTAGGTTGGATGTCTTTACCTTTCACATCATTTACATTTGCTCACTCTATTTAATCTGCAACCCATCAGTATCCCAGGTTTATAACATCCCAATAAGCTGGAGTGTGAGGCCCAGGCTATATTATATTAAATACTCCATAGTTACTTACTCATGGATGAAAACTGTTTACAGTCGACAAGTCCCCACAAATGTTCCTTTTCTGTACCCACATCGTTGACTCAGACCTAAACATAGTAAATTGAAAAAAAAAATTGTATGTTCATTTTTTAAATTCCCGCTATCAACACTTTAAAAATGTCGTGAAAAAAGGCACAAAATCACTCCTTCAAGAATATTCAAATAAAATCCCCTCACCGAAGATTTTCAGAAATATAAGGTTTTGTTTAAAACAAGCACTTTTGTAAACCAGGGCCTCGGTGTAAGAATGGCCTGCTGATTTCAAAAGATTTGATGACTCAACAATGTCAAATGTTTAACATGCTATCTAACTTCATGCTGGTTAGGCCTGTAACATAAATATATTTGCATAGACATGGCTTAGTATGCATCTTCTTCAGTATTTGTTGGCATATATAAAATAAAATACTCCCATCATTACAGACGAAGCACTTGGAACATGGGAAACAGTCAAAATGGGCCCAGGGGATCAGCCCATAATGTTAGACTAGTCACCCCTTTCTTAATATGTTTTAGTATACAGTAACTTTATGGCCAATACTATAAACTATACTATAAACTATACTATAAACTGCTTATTCATGTGCAATAAAACCTTTAACAAAATGGTATCATGAAACTGAAAAACCCCTATCCTGGGTTAAATATGGGCCTGGTGGTTATCACACATGGTTTAAGATGTGCATGTGTATGCAGAAGTGTGGGCACTCTGGTCTCATTGCATGTTCTGTTGATTTTCTAAAAAAAAAGGGGGGACATAACCTCTACAGAGAGCACATCATAATATACATTTTAACATAAACTAAATACAAGAAAATTTGGACTGTGCAAAAGTGTACCTTTTATATATCTGTGGGCAAAACTATTGAAATTAGGCTTAACTTACATTGAAAGCGAAAATAAACACACTTAAAATCTACAATACATGTAATCTTAGCAGGCATTTGCACATCTTTACTTTGATGTGTGTTTGTTCCTTGACTCATTTTGTCCATCAGTATGGGTCTCAGTATTATAGCCATCATAATTACCCAATGCCATGTCCAGTTCCAATTCCAAATGCTTGTGATAAAAATGTGTGGCCAGCTCCATTTGCCCCCCCGCCCGAGTCCGAAAAGGTAGCCTCTCTATCTCCGTCCTCTTGCTTGCTGTGTCTGGCTGAGATTAAAAGAGCTATCTGAGGGAAAGTGGAGGAAGGAGATTGGGTTTGTTACTCCGCTTGGATTTCACAGTAATCATTCTCTCGCTCCTCTCCCTCATAGACAGCTAATCAGCATCCTCAATTACCCAAATAAATGAATCTGCTCTTTCTCCAGCCGGCATGAATTAAAGTTCACTGTCCCGTCGCAGAAAAATAAAGAGTCTTCTAATTAGTTTCTGCACTCCGCGCCCCTCGTCAATTCTGGCAGGCCTTGTTTTCTGAGGTTTTATCGCTCTATCCAGTTTCCTGCCAGTTATAGGGAAAATGCACAAAGAAAGAGTGTCCATTTCAATACCAGAAAATCTATAGTGTTATTCGTTTGGTTATGGCTGTAACAATTACTTGATGAAACTTGATAATTGAACAAATCAATAAATTTAATAAAAATAATTTTCAATGAATAATCAAAGATGGTTACATACATAGAACAGTGTTAGTTTTTGAAAAACCTAATAAATAAATAAATAAATAAATAATATTCATATTGACCAAATGCTTCTTGCCATGTAGTATTTTGTTTTAATATATTTTTTTGTTTAATGTTTTGTTTTCAATTGAATCTGTCTGGGGTTCTTCCTGCCCACTTCTACGGACTTCCCCAGTAACATTACCATTAGAGATGGCCCACTGCCACTCTGCCCAGTTATTATCTTGGCAATTTCATAAATATGTGAGAGGTGAGAGGTATTCTGACCTTCAAAAGTCAGTGCACTTTTTCTGATACAGCATCTCTGATACACTCTCTGGCCTCTGCACTGTGTGAAAAACTCCTGCCACTGCCAAAGATAAGGCATGGTCAAAAGAAAGGTATCGATCCGATGCTCAGTGTGTGAACAGCCTCGTTTACATCAGTGTGTATCGGGCTACCACTAGGACTGGCTGTAGAGTTTCACTGAAAGGCTCAAGGTCCTGAAAATCAGAAAAATATTCCCTTTTTTTCATTTAAAGCACCCTCAGCTGACAACTCCAGCTCAGAGTTATGATAATTTAAATTGCTTGCTTCATTTTCTACACTGGCATAAAAGAGACATATGTTTGAAGCTGGTAAGGTTAAGAGGTGTCGGTTACAAGCGGCAGGTCATTATTCGTGCAATTTTTGAAGTTATGGTCTCTGACGTGAGAATTAAACAGGGACGCTATGACTGATCAAGGTCATGATGTCTCCATCTTCATCTTCGCTCAAAATCAAAAGGAAAGAATTGCTTGAAATGACAATGTGTCTCTATCTCCACTGAGCTGTCAGATCTGTCATATCAGGTGTTTTTCCCCAAAAATATGAGGAGATTCATGCCTTCAAATTGTCTCTGACCTTTGTGTGGGTTGATGGTAGCCATGGTAGCCCTGTGTTTTCAGAAAAACATGCATTGATCCGTAATTTCAGTGAGCAGGTAAACGCCAGATGAAGGAGCTTCCTGAGCAGACAGAAAAGAGAGACAAACACAGTGGATGGTGAGGGAGAGAAAATATCAGGCAACCCAGCTGAACTTTTGTGCCGAAAATGTGATTGGTGGACGGCAGCCGAGTACACGCATAGCTGTCTATCTGTACACGTGTTAAAAGGAATGGTTGGGTGAAAATCAAAGCTACACAGTTTTCCACTTACCCCAGATAGGGTCGATCAGCCTAGACATGTTTGAAGTCCAAATTTTGCTTTTTTATCTGAAGCTGCGAGGCCAGCGTTTCTAACAGACACTAGAAGTTAATAACCACCCAAATTGTTGTCTTAAAAACATACCACCAAAAGTTCTCAACTAGCCATTTACATTTTGGCATTTTGCAGACACTTTTAACCAATCTGACTTCCATTCCCTAACTACAGGGGGCAGACTCCCTGGAATAACTTGGGGTTAAGGGTCTTGCTCAGGGACCCAGTGGTGGTATGCTGAAGGGAGAATTCAAACCCATGAGCTCTTGGTCCAGAGGCAAGTACCCTACCCACTAAGCCGCCACCACCACCCGCAAACCACCTCCAGGTCTTCACTGAGGTGATGTGGACTTGTGGATGTGGTTTAGGACACAGCAGGACTTATTAAAGATGGCCTTTGAGAAAACAGACTCTTTTGCCTGCCTAACTAAGGATAAGGCCTTTAAACAAAAAGGTAAAATACAGCTTAATCTTATTTCACTTGCTGTTAACAAATGACTAGAACAACAATGCCATTAGCTCATAAAAAGAATAAGAATTGGCTATTGCCTCGATTACTGCAATGCCCTCCTAGTGGGTCTCCCAGCTTACATGGTGAGACCCTTACAGCTGGTTCAGAATGCAGCAGCTTCGCTGGTTTTGGACCTACCTAAAAGGACACATGTCATCCAACTGCTGTTTGACCTACATGAGTAACCCATGGCCCCTCAAATTAAGTTCAAGTCACAAACTCTTGCCTACAGAGTGACATCTGGGTCTGCACCCAGCTACCTTAACACTATCATTCAGCCTTATGTTCCTACTCGCTCCCTCCGCTTGTCCAAGGAACATCCCTACACACAAGGTAAACCCAGTCCAGACTCCTCTCTTCTGTGGTTCCCTGGTAGTGGAATGAGCAGCCTAAGGCAATGAGGGCAGCAGAATCCCTCTCCATCTTAAAAAGCTCCTGAAGACTCTATTCAGAGAGCATCTCCTCTCCTAATGCATCTTCTTGCACTATTCTTACATAAATTTAGCACTTAATATTTGCCCCTGGTTCTCACACTGTCCTGAAGCTTGAATGTTTCCTTATTTTGTTAGTCGCTTTGGATAAAAGCATCTGCCAAATGGTTGTAATAATAATAATAATAATAATAATAATAATAACGTTTGAGCTGATTAAACTCTAGCCCAAGCTGGAGATCCAGATTATGCATCCGTGATTCTGTATCAAACGTGCTGTTATGTGTTACGTAGTTAATCACTCAACTTTGGGCAAATATTACAGCTACTGAAGTTACAACTGTTTATAATATATATCCAGATAAGACATGTTAGATATACTCGTTTTGTATGTTTGCTCTTTTACAAAGTGAGTTGTTTGCCCAAGTTGTAGTCAATAAAAAGAGCAATGCTGCTGAAATAAAATGATTGTTCTGTTAAATTTCAAACAGAAATTTGACCGGTTGCCTTTGAGACAACTCATTGCATGGTTTCACTGCTGTAGTTGAGAACGGCCTCTCAAATGTAATGCTGCAGTATGTGAGCCATCAGTAAGTTTTATTATCTATTAGTAATCGATAGGATAACTCTCCTTTTTAAGTACCAGGTGAGCTCGAACAGCTCAAACTGAGCTGCTGCCTTCCAAAAGTGTGGATTTCAAACTGGCCAAAGGTAGGACTCCCGCTCCTTCTAAAAACTTCTTTATCTAAATAATACATGAAAATCATCATGATGTTTTGTCCTTCAGGACCAATACATTAACAATGACTGCAGGTGCAAACACATTTTTATTACGCTGTAAGTGTTTTATTACACTGTAAATGTTACTGGAGAGAGAAGTAGAAGACTGGGAAGAAGGCCCACCCTACAGCTATCTAAAATCTAGCTAATAGACTGGGCTTTAAGAAAAGAAAATTCAGAATCTGCACTCCCATCCAGTTTTATGGACCAGCAGTCAGTAAATCTGATTTTAGTAAATACAAACAGTGTAAAACAGTCTAGGACTGGTGTTTGTTCTCCTACACACTCGCCGTTTGCTGCTCTTCTGCTCGGCTGCTCTCCGGACCCCCTCCCTCTGTGGCTCGTCCCCACCCACTTGTGGGCAGAGACTATCCTGAAAGTTCATCCAGGTTCAAAGATCTTGTGTTATTCTTTATATAAAAGAAATTTGTTCATTTTTGTTCTTTATGGGTAATTGCATGACACATCATTTTTAAAACCACAGTAGTGTTTTTTTATTATTACATGTTTTTAATGTATAATAACTTTGGTTCTATATAACGCAGGAACACCAAACAAAGCTCAGCATGACGTCTGACACCTCCAGCACCAACACAAACTGGGAGAACTTCCATATAAGAACACATACAACTCTGAAAAAAAGCGACCACTTCAAAAATGTTCAGTTTCTAAGGTTTTACCTTTTATAGGTGCAAGTATTGAACTGAAAAGCTTTGCCTTAATTTTTTTTTTAACTGCTGACAATATTTCTCCTTATTATATATTGTTCTTTAAAAGATCATTTTAAAGGAATTGGCAAAACACCAAAATAAGAGAAATGATGCAGCATTTACAGAACTTGAATAATTCAAAGAAAACAAATTTCTTGTTTACTCTTAAACAAAATGGCAATAATTACCTTTGACGTACTTCTAGTAGTGTCTTTCTATCCAACTGGTCTCATTGTGAGAGGACAGTGTTGATTACAGCAGTGTTTTATACATTTCCTCATTAAATAAGATGTGATTCAGGTGATCTCTAATCAGTCCCTCATAAAGCAGAATGAGGTGTTTGTGTAGGAATTGCACCTCATGGAATGGCATGGAATGGTTGTCATACTCATAGAGATGCTGATTGAAAAATAAAGTGCAGTGGTCTCTTGTTTTTTCCAGAGCTCACACACTACATCTGGAATAAATAAAAACCTTGCGGATGTGATGTTTCACCGAACCACACGCACCAGCCTGCGTGTTTCCATGTTTCATATCGTTTTAGCCCGGACAGTGCAAGCTGGGTAACTGTGTAAAGAGTCAACAAGCAACGTTATTGTCTTTGTTGCTTGTTGCTATAAAAAAATCTACTCCTGGCAGTGTTGCCGCAAAGAAATTGGAATCAGAATGGGCCATGAAAATTCATGATGAGTGCAGCCCTGGCGTGCACCGTTCACAGATCACACGGGCTGATGTGTTATTAACATCAGTATTGTGCCTGAGCAGTGATGGGAGATTCATTTCCCAGGCATGTCTGCGCATCTGATTACATCATCACTCAGGTCTCAGTTATCCAGTCCTGTCACCGCACTGTTGCAGGGATGTCCAACCCTCCTAATTAGCCGCCGATCATCATGTTTGATTAACAAGCTGTAGCCACTGACCTTCTGGAAATGGCCATTGCTGTGCTGTGAGTCACCACTGCTTCATTACCTCGGCCCGATCTACGCCTCATGCTAAAGGGGGGGGGATTGGTGGTGGAAATTTTTCACCGAGCTGAGGACACTGTATCCCCTGGCCGTAACAGTAATGATGCAGCAGACACAGCACTAACTTTGCTTACCTTGAGGCTGCATTATCAGTTTCCTGGACATCTTGCACATGTATAAACAGGCTCACACACCATAGTAATGCTGCCAGGACACTTTTTTTTTCAGGCAGTGGGTTCACCAGCCTGTCCACTATCGCATATTTTTTGATCCTTTTAGAAAACTCTCATGGCCTTCATGGTATTCTGCACGCTCTTCAGGAGGGACCATCCGGACAGCTTTTCAACAGACCCAAAGCTTAGTGGTGTTATTTATTTATTTATTTTTCATTTACATAACTTTCATGGTTTTTTGGTTTGGGAAATAACTGGAAAATGTATTTTATAAAACTAACTGCGCAAATAATTGCTGTTAAACATTCAAACATTTTCATTTAGTCCTTGCATCAATTTGTTTTACTTTTTCTAAGTGAAAGAACCAATGAATAATTGCTATTACTATGTAATATGTAATATGTGTATTTTACACATATTGGTCTTAAAGCAACAAAAAGCTAGTTTCATTTTTGGAGGAGAAATGGGGCATTTGGCTGACACTCATATCCAGAGTGACTTACAATTATTAATTACAGGGACAGTCCCCCTAGAGACGCTGAGGATTAAGTGTCTTGCTCAAGGACACAGTGGTAGAAAGTGGGGCATTTGAACCTGCAACTTTGTGGTCATCGGGTTCACAGGCAAGTGTTTTACCCACTAGACCACTACCACCCCATAAAGGGGGTTGGAAAGTAAAGTTTGTGGACTTTGAGGTGAAGAAAACAGAAAATGCACGAGGAATATCTGATATGGGCCCTTTAAAAGTTTAGAGGCTGTTTAGAGTGCAGTAAAGGGACATTTATCTTGCCGCACTATGTCGTCCATTATTAGCTGTTGACTCAAGCGCTAATACATGGTATGCTGAGTGCGCATATTAGTCTGCTGTACCTCTAGCTTCATAAGCAGCTGCCGCTGGAACTGTATCTGTTTAGCTTGTTTGCCTGTGTTGTTTGTCACCTCTGTACACTGGCGGTGCTTAAAGGATGCCTGCGCTCGTATCTGTGCTGCTATCTTAATAACCTTATGCTTCCTATTCTCCCAGTGCCACCCAGTCTCATTACTCTTCTCAAACTATGTGCAAGGGACGATTCGGGTGGGCAGGGTGGGGGGGCTAATCTGATGAGGAGAATCGTTTAACAATAATCTCCTTTTTTTTTTCCTTCCCTCTGTCTCCATTGTGGTTATCAGCAACACAAATATTAAGGCATTAATAATGGAACACAGAGACAGAACCGAGGGACAGGCATTTTGTTTTAGGAGTTTGTTGCGATGCCGTCCTCTGCGTAACAAAACACATGCAATTAACAGTATCATTTTTGCTTTCCGTATCAATCCGGCCCCTCCTTAATCATTGGGAATTTTAATTAGATTTGAAGCAGGGCCTCATTTTGGTAATGGCACATTGGATCATTTTCTGGGCCCTAATCTGGTCCTGGACGCACAAGATCCATTACTGCCGCTCCTGTTCGTTTTAAGTAGACAGCTAGGCCCGGTCGTGCCGGTGGAACATGCCAAAAAAACGCAAAAAAAAAAGAAAAGAGGTACGAAAGCAAGTCTAATCTTGAAAACAAACAGCAGACAGAGCGGGGAGGATGCAGGAAGTAGGCAGAAAGCAGTGTCAGGCGAAAGTACAGTAATTGTATAGGAGACAGCAGCAGTCTCACTTTGAAGTAGCGGCGTAGTGGGAGAGTGAGTGAGAAAAAGAGAGCTCATTTAGATGGCACTGAAGGCATGGAAGGCTGTAAATCTCCGCCGGGGAAGGATCGCATGGTCACTGGTGCCTTTGCCGTGTCCTTGAGCAAGGTTGTTCAACAAGGCCCTCATAGGCTGTGAGTGTTATTGGTCGTTCGCAAAAAAAAGTAGGCTGTCAGCAGGATTTCGGTCCAAAATACAGAATTATTTTGATAACTCTTCATTATTCAGTTCATTTTACTATACTATTAAAATGTCATTGATATTTGGGCTATTTGGGATAATAACACTTTAACACCATACACTATTAAAGCCTTTTTTAAATGTTAATGTATTTTCCTAGATTGATTCTCCTTCAATCGATAGTAGTTTAGGCTGAAGCCCTGCTGCACACACTGATTTTAGCTATGACAGAATCTATGATTGTATCACTATTCTACAATTTTTTGATGATCCTTTAAATCATACCTCCAGCACATCTGCCAGAATACTGGAATATTCGGCAAAACAAAAATGATTCCAGTAAATGACAAGTGAAGCTTTCACTCCACATGTGTATGAACAAAACGAAAGCTTAGATTATATTGTTGATCGTAAAAACTAGAAGTGTGTTCAGTCCATGAAAATCATGTACATTATTCAAACAAAAATAAAAATAATACTGAACTGTTCATTCATGGTCTGTAACCGCTCTGTCCTTACTTGGGTCGTGGGTACCCGGAGCCTATCCTGGGGCCAACGGGGGCGAGGCAGGGACTCCAAGGGACTACACATACACACAACTCCGGCCAATTTAAAACCCCAAGTTCACCTGACATGCATTTCTTTGGACTGTGGAAGAAACCCACGCCACCACGAGGAGAACATGCAAACTCCACAGATGTAAGCCCAGGACCCGGACTCGAACCCCCAACCATGGAGGTGAGAGGAAATAGCGCTACCCACTGCCACCATGGGGCCCAGACCTTGTTATTGTTTATTATTATATCCATATTTTTATTATTGTCAAAAATAATACATGCATTCTGTTCACACTGAAATACATGATGAGACACATTTGGTCCACTCTAACATCTGGAACAAAATTCATTGCTTTTAAATGGGAAAAAAACCTTGAAATTTGAGCAAATACTTAACGTAATTAAGTAAGATGAACTAAATAAAAGAAGATGACTGTGATTATTTTAACTACTTCACAGCCCTACTAATTACATCATTACATGCGAGTTACTCATACATTTCATTTGCAGAAGTCAGAAGTCTGACTCTTTCCATGTTTTTAAATGCCAAAGTGTAAAGAAGTTTTTGGGGTTTTTTCCACCATGTCCAAATCCTTAAAATAAAATATCCTCTCATCTACTTTTTGAAACATTTGGAATGTGTGTTTTCAACTAAAATTTCTCTTTTCGTTTCAGTCCCAAGTGAGAAATAATTACCACCATACTTTTATCACCAGAGGGAACCACAACCTCTGAGGAAGACTTTCTTGCTCATTTGCCTTTGTGAAGGATCAACGTTTTTGTTTGTTTGTTTGTTTGTTTCCTTTCAGACCAACTGTGTTTAATGAGGTTGTCAGTGTGAAGCTCACTAAACAGCACGTCTTGCTATGAGCTCGTCCCTCACTAGTTACACACCACCCACCCTCCGCTCCACCCTCCTCTCCCACTCCCTCCACCAGTCCTTTTTGCAACATGGAGCTGTCCTGTGCTTTCATACTGAGGGCTTTGGGGCTGTAGCTTGATATAAATATCTAATACACCATTTTGTCAGGAAACGTACTCTCGCCGTTTCAGCACAGCGGCAGCAACCTTTTCTCTTTTCCGGGAGTTTTTTTTTTTTTCCAGGCAAGTGTATCTGCTCGCTGCAGTCAGCAATCAAAACCTGCCTCTGGCTGGTAAACACTCTTTGAAACCTCCTAAAGATGCTGTCATCCACACACTGTTGTCTCCTCGCCGCACATAATGTTGAGAGACACTCTACTCAGAAGCAACTAAGCAACATACTGTAGGCGCGTGTATGTGCGTGTGGCTGTCAGGGTGCATGTGTATGTGTGTCTGTCTGCGTGTGATAGCGGAGGAAGCAGTGGGGGAGAGAGATTGAAGCTCATACTAGGCAACGTTTCAGGACCAGTTCCTTTCACTTCCAAGAACCTTAGGCCTCGAAGCAGCAATGATGATGCACCTACATTTATTGGCCCCTTCTTCAACATATATTAACACTGAGAATGGTACATCGCCCATAATATTTGGTGAGCAGTGGTCCTGTAGTGGTCACTGTCCAAGGATGGATGAGGAGCAGTATTAACCCTTAAAACGCGAGCATCACGGATCCGTGCCGGAAACGCAACAAATGGTAATGATGTGTTACTATTGGAGGTAGCTCAGTGGGTAGGATTCAAATCCTAGGTCATGGGTTCGAATCCTACCTTCAGCACACCAGCACTGGGTCCCTAAGCAAGACCCTTAAAATTGCTCCAGGGAGACTGTCCCCTGTAGTATGGGAATGGAAGTCACTTTGGATAAAAGCGTCTGCTAAATTCCATAAATGTAAATGTAACTGCTCCTTATATTTAAGACATTTAGCAGACGCTTTTATCCAAAGCAACATCCATTCCCTAACTACAGGGGACAGTCTCCCTGGAGCAATTTGGGGTTAAGGGTCTTGCTCAGGAATCCAGTGCTGGTATGCTGAGAGCAGGAGTCGAACCCATGACCTCTTGGTCAAGTATCCTACCCACTAGTCCACCATCACCCCTATATATGGAAGTTCCCCTGGTTTGTGTTGGTGCTCAAGTTGTCAGACGTCACACTGAGCTTTATTTGGTGTTCCTGTGCCCTATGTTCTAATGCATGGGTGTCAAACTCCAGTCCTGGAGGGCCGTGGTTCAGCACGTTTTGGTGATTTCCCTGCTCAGAAACACCTGGTTCTCCTCGCCAGTTGATTGTCAGGTTTAGTGAATGTGTTTAAGTAGGAGAACTATCAAACTGTGCTGGAAACCGGCACTCCAGGACCGGAGTTTGACACCCCTGTTCTAATGCCCAAATTTTATTTTAGGTCTTAGATCTGTGAGCTAGGAGTATTTTCAGGATAGTTTTCGCCCACAAGTGGGTGGGGAAAATCCAGAGAGGAAGGGGGTCCAGAGAGCGGAGGCGTAGCAAACCGCGAGCGTGTAGGAGAGCAGTCACTGATTATATTGGGAAAAGCATATTGGGAGTCCATGGCTAAAAAAGTTTGAGCCTCAGCTCTAGATAATCATCCTGATGAATCAAGAGGAATTCATTTATGATTCTGAAGAAACTTTTTAAAGTTTACAGAACCTACACATAATGTTACATAAAGTTTAAACCTATAAATCTTTAAAGAAACTTTATATCATCTTAGTGTTTCTCAAGCCTTTAAAAGGTTCTTTAAAAAGTCCTTTTTTCAAATATGGAACCAAAAGTGGTTGCTCTATGGAAAAGAACCCTTTTTTAAAAGTGTGGAGAATGGTTTACAGCTTAAGCTAAAAAAAAATTAAGATGGACTAATAATATGGAATGTGGCGTTACTTTAAATATCAGGTGTATCTGATAAATGGCCAGTGAATATATTACAAGATACCTAATAAACTGGCAAGTCAGTATACATTCCCTTTCATCATAATCTATTTCTGTTTTGCTTCTTTTCTTCTTTTTTCCCCCTTTTGTGTTCCAAGAACAGCGGTTGTGGCCGGCAGTTGCAGACTGACTGTTGAGTTTTGAGAGCACACCCTGCATCTTAATTCCGTTGTTTTCAATAACCGACTTGGGCAGGGAGCTGAAACAAAAGCAGCCTTTCTGTGCCTATCCCCTTCCCTAAACTTTGCGGACTGAGCCACAGCTCACCGGCTCCCCCAGATGGAGAGCGGAGAAAAGGAAGAGAGAGATAGAGAGCGAGGGGAGAAAAGGACAGCAAGGCTGGAGTACCCTGGCTCTCCTCTCTTCAAGGACAAACGATCTGCACTTGATTAACATCCGATCTGGATCACCGAAGATCAGGCCCGGAGGTCGGTCCAGTAGGTGCTCCATGTTTCAAATGATCCTTGGACAAAAATGCCAAACAATTTTTATGTGATCGACAGCTGACAGTCTATAAATGCTTACAGGAGACAATGCGGGCAGGTTAGAAATACAGTCTGGTTCTTATATGCTGCGTATTTGAATGGAGTTCATTAGTTTTAGACAATAGAAATGAACTGGAGCTATTCAATCCTTTCACAGCACCATTCTTCCAGAGCACAAAGCAGGTCCATCTGTGGATGTGAATGTAAGACGTGGGCCTGGCAGCAGCAAAAAAAAAGTAAAAAAGGGAAAGGAAAAAAAAAGACAGGGGAACTGGCAGATAAAATGAGAAACTGACCTTAACATCAAAGCTGAAAGGATATCTGTGTGAGCCGAAAGGCCGGACAGCATGAAAAACGTGATGAATAGTGTTTCTTACTCCAAAGTAAACTACAGCCAACGACAAAAGCAGGACCTTTCTTCCAATATGTGCCCACACGGCTCTTGAGCTGGGCCACTGGAACAAGGCGCAATTGAGGGTTTTTTTCATCTGAAAGTTCCTAGATGATGATTTTTAGAGACATGTGGCTTTGTGCACTGTGACAAAAGACTCAAATCCCTTTACATAAGATAGTATTACAGAAAATTATTTCAAAGCAAAAATTCTTCGACTTTTTTCAGCTAAATGTTTAGAAATATGCGTTTTTCAGAAGAAATGGATTCAAAAGCTTAGGCTCTGGCCAAAAAGCACAATCGATAAGTACATGCTCTAAACAGGAAGACGCAATTCCGAATTAAAAATGGCCTGTCTCAAAGTTGCATTTTCTACTTTGTGTATCTGTTTCCAGTGTGATAAACTCAGCTACATAGAAGTTATGCACAAATTCAGAAACATATAACTTATTTTCACTATGAAAATCATAATAATAATTCATAATAAGAATAATAATAATAATAATCAAAATAATAATATAATAATTATAATAATAATACTTTTTATTTATACATTCATCACAGGATCTCAAAGGGCTACAAGTTAAGAAGAAAGGAAAACATAGCAAGCAGTAAAAAAGAAAGATTATTAAATATTAGAAATAGAAAGATTTAAATAAACATCTAAGAGGAGGAACCAAAGGTTTTGTTAAAAAGACAATAACAAACGTTAGGCATGTATATGGATATAGACAATGCAAATAGAAATTGTGCAATAAAACAGAAAAAGTTACACAAGCTTTGAATGAAGGAACAGATCTTATATAAAATGTATATGTTTAGTATACTATAGACGTTGAAAGGCAGTATGTGGAATATTGCAGATTACCGAGATATAACTGCATAAAAGCAGTTTACATTGTCATCAGTGAATCGTCAAATCGTGAGACTGTATTGTTACTCTGCTAATGGTAGAGCATATCTGGGGAAAGACACACCCAACAAGCAAATAGTCAGAGCCAAATTAAAATATTTGTATTTTGTGATGTTGTGATGTAATGTGTCTGTTAAACGTATGGTTTTTTGCCTCATTTTACGACTCCTCGTTGGTCGACTCATTTTACGACTCCTCCTTTCTCATCCAGGCTTAGGACCGGCAATGGTGGAGTGGAAAGGGACTTACAGAAATGAAGAATGAACATAAGCGATGCCAAAAACATTGCACTAAACCGGCAGGCTTGGAGTGACATCATCAAACAAGCTAAGTATCCATTGGCACCCACAGCGGCGTACTGGCTGCGAGGTCACCCTCATCCAGACGCCAGCTAGGGACAAAAGAAGAAGAAGAAGAAGTCTGTTAAAAGACATTTTTGTGGTTCGTAATATGTAGAAGTTTACTTGATAGTGTCTGAACTTTAATAGGATTTGTTTGCACACCTATCGTCAAATCACCATCCCAAAGTAATTGAAAAAATGTCACATTTTGAGACTGAAATAATATGGATAAGCAAACAATTGCCATTTAAACTCCCACGAATTACACTATTGGATTTAAAAAGGTGAATTACACCATCATGTAAATTGTAATGTCACATTGCAATATTATTATTACATTTTTATTGTGTACTTGAGAAAGGGTTACAGGCACAGGAACCAAAATGACTTGTTTAATTCTAAAGGATAAAGACGGTGATTGAAAGTGGTCTTGTAAAAATGAATTATGATTGCTTTCAGTGCCTGAAGCCACAAAAGTTGTGAGAGAAAGAATAAAAAAAATCCTGTCCTTTCAACAGTCGTTCACCACTGACCCACCAGCAGCGGACAGCCAGCACAACCCTTACTTTCTTCTTCTCTATAAAGCAGATGCTATCGTTTAGCATGTGTAGAGGACGGCTTCGATCTGTGCTTTGTGGACTGGAGCTGAAGAAGCGTGTCTCAGAACCTGACCCGCAAAGCACAGGCTAGCATGCGAGCCCTCCAGGATATTGGAGCAGGACAACCTTGAGAGCCGGCGGCCTTCACCTCGCTATCACGTCTTTGAGGCTTAGCGTCAGGGAAAGTTCTGGAGCGTCGCTGTGCTTTGGCGAGAATCGATTTGCTGAGGCTTTTCACACTGTTGTGCAGGGGGGGAGCAATAACCTGTCACGGAAATGTCTTGGGCCTTTTGGGGGAGGGCGGGGGGTGCAGTAATGCACAAAGCTTTTATTACATCACTGAGAAAAATGTTATGTTTGACCTCCAGGGAGAGTCAGCGGGACGTCTGGGGGTGCATTCTTGCCACCAAATGTGTTACAAAGTACAGAAGCTCTACCACAGTACCTACTTGATGTTGTAGCTGTGGTGTGTTTGCGTGGGTGGGGTGTGTGTTTCTGTGTGGGTGGTGTGTGGATGTGTGTGTGTCTAAGATGTACATCGCCTTGTGGACTGTATCCCTGAGTAGGCCCAGGCCAACCCAGATTTTTTCAGGATATTTATTAAGCTGCACTTTTCAGGCTAATGAAATTTGATTTGTGTTCTGTGAGTAATGTCATTGTATTTAGGCCAATGAAACTAATTACCCTTTTCATCATTTTTCACTACTTAGCAACTGTTGCTATCGACCATTTCCTCCAGCTTTTAGTTTGTTACTAGCCTGCCAGTGTTCAAGCTCTAACTGTGGTAATGGAGGGCCGGTGTCCAGTAGAGTTACCTGCTCAAACACACCTGGTTCAATTTCTCTGTGGATTGTCAGGTGTAGTGATTGTGTTCGAAAAGAAGAACTACCAAATTTGAAACACTGGTATACTGGTAAGAAACTAAAAGCTTGAGGAAATAAGAGACAAGTTGCTAAGCAGTTTTTGGGGTGGTAAGGTGGAGCATCATTTCATTGGCCGTAATAAAAATAACAGCATTCTCAGAAAACAAATAAAATTTCATGCAGCATGATATATATTATTTCCCCAATCTGGGATGGCCTACCCAGGTCTATGGTCCTGCGCAAGACAATGTAGATCTCACACACACAAACACCCACAGAAACACACAACCCTGCTCACACATACACACCACAGCTACAACATCAAGTGGGTACTGTGGTAGAGCTTCTATACTTGCACTTAGTAACACTTTTGGTGGCAAGAATACACACCAGAGCCATTGTTTTCTTTGACTGTGCAAAAAACACAACAATGGAAACGCAGACTAACAACTGGGAAGTTGACAAAATACAAGCATGACTGCCAAATTATCTCTAACGCTGTGAGAAATGCAAAGGTGTACCAGGACATCATTAACAAGTAAGCTGGGTAATAGTGATGCGTGTGCCGGTTTTTTTTTACACCCGCCCCAACCCGACCCGTCAGCAGATCCAATCCGCCCCGCCCAGCCCTCAAAAATATGCGTGGATAATGACCCGAAACCCGACCTGACCCAAGAGGAAAAAAATCTTGAACCCCGTTTAGAACACGTTTTGATCGATAATGAAATGCGTTTCGTAACTTTTTGACCCGCCTGCCTGCACCCGCGATATTTTACAAATGTCTGCCCTAAAACCGCCCGCACCCACGGGTCACCCATGGTTATCCACAGGTCACTGACCCACGCAACACTACTGGGTAAGCTATTCATCACACGGCTAAAGAAATAAAAAATGCTCAAACAAGACAATAAATACTAAGCAGCTCTGACAGAAAAACTTTCCATCTGTTCGACTTCATGGGACGACTAGAAATGCACCTAAAGCCTATGCAACACACCATCGTATCACACAGTTCTAACAATTATGACTTGGGGACTGAATTTAATGGTTCTTGACATTTGGAAATAGACAGAAATGAGATTTTCCTTTGTCTAAAAATGATTACATTGAACAATATAACAGCAGGGGAAACACTGCAGTTATGGCAGGAGACCTAGCTTGGGCTGCCTCAATTTAGGTTTTTGCTTTTGCTGCGCTGAGGTGAACTCAGTTGTTTCATCTGCACTGGGCAAAAGTGCCCATGGTGGGTGGATTATTTCTGCCTGGGTCGGGCGAGGTGTGATGTCTTGCTGGATATGAGGGAAAGAGAGAGAGAGGAAACGAGGGCGGGAGAGAAAGAGAGAGAGATATGAACGAGTGCAGTCTAATTTATCCACACTGCCTGCATGATGGGGGTCCATCCATTACACCAGCCCTACCATACACACACACACACTCTCTCTCTCTCTCTTATGACTCTCTAGTCCGGAGAGATTCTCCACATAATTACTATGATTACTCCAGATTATACTGGGCCTGTGTCCAGTTTGCAGTGTGAAGAGAGAGGAGGAATATTTCCAGTCAAACATTTACTATTTCCATTAAGGCACACTGACCTCTCCAGGGTGTCTCTCCTAGGAGGGATGGGACAGGCTCCAACCCCCCCACCACCTGTGACCAAGGTTAGGATAAGCGGCTTAGATAATAAATGAACAAAAGAATTGAGGCTCACTGCTCCGAATGAAGGGTTTATGATGTTTAAGGGGGACTATTCATCCACAGGCACCAGCATTAACCTTTTAAACTGCTCTGCATAAGACAAAATGGATCACTCCTCTAAAGTCCATCATATCTATGGCTAGCTGTAGTCGTTGCATTTTTGATTAGTGAACACTCCTAGTTAATATCATTTTTTTCCAATTCATTTATGTAATTACCAAAGCTGTCAAAGGATTAATATAACAATAATGATAATGATAATTAA
Source organism: Brachyalestes nurse (assembly GCA_037974405.1). Taxonomy (NCBI): domain Eukaryota; kingdom Metazoa; phylum Chordata; class Actinopteri; order Characiformes; family Alestidae; genus Brachyalestes; species Brachyalestes nurse. The sequence goes on along the minus strand of JBBPCY010000136.1, from coordinate 17,274,719 downwards.
TCATATTATTTTGGGATTAAATTGCAATTGCAGTCAAAAGCAAAGCATTTTCTTACTATCTGAGTTATCACTTGATTTAAACATGCTCTTTGAGGAAAATGTAAAATATAAAATGTTCCAGCTAGTAAAAATATGCATAATTTCATATATAGAGTGTGAGGTTTCAATACTTCTCACTCTCATTCATTCAGTTTGTGGATTCTTGTCACAGTAGAGGGGAACTGGAGCTTTGCATTTTGTTGTTGCTTTTGTTAGTTTGTTGCTTGTTTGCAGCATAGTCTGACAAACACACTGCTTTAAAAGACATTAAAAAAAGAATCTTTGCCTTATTTGTCTTCAGTGTGTAACATTTGCCAGCCCTATTATTTACTTACTTGTCTATTTTTCAACCAAGAACTCAATTTCTTCCAAATAAAAAAATAAAATCCACTATTAACATGTTAATTAACTATGTGTAAAAGACAAATACTACAGTTAACACAAATTAAATTTAACGTAACAGATAATGTATGTTTTTCAATTTTGCTTTTTTGCTTTTGGATTCTCTACTGAGTGACAGGTCAGTAACGCTAAAGTGGCTTGTACGTTTTTTAGGCAATATTTCCAATTTTTCATGTTAAATACCAAATTGGACCAAAAGATATCAAGGTTATCTTTTGCACAGAGTGGAGCAGTGGCAGTTTCTATAAGACTACAGGTGAAACAATGTTTCACCAAGAAAAATAATACAAAAAACTTCATAACTATCACTTTTTT
>JBBPCY010000136.1:17254043-17266380 GCA_037974405.1 Brachyalestes nurse | reverse complement strand
AGTTGTCTTCGGATCGGCCCTCCAACACAGTTCAGATTTTTCATGTGGCCCCCTGTAGAAATTAATTGCCCATCCCTACTTGCGACGGTTTCAGGATAAACAGAAAGAGCAGTGCTCTCGCTGAACGCAGTGGAGTCCATCGCTCTGGTTTACTTTGTGGGTAGTAATTTTGAGTTGTTTGGTCCGCGGTGGTCCGCGACCCTCTCACAGCCTGTTGCTAAACAGGACTATCGATTTTGTGGCGCGAAAATTTTCATGCAATCGTGCTGCTCTTATGAGGAGGTTTGCAAGGTACCAGCTGAAGTGCAGCAAGGACTTTGCTGCTTTGATTACCGACTACAGTTAGCGCAAAAACGTGACGTAATGCGTCCTGTTCCGTGCTCCAGCACGGTTAGCGCTCACACTACATGCAAACCGCATCCGAGTCCAACTGAACCGTGCCCTGGCACGCCTCTTCTAACCGGGCCAGGGCAGGCTAAACGAACCGCGCCCGGGCACGGTTCGGAGCACTCACACTAGTCAAACAAACCGTGCTTTGGTGGTCAAATGCACTCGGGCATGGTTCAAACTGCCTAGTGTGAGTACACCCTGAGAAGCAGCATTCCTGAACACTCGATATCCTCCCCCTCTAACAGACTGTCGAGCACGGCTTTGTAATGACCTGTGGACGCCATGTGTTTGCCAGTCAACTGAATTTCTTAGATGTCATACATGCTGATAGATCAATTTTAATCAATGAGTAATCGATTGTAGTCAAATGAAAATGACAGCCCTAATGCTAATTAATAGCGACTATATTGCATTCATTGTGAGTTATGTTAACATGTTTAGATTTCAAGCACATGACTTCTGGTGCAAGTTATATAATCTAAATCTGATGGCAGCAGATTAGCATTCACAGCTTAACCCAGGGTCCATGTCCTCAATACTCAAATCATGTGTCATCTCTACAGCAAGCATAAGGCGATTGCATGTGTGTGTCCATATGTCTGTGTGTCCATATATGTATGTATGTGTGTGTGTGTGTGTGTGTGTGTGTGTGTGTGTGTGTGTGAGAGAGAGAGAGATTTGCTGTTGTTTTCCATGTGTAAGGAATGAAAATCTCACATTACACTGATTGTTAACATAGGAGTTAAAGGAGAGAGCAAGACAGAGAGGGAGAAAGAAAGAGAGAGAGAAAGAGAGAGAGGGAGAGAGAGAGGGAGAGAGAGAGGGAGAGAGAGAGAGAGAAAGAGAGAGAGACAGAGAGAGAGAGAGAGAGAGAGAGAGAGAGAGAGAGAGAGATTAAGTCCCTCGGTAATCCCCTCAGTATCAGACCCCTACAGTCAAGGGAATTTTTGGTGGGGGAGGGATGGGAGACAGTGAGAGAGAGAGAGAGAGAGAGAGAGAGAGAGAGAGAGAGAGAATATGGGCAGAAAGAAAGGGAAAGAGAAAGGGAAAAGGGCAGAGTAAGTGAGAGAAAGTGGAGGAGGAGAGAAAGAAAGAGAAGAGAGGCAGAAAGAAAGAATGAGGGAACGTGGAGAGCAAGAAAGAGAGAGAATGGGGCAGAAAGAAAAAGAGAGAGAAAGGGAAAAGGGCAGAGTATGTGAGTCAAAGTGGAAAAGGAGAGAAAGAAAGAGAGAATGTTTGAAAGTGGAGAGTAAGAGAGAGAAAAGTAAGAGAGAGAAAATGGAGGAAAGACGAGAGAATGCGGAAAGAGAGAGAGAGAGAAAGAAAAAGAACAAAAGACGGGGAGAGAGGGAAAGAGAATGAAAGAAGGAGAGAGTTTCAGTGTGAGTGGTTGAAGGAGAGGGAGGGGCGTGGAGGTGGAATGCCCAGCAGGTCATGTGACTGTTTACATCTGAGGGGAACAGAGGACAGGCGTGAGTGAGTGAGCAGTGCACCAGAGCACACACATACACATACACACTCATATCCAGACATGTAGGCTCACACACACAAACACACACACACGCACACACACACACACACACACACAGAGGCAGCAGAAGGATGGAGCAGAGAATAGGACACAGTCTGTACCCTGACAGCCCACCCAGCAGACCCAGAGATGTGCTGGTTAAATCAGGTAAGAAAACCAACTGCACCACAACACACAGGTTCTACTATTATTGTACTAAATATGGCAAAAACAGTGAGAAGTTTTGAAGCTGTCTGCTGAGTATGTCCATCTGTCCGGTTTTAACAGGCTGTGGCAGGGCTTTATGTACCACTCTGGCCAGAGTCAGTTAAAGCAGATTGCTTTTCGATTGTAATGGGGCTGCAAGCCTTGGAGCTGGAGAAGTGTGTTTCTGTTTTAAGCTCACTGACATTTCTGCAAATTCCTGCAAATTTGAAATTCCCTCTGGACATAAACAGGAAAAGACACCAGCAATAAGGGCTGGAGTCTCCACACTCAAAACAAAAACAAGTTGTAAGTGGTTCTTGTCTTGCACGTGCGGTTCGACGTGAAAGATTTAATTGGTACACCATCATCTGGTGGAGGTTCCTTAAACTTTAAAACTTCATTTACCAAACTCATTCCGTAATGGAACCATCCATTTAAAGGTTGATTAAGGGAAAAACATGGTGCTTCTATGGATGTTTGGTACCTTTTAGAAGTGCAGAGTGTTGGATACCCTTTAAAAAGTACTTCTTCAAGGGTTCTATAACCATGAAGAACCATGATACCTGAACGCTCAACTGTTGTATATGGGTCTTTGAAGAATCTTTTAAAAAGGGTTCGATATAGCACCCAATGGGGCTAACAGTCCACAACTGTTATAAGTCAAAGAACTATGTGGTTGGCACTATATGGAACATGTTTATTAAGAATGTATTGTGGACACACTCCAAACAACCTTTTAAGAGATCTGTGCAGGGAGAGAGAGAGGGAGAGAGAGAGAGAGAGAGAGAGAGAGAGAGAGAGAGAGAGAGAGAGAGTGGGAGAGAAAGAGAGAGTGAGAGAGAGAGGGAGAAAGAGAGAGTGAGAGAGAGAAAGAGAGAGGAGAGAGTGAGAGAGCGAGAGAGTGAGAGAGAGAAAAAGAGGGAGAGAGAAAAAGAGAGAGAGGGAGAGAGAAAGAAAGAGAATAAAAGAGAACAAGTCAATACTGAAAGTGTGTAATTGGGTGGGGGATCGGGGGGAGTGCCTGGTCTCGGATTACTTACGCTTTTCTACTCTTCCGTTCCTGGGCCAGCGTGCCCACCGAGCACCTCAGGGAACATTAAATATCATTAAATATTGAGAGCTTCAAAACTGACATCTTCCCTGAATGGCCCACCACACATTCCTACACCCCACCTACCATCCATCCACACCCAGTCTTCATGCAGGGAGTACAGGGGTTAAAGCTAAGACACTTTCATTAAAGCAAAAGTTCATATCAGTAAAATCAAACAGAACAGTTCTTGAGTCATTTCGGAGCCTCCCTGCTCTCCATATTGACCGAGCACTCTCTTTCACAACTGTTGCTTTAATTTTCCACCAGTCCAGTGTTTACTTTTGCAGAAAAAAGCACAAGGTTCACGCAGGCTGCTCCGGCCCGCCACGGGTAGCCCCTAATAAACCACTCTGTGCATATTTGCTCAACCAACTGAGGAAGTGCCATCCGCACACACCAACACACCTTACGGCCACACATGCCACTCCTGTCATTTCATTTTGGAAAAGAAAAAATCAAAAAAGTTTTACTCAGGATTCAGTAGATTTGTTTATCTTAAAATCTGGTTATCCATCCACAGAAGGGAAACATTCATAAGTCTACACAGTGCTTACATAAGCCTTTTATGATAAATGACATAAACCTCCATTTACACATCTATAACTCTTTATTCCAAGCATCACTTGTCATTATGGCTGTTTTTGACAGTTTCCCCCAGATGGAGGACAAATTGGACGCCTGTTTGAAAAAAAACTTTACCCCTTTGTAGGTTACAAGGTAAAAGTTGCCAAGATCTGGCCATCAAATGATGTTCATGCTAGCAGAAAGACAGAAAGATCTGTCTGAGTGCTAATATGTGTTTTGAAAGTGTTTTGCTCCACATTCTGTTCCACTTTTGGTATCACAGGCACTGATATAATTCATTTTTAAAGGGCCCATGAACTTTCATGCATTTTTTTCCACGTATGTTATTAATATGACAATTGTTTTAACCAAAACAGTAATTTCTTTTTGCAAATGATCTCTGTTCTGACTGGTCAGAAAGATGAAACACTCTATATCTTCAGCAGGAATGGGCATGGCTAGCAGCTGTCGGCTAAATTGGTGGATACATGCAAATGGATTTTTGGGACATTATAAAAACAGTGAATTCCAAACAGACTGTTTTTGCAGCTTAGTTTCCAGATACAGGTGGTATGTACCGGAGAGTGAACATTGTGTTGGCCCATATCGTGGTATGAGACCTTTAACTGTCAAGTTTATACACACTTTAGCTTTTTAAAAGTGCGTTTTAACTGCCAAGTATAAACTGTTCTACATTTATATTTTGCTAAGTAGGTTATGTTTGTCTCTACTTGGCTTTAGCTTGGATCTTTTGCAGCTTTTCTAATGCTAATGCCTCGTCAGAGCTTCCCAGTCTCAATGCTGCGGTTTGTCAAGGGTCAGCATTCAGAGTAGATTATGGGAAAACAGTCCCCTGTCCCCTTCACACACACACACACACACACACACACACACACACACACACATTTCTCCCCACCCCACCTCCTCCCCCACATGAGAGAACCGCAGTTCTGGACATCCCCAGAGAACATTGACGTTGCCATGACAACAGCCAGCTTGCTATTTGTATACAATTGGATGAGGAAATAAACTGCTTCAGAAAAGGGACTTTAAAGGTCTGTGTGGTGGCCAAAGAGGCAGCCGTGATATAACACTGTGCTAAATCGCCCCTCGCAGTATCTGTAGCGCCAGCAGGGAGTTACATGAAAAGGCCTAGACATGTTTAATCAGAATCGGGATTGCTTTTATTGGCCAAGGAACTTGTCCTGGCATCAGTGTTAGCACTGGTTAAAAAAACAAAAATATAAGGAATAAATAGACACCACTTCTACCAGATAAATATGCATTTGCACAGTACTGTATGTTTAATAGAGCTTAGCACTACTGTTTCTCTTTTTATATTAACTTATAGTGTTGATACTTAAGTACATTTAACATAAGTTTATTTATATCCTTGTTTTTTTTATTTTATTTGTTTATTTATTCTCATTTATTTGTTTATTATTACATGCTAAGCTGTGTGCAGCTATCAGGTTGCTGTGCTCTGAATGGTCACAAAAGTATTGGGACGCCTGACTATTAGACCAACAAGGACTTTAATGACATTGCATTCAAATGCACAGACTTTAATGTGGAGTTGGTCCTCCTTTGCAGCTCTAACAGCTTAGAAGTCTTTCCACAAATTTTTGAAGTTTCTGTGGGAATTTGTGCCCATTCATTCTGTAGAGCATTTATGAGTTCAGGCACTGATGCTAGATGAGAAGGCCTGGCTTACAATCTCCGTTCCAGTTCATTACAGAGGTGTTGGATGGGGGTCAGGACTCCAAAATGTCTTGGTCTGCTGAAGCATTAAGATTGTCCTTCACTGGAAATGAGGGGCCGAGCCCAAACCCTGAAAAACAGTCCTAATACTTTTGTCCATATAATGTATGTGTATTTGCACTTCTGTTGACCTGTTTAGAATCAGTTGCGTAAAACGTCATCCGCTTTGTGCATAGTTCTTTTGGAGCAAGAAGTGATTGCTGGATTGAAATAAAGGCATGAAGTCCATGGAACCACACCTTAAAAATGTTCCTTTTGAGCATTTAGAAGTTAATAAGTTAATAAGTAATACTTCTCTGTTTGCGGGTACCACTTTGTTTCCCAGGGATGTGTTTTTGTTGTAGACCAGCTTTGAAAATCACCTGGTCCAGGATGATGCAGGATAACACTGGCTTATGATAGGGTATTATTTTAATTTTATTTTTTTACCTTTATAGTCACACGTGAACACACAACAGCACAATGTGAAATTCTTTCTCTGCATTTTAACCCATTTACCAAGTTGGCGCCAACGAGGGGCGCCCAGGGAGCAGTGTGTGGGGAGGGTACCTTGCTCAAGGGATCCTCAGTGGTGACACTAGCAGTTGGGATTTGAACCCACAACCTTCTGATTGCAGGGCCAACTCCCTAACCATTAGCCCATCCATGTCATGCATGTCATATGATCCTGTCCAATCAAAATAAGAAGCTTTTCATTTTGTTAAGCCCCAAAATGCACCAGACTGTCACACAGCAGACAGAAGTCTGGCTTGAAAAGAATACAGTATCATCACCTTGACCAGTAGGTAGGCCAGGGCTCTGTCTGTGAATCAAAAAGAGAGGAAATGCAATTAACGTTGGTCCATTCCTGGAAACAGACTCGGCCTGGCCAGGTCTTTCTCTACTGAACATGTTAAATGACTCGCAAGGTCATCGGGGAGGAGGCTAAATACATTACGCCCATAAAACCAGAGGATATTAACTTTCAGATCCGATGCTGTAAGCCCTCTGCCTCTGCCCTGCATGTCATAGATATCTAATCAATGCGAACATAGATCCTGCTGCAGAGGAACAGTCGATACACTGGAAGATCTCGTTACTCAATCCTCTTTCTCTCTGTCTCTCTCCATCTTTTACCACATCTCATGATTTCTCTCTCTCACCTACAAGCATGCTCAGTAACTCACTCATCACATGCATTCATTAAAATATACGAACCTCAGAGAGAGAGCACATTCCAATCATGCCCACCTCGCCCACATATTCACAGTGCTTTCACAGCCCCGTCCATGCCCAGATTAGAAATAAGATGTTATGTAGTCTTTTTATTATGCGTTTTTACCACTAACATCCCAGGGCCTGGCCGTTGTGAAACTTCTGTGTTGATTTAAATTTGAATGGATGAGTATTAAACAGTCTCAGCAGGTCTCGGGGTCGATTCCCAGCTAGGATGGGCAGAAGCAGAAGTGTGCATGTTCTCTGTGTGGCTTTTGGTCAGACGCTCTGGTTTCATCCCACAATCCAAAGACATGTGTGTTGGGTGGACTGAAAATGTTAAATCGCTCCTAGTTGTGAGAGTATTTGTGTGTCTGCCATGTGATGGACTGGTGACCTGTTCTGTTTATTCGACTCTGTCCAGTTTTTCTGTCGGAATAGGCCCCAGCACCCTCTGGTCAAGATAAGTGCCTCAGATACTGAGTGGATGGATGACTGTCAATAGTGAAATATGATTATATTGCTAAAATGGATGATTGTCAATGGAGAAATATGATTATATTGCTAACAATTGTAATTTTTTTGATAAAAAATAAAGGAAATCACATAGATGTAGATGTAGATGTAAGTAGTACTGTTACAGTCATTCTTTAAAATGAAAAAAATGCTCATTAGAAGCAATGTACATCAACATTCATAAAAGTTAATCCAGTAACTACAATATACAATGATTACGATCTATTTAACGAAGGTACCTGACATTATGTTTTTGCCTATGCCAGTAAATCTGTGGAACATTAATGTATGCTGGTTTTATCAGGTTAACTATGTATTTGTTAGGCCCTACTAAAATCCCCAGTAAACATCACAACACTATTCTGAGAACTTATTTGCACATTTGACATTGTGGTCTTCAACAAACCAAAGTGGCTCTAAGTGAACTGAACTTTCAAACATTTCCAATATTTGCAGCTAGAAAATAAAGAAGTGTGAGCCAGCTACCTGCCAGCGATGCTGGCTTCAACACTTTTGAATGCCCTTCATGAGTGGTTGAATTTTGTTACATTTCAGAGATTTTGGAGAATCTGTCTTAATCCTTTGGCTAAACGGCTTTCTTTTTACTCGACTGAGTCAGTGGTTCTCAATCCCTTGACCTGCGCTGCACTTGTTTTCATTTTCTCTGCTCTAACACACTAAACATGAAGAGCCTGATAATTAGCTGACAGGTTGATTGAGGTGTTTCAGAGAAGGAAAAACACAATAAAGGGCTGGGATCAAGAGACAATGGTTCAGTTTCTAAACTGGGTGCCTGTGGTTTATGGCTCACATCACTGCTAGATGAACATAATTATCTTCTCTGATTACATGTAGCCATTTAGCATTGTCCTTCTTAACACTTTACAGGGACGGTCAACCAGGGACAGTATAAGGTCTTTTCCTCTCAAACTCAATGGTAGAGCTTAAATGGGACCAAACCAATGACTTAATTTCTCCAGCTAGTCCTAAACAGCAGAGCATATGTTCATGTAACCATTATAAGTGAGTAACTTACCATACAATATTACCTCTTTTCATCAACTTCTTCCTCCTCAACCTCACTCTGATTTGGAGTCACTGCTGGTTTGCAGTCCATTGTTGGCCTGGTTTTAATATTAAATAGAGGAGATGGTCTCTGGTTCCTCCTCAAACCATTGCCATTGTTTCTGATCCGGCCTTGGAGAATATGACACCTGATCTTTTTCCACTGTCACTCCACGAAGGATCACTTCACCTTTAATCTTTCCGTTCATAAAGGGGTGAAGGAGTCTGCAGTGTTCTTGGGCCTGTTGGGTTCCCTCACGGAAAAGGGCAAGCACCGGGCTGTCTGTCAGAAGTGTCAGGGTCAATGAATTACTCCTCAGTTCAGCAGAGTCGACTGCGCCAACCGGTGAAAAGGACCTGTTCATATTTCAGTCGAGGAACCGGATTTAACATCTGTATTAAATTAAAATCCTGGCCTACGTTGAAGTGATTGGTCGGCAGAAAATCAAATTCGCACAATGTTCCCTTTGGCCAGTCAAGTCATGTTAGGGGTCTAAAGACTGCTTCTTTAGTTTTGCAACAGGGAACATGAGGATAATGTAGCAAAAAAGCAATGAAAGCACATGCCCCATGAGCCATTATACATACAATAAGATGACAATACATAAGTAATCTTACATATATTTACTAATATGATTTCAGACAAAATACTGTAATCTACTGTTAATTTTAAAACATGTGGAATTTGGAATCAAGGTGGATTAATAAAATAGGTCTGACAACAATTAGTATAAATACAGGTGAGGCAACAGCAGGAAGTGGCAAGACCCCCCCATCACTGGCAGATTTATATTTTGTCATTATATTTTTATATTTTGTATATTCTGCCCCCTTTCTGGCTTAACAAACATTTTTAACAACTACCACCACCACCCTAACTCAGTATAACTCAGTTAGAGCTGTATAATGGCCAGAAATGCCACTCACACAAAATACAGGGTGAAGGCAGCTATTGGCCTGGTAGTTAGGAAGTTGCCCCTGTGATCTTAAGGTTGTGGGTATCAAATCCCAGGATTATCAGTGGCACCACTGAGGTTCCTTGGAGCAAGGTGCCATCCCCACATATTGCTCCTCGGGTGCTCCGTCACTGGCTGCCCACTTGGTGAATGGGTTAAACTCAGAGAACCTTTTTGAGCATGCTTACTCTGTGCCGGCCAGTGGTGTGTTTATCTGTGACAAATGGATGCTTTACACTATACAAAGGAAGTCACAGACCTGGTTAGCATTGGAGCACAGGTTAGATTAATATACAAGCAGAGCTTTTACTGATTTCTCCAATCAAGGCTCACTTCACAGACCCTGTGAGCATAAGTGGTGGTCTTAGTCCTTTTCTGTGAGTTCTGATTCCTTCAGTGGAGTCTTCGGCCCATGTGGTTCAAGCTAGTACTTTCTCTCTAAGCCACACGGCCGTCTGCACTGGCAGGTAGTGTGTATGGGTCATTAGAGGCCTGGTGTTTGGATGTGCAAATTGCAGGGTTCGGCAGACAGGAAATGGATCTTAGGAATTTCCTCCAGAAAGGAACATAAACAGTCGTAAGACGTTGGCTGTTTACCTGCTTCCTCTGTAGCAATCTGTCTTTTTCATTCTTTCTTTCATTCTTTCATTCTTTCTTTTCTTTTCCTTGCCCGTCCACCTCTGGCTGCAGGTTGGAGCGTATGCTACCATGACCACAATTTACTTTCGTACACACCAAGGCCAGGTCCCAAAACAGTAATGTTCTACATTATTTGGACCAGATTTCGATTTATAATCCTTTTTTGTAGTCTTCTGAGGCCAAAAGCCAACACCAGTGTGTTTGTATCTACGGTAGAGCAACAGGGCCTCTGGTTACAGTAAATGAAATATAGTCTAATCTATTGATCTTCTAATCCTCGCCTCTTGAAAATAATAACGGCATTATGGCCTCCATTCATTTAAACCTTACCTCATAAGACACACTGACAGATCTCTATCTGAGATGGAATTCAATCCAGTTCAGCAGTGCCATTTTGGCATGAATGTCTTAAGCTGCATACATGATTGCATAACAGAATGATGTCCTTCTCTCTCTCTCTCTCTGTCACTCTCTGTCTCTTGCCAGCCTCAGCTTATGCAGACATCCAGTGGGAACAGCCTCATCAGCCTGATGGGCCACGCCGGGACCCGCTGCGTTACCCACACAGGGACATCCTCCCAGTGGCCAGCTACGCCCCACAGCCGGATTATATGGAAGGGGACGATGATCTCATCAAGCCCAAAAAGCTGATTAATCCAGTGAAAGCCTCTAAAAGCCACCAGGAGCTTCACCGAGAGCTGCTCATGAACCACAAACGGTATGAGGGGATACATAAGACTAGAAACGAAAGATCTTTTTCAATATTCAGTTAATCTACAGACTATTATCTGATCAACTGAACAAACCATTGCACCTTCAGAATTTTCTCCTTGTTCTGTCCCAACATCCAAAGTTCCATCATGAGAGAATTCTTCTTTGTTGATACATTAAAGCAATATGATCTCCCTCAGTGTTCTGCAGTCAGTCAGAATGGTTCTGTGGATCACATGAACACTACTGAGCGTAATATATTACATTTGTTTTTAAATTTTACTTATTAACATAGTTATGCACAGTGACTATGGTGATATTAGTGATTTTTGTCATTTTTTTCTTACCTGATATACATGAGGGCCCTGCGCTCCAATCCTGGATTTGAAACTCACGGTTTATTCCAATTTCACACACCATAGCAGTGAAAATGCTATCAGAAGTATATATTATCTACAGACCAAGTGAATAATTATAATTAGAATCATAATTATAATAGAACTGGATCCAGTAATGATTATCTTTTTTTTTGGCCAGTGCAACCAAAAAAGACCTGAACTGGGTATTAGCCAATTCTAATGAAAAATATTCCAGCTCTCACAGGAATTAACCCCCCACACAACCCAACCCCCACCTGTTTTAAAGACACTGATTATGAGACTGTAATACACCAGTGACTTCAAATGTGAATACATTTACTAATACATGTGTCTGTATTTATCAATTGAAGACCACATTTCCAAAACTCACTCAGTCCAAAAGCTTTTTTTTTCTTTACAGTTTTTATTTACAGTTACTTGTCATTTTTCAATGCCTTTTTCAAAAGTGCAACTCCTGCACAGCTTAGTATGGGCAAATGTGTTTAAAAAATACGATAATATTAAATGTCACAAAATCATGTACAAGTTTAAATATATTTATATCCTATTACATGAAACAGCATAGAGCCCTGTTTGTTTATGATCTACTCACTGTGGACTGAGTGAGTTTTGGAAATTCTCCTAATCTTGTACCGTGTATTATGCAAGGACTGAGTGAGTTTTGGAAATTTGCTATTCAATTGTTTACATTTGCTTATGGTCCCATTCCTCCTTTACTGGGCAATCATTGTCCCATCCAGCAGACTCCACTCTCCTTCTCCTTCTCTATCTCTCCATGCCACTTATCAACAAGTTATACACGCAGATGGAACTTAAAATGTTCCAGTTCCAGGGCATGTCACACAGAACAGATCACTGACATGTTGTGCCCTCACTTAGAGGCTCTAAAGCAGCAGTATGAGCTGAGCTTTATGGACACTATGTTAATAAGGGGAAAGACCCTTACTAGATGGTTTGAGAGTGAATATACAACAGAGACGATTCAGTTTCAGCAGCTGGTCCAGAATCCTCGCTGTGCTCAGTGGGGGAGCGCTTTAGGAACATCCTTGCTCCTCCCAGTACAGCTGCATATACAAACGCAACACTCATGCACACATATACACACCCACACATACAGGATATGTATCTGCATATACTGTAGAAACAGATTTATTCCAAGATAAGTACATGTAAATACAGCTTGCTGCATTATTAAGAGATATTAAGAAGAGTGGTTACAAGAGTATAGATCAATCATGTCACACACATATATATATATGTGTGTGTGTGTGTGTGTGTGTGTGTGTGTGTGTGTGTGTGTATATTAGGGGTGTAACGGTACACAGATGTCATGGTTCGGTACGTACCTCAG
>JBBPCY010000136.1:17234720-17253943 GCA_037974405.1 Brachyalestes nurse | reverse complement strand
AACGGTACACAGATGTCATGGTTCGGTACGTACCTCAGTTTTGGGGTCACGGTACGGTTTGGGTAAAAAATTATATGTATATATATATATATATATATATATATATATTATGTGTGTATGCTATGCTTTGCAGAAGTCCAGATATTTGTGTCCCTCATGGACACAATTTTTGATTTTCATTATTTTTTAAGGCCTTTTTGTTTAACATATGCATCAAATGTTAATAGCCTCTTTGGTCGTCTAACCAAAGTGTAGTTTCACTTCTCCACACTGGGCTTAACACTCCTTAAACATGCTCTACACCAACATTTATACCATATTCTATACTCTATATCACACAATGTTTTCAGTGAATCCATCCAAAAACTATATTTAGATTTCAAGCCATACTCATACTCAAGTGATCTGAGCTGTAGGGCTGTTCGGTTTCATGTTTCCAGTTCCAAAATTGAATGGAGTCAATGTCATAAAATAATCTTGACTTCAAAGATTAAGACATATAGGAGGACATCTGTCCAAAATAAAGACTACAATATTAATTACAGTATACTTGACTGTAGCAAGGAAATCTGGAAAGAAATCTGAACTCCTTCCAAGCGGCTTAACTGTGGGCCAATTATTCATTACATATTCAACTTTTTGACTCTCGATTCCTAAATGTCTAGGCCTGAGGAATCAGAGAACTAACTCAAACAAACCATATTCTTAGTATGGTTTTAGACATTTTGCTTCATGTAAATGCAATTTGTGACTGCAAATAAACACTACATTGGCATTCTTGCATTCACTACAGTTATTAACCTATTTAATCTTATTACAAGATAATAAACTATTCATACGTTTTATTCCAAACTGCACCTTTCCTTTCCAGATATCCAAGGTGTGCAACATAAATACCAAAATAAGTTCAAATGTTCATGTTTTCAGATAGCTGCTTCCATCCTTTATGAAATCATAGCTCTAATGCCCTAGGTTTGCTCTTAAAATGGACTTTTACATGACTACATACACTCAAAATGCATGGCGCACTTAACTTCCCTTCATGATCTGGTTTGGGGGACAATCAGATTACATGGCTGAAATACTAAAGAAGTCCAGAAAGCCTCACGCTTTGTTTTTCCTCTTGGACTCTCCAAGAGTTCAGGAATAGTTTTCTGAATAAAGCGTTTCTGAATACAAGCCTCATAGTTGCCTGGTAACTGCCAGCTAAAACACCTCCCCTCCCCTCCCCAAGCCTCCGATGGCAGTTAGCGGCTAAAGCACCACATTCAGAAGAATACTGTCTCCCTGTGAGGGGCCCGGGGCAACCAAAGCCCCTCCAACTGGCCAACAGAGGCAGCTTTATCCCCTCTCCTCACTGCCATTCTGCTCTGTCATAGCTACTTTAAGAAGGGCTTTATAAGCCCCCAGTCATCCAGACGAGAGCACTTGGAAGGACAGGGGCTCTCTTCAGCTTTCCATCCCTTTCCCACTGTCCACTCTCCAGGCTGGCCCTGTGTTGTGCTAATGCGCTGGGGCGGTGGACCTTAAGCGGCCCTACAATGCTTATGTAGCATTTCTATAACACAACTGAGGTTCTTCAATAAAATAGTCTCTTGAGGGCTATTTACGTCCCTCTGGTCCTGTTCTTGTCTAGAAAGGAAATATTTGCAGGCTGGATCTGAGTCAGCTCAATAAGGCTCGCTTCTTTACTTAAGCATCAGCACTTGATGTCATTCTTAAAAAGCATTAAAATGGGTGTGAATGGGAGTAAGAGAGGGAGGTAGCTTAGCATAGCTGGAACTGATTTCCAAGGAATAGTTTGGTATTAACCCAAAATACTTACCCCGATTTTACCCCCATACCTATTTGGACTAAAGTATTGGGACACCTGACAGTGACTCCAACAGGGACTTCAATGATGCTGCATTCAAATATATGGACTTTAATACAGAATTCATCCCCTCTTTGCAGCTATAACAGCTTTCATTCTTCTTGGAAGGCTTTCCACAAGATTTTGGAGTTCCTGTACGAATTTGTGCTCATTCATTCTGTAGAGCATGAGGTCAGACACTGATGTTGGATGAGAAGGTCTGGGTCACAATCTCCGCTCCAGTTAATCCCAAAGGTGCTGGATGGGGTTGAGGTCAGGGCTCTGTGCAGCCAGTCAAGTTCTTCCATGCTGAACTCATCCAGCCATGTCTTTATAGAGCTCGCTTTGTGCACTGGGACACAGTCATGCTGGAA
This sequence comes from Brachyalestes nurse, assembly GCA_037974405.1. Lineage (NCBI taxonomy): Eukaryota > Metazoa > Chordata > Actinopteri > Characiformes > Alestidae > Brachyalestes > Brachyalestes nurse. The sequence goes on along the minus strand of JBBPCY010000136.1, from coordinate 17,251,717 downwards.
TAGAAAAGAACCTTCCTCAAAACTGTGTCCACAAAATTGGAATCATGCCATTGTCCAGAATGTGTTGGTATGTCCTGGTTCCTATCACTGTAAAGAAATTAGAATCAGTATATTTCTCTACAATGAGCCATTTTACATCAGACCACTCTGAATGACTGCTTTTTCAATTTTTAAGATATTGAGAATAGACTCACTAATGTGGTTTCTGAAACTGCATGACATTCATAATAGTTATAGGACCAAAACCCCAGCTGGGGTAAGAACACCACACCGCACCAATAAGAGTCCTTGGTATAGACTTCTATCTGTAAATATGTCCGTTCCTCTCCAAGTCCATTAAGCTCATAGGTCCGTAGCTAAAGAACAAAGAACAGATATCAAACACGTCTCGAACAACTGCTACACTGCTAAGAAAAACATTGTTTGATTTTTTGCCAGACCTTTCCTTTAAGTTGGTCATTAAGGCATGTGTGAGTGGGAATTTAAAGAGAGAGGGGACTCTTTTTAAAGAGGAGTGGCACTGTTTATTAAAGGGCTTCATTATGTCGAGTGGGAGAGGCACCATGTGTGTGTTCGTCTGATACACCAGGTGCTGTCTAAAGGTGAGCTGGTTCTGTGCCAAAGTTGTCATTAGGCAGGTATCTGTTTGGACACTGTAGTTGTTTTGGCCCTGAAAGACCTCAGAGAGGACAGTCCATCCTTGGAGGGCACCTCCCGGGGGGCGCGAGAGAGAGCGAGGGAGATAACGAAAGATAAAAGCAACAGTTTATAGTCCACAGCCTAAGTGGCAGAAGAACTGGGTCACTGACTGAATGGCGTCTATCTCTCTTCCCTAACCCTCTCCAGATAAGCCTTTATACATCCCAGAGACACACTGGGTCTTTAGTGTATGAAGGAAACAGAAGAAGGTGAAAAACCCACATCAATGCAGAAAAGAGGTCTGTCAATCACTTTGTTCCTCCGTTTGTACTCACGTTACTTGCTCTGGCAATAACATTTGCTCGTGTCAAAAGTTTAGTTCTGTTCTTTCCGTTAGACTCACGATACGTACTTTAGTAATAAGTTACCACAGCAACAAAATAACTTTTACCCTGAGAATATATGTTAGTAAAATTTGATTTCCACAAATATAAACGGTGTAAATCAGTCTAAAACTGTTTTTTGCTCTCCTACATGCTCGCCGTTTGCTGCTCTTTTGCTCGGCCGCTCTCTGGAACCCCTCGCTCTGTGGCTTTTCCCCACCCACTTGTAGGCGGAGACTAGCCTGAAAGTTCTACTGGATTCAAAGGTCTTGTGTTTTTTCCATTTTTTCTAAGGGCAAAAATAAAAGACATTTGGGCATTTTTATTCATTATGTTCATTTGCATGAAATGCCATTTTTAAAACCCCAGTGGTGGTTATTATTTTTGCATGTTTTTTTTTTAATCACAGTAATTTTAGTTCTAAGTGACATAGGGACACCAAACAAAGCTCAGTCTGACACCTCGAGCATCAACACAAACTGGAGGAACTTCCGCAGGAGCTGTTTTGCTGTAAGATGACAATGTACCATTTGATTAATAAATTAGCAAAAGCCCTTGGAACCGAGAATTCCACGTCTATGAGCCTAACACACTCGTTTGTTGTACGATTGAACTTTATGGAGGAAGCTCACACTGAGTTGAGCATCTAATGTGCCTTTTTTTATGTTCCTGGACATTTCCATGGCCCATGCAAGGTGCTCCGGGACCCCATCTTTTATGTGAGCAGTATGTTAGCAGCTTGTGGTTTGGTGGTTGCCCCTGGTCGTAGGTTCGAATCCCAGGATAGCCAGTGGCACCACTGAGGTACCCTTGAGCAATGTACCATCCCCACACACTGCTCCCCTTCTCGGATACCCACTGCTTCACTTAGGTGAATGAGTTAAATGCGGAGGACTCAAGTCATTTCCTCTGGGATCAATGTAGTATATACAATAAAAGCGAATAAATATTTCATAAAAAGTAAAAAACAGCATTCCTTGCAGAAGGAAACGGCATGCTTGTGCAATGTGCAACCAGTAAAAGGTTACTGGACTGAACGGACAAGCAAATTCGGCATAAAAAGGAGCAACAAACATTGACAGGTTCCTTGTTTTAACAGTGTCATCCTTGCTCTGGACCTTGAACGAAAACAGATGCAGTGTATGGATTTCTGCAGGAAGAGATCGATAGCAGCCGTGTGTGCGTCTGCGTGTGTGTGTGTGTGTGTGTGTGTGTGCATGCAAATTCTGCAAATAAGCAGCACTGAAAATAGTCCCACCATCATACACACTATTCAGCCTGAAAGACGGGAGTGTGTGTGGAGGCGGCTCACCTCATTAATCGCTACTTTGTTTGTTTGTTGTTGCTGCTGCCATGTCACCCCAGTTTTGACGGACACCACATAAATTAGGAGGGATGCTAATTACAATGTGGCACACACACACTGTCACACACACATACAACTTTCCCACTGCTCAGCACTCGTGATGCCACCTCCCTGTGGAGGAAACAGACTCACACCTAATTTAATTAGCAATCAGCAAGGGAGTGTTTGTGTGTGTGTGTGTATGTGTGAGTACGCGAGTGTGTGTTTTTAGCAGTAATCAGATCTCCTGGAAGTCAAGCCTATTGATGTATGCAGAGTTTCAAAGCTGTCACTTAGCTGTAGGGCAGCAGTACCCAACTCTAGTCCTCAGTTTGGTTTGGGCTCAGCCCACCTGGTTCAACTCACCTGTTAAAGTCAGGTTTAGTGAGTGTGTTTGAGGAGAGGAACTGTGCTAGACACACCAGTACTGGAGCTGGAGAGCCTTGCTTAAGGGAAAGTGTTTTTGTATGTTTTAGCATGACATGCTAAACAGTACACTCAATATTTCCAGCCCATTAGTGTCTAACACACTCATCCCCAAATCAGTCCCAGGGGATTTCTGTCACAGTACTCAAAGTGCACATATCCACAGCTGACACATGTTCTGTTCCACAGTTAAGTTCTCCAGATTTTTAGATTTTTAGTACACGGATCTGCTAATGTCATCAGAGCTCGTCTTTCTCAAAGCATGACAAGAGTGCCATCTGCTGGATAAACAATGAAAAGCTATGTGTTGTCATTTCAGCAGCATGTTTCTGCTCCTGATCATGCCATAAAAATATACTCTCTATTGTGTTCCATTCTGTTATTTCCCATTCTGTTTAATTCTGTGCTGTTCAGATCTGTTTAGTATCCAATAATTCTGCAAAATATTGTTCGCTGCCTTGCTTTCACTAATATATTCTGCACCTCCAGAAAAAAGGATAGCGTCCACATAAATAGTAGATCCCCAGAGGTATAACCAGAGTAAATGTATCTCTAAGTGCTCCTTAAGGTCCAACTGTGCACCTTAAATAGGTTCTACAGGTATATTTCATTGTCAGAGATGCATATTTGTATACCTTTTTTAAACTATAGCTTTATAAAATAGGACTGGATTTAAAGCTTTTAAAACCAGGTTTTGCGCACTGTTTTGAATTCACTGCTTTCATAATGTCACAAACACCAATCAGTTTTCCAATGATCCATCTTTTCAGCCTACAGCAGGTTGGTCTCGCCCATTTACACTGAAGTTATAAGAATGGGCCCTTTAGGGCAGGTGATATGTAATCAATACAGTGTAAAAATATAACTGTGGTCCCAGAACGATGTTCCCTAACTAAAGGTACTGAAGAGAAACCCTTGCTATTGGACAAAAACTCTGTTTCAGTCTATTCTACGCCACTCTGAAAATCCATCTTCATTCCAGAGAATATTCACTCTATTCTTTCTCGCAGGGGTGTGGAGAATAAGCCAGAGCTCCAGCGTGTTCTGGAGCAGAGGAAGAGGGAGCAGATGATTAAACAGAGGAAGATGGAGGAGGAGGCCAGGAGGAAGGTCTCCCCACTGGAGCAGGAGCTCCTCAAGAGACACAAAAAACTAGAGGAGGTACTGTTTGATCATTATATCACAGAAACTGATATCACAATGCTATAAGAATGCAACCTCATCAAAGGTGCATATGGGTCGAAAGGTTTCACAGTAATAGGAACTAGTGAGAAAATCCTAAGGGCTTCCAAGAGGCACAACCATCTGATAAGAGGTCTTATTGTTGGGAAATTGCGAGTTTGATCCCCAGTGATGCTGAAGTCCTCAGTCCAAATTATATCTGACACACCATAACTGGGGGGCAGCTGGTGGTCTGGTGTTTAGGGAGTTGCCCCTGTGTTCGGAAGGTCATGAGCTCGATTCCCAGGACTGCCAGTGGCACCACTGAGGTACGCTTGAGCAAAGCACCGTCCCCACACACTGCTTCCCTGGGTGCCATTGTCGGCTGCCCACTGCTTCACAAAGCCGAGTGGATTAGATGCAGAGGACTCAAGCAGTCTCTGGGATCAGTAAAGTATACGATGAAATTGGTCTTTTTGACTGGTAGAGTTGGATGAAGCTCCCTCTCCACCACTGATTCCAACCAACGTGGGCATCTGTTAGCAGCCATAACAGAATAGGCAGTTAGCATTCCTCTACAAGTGCCAGATGTCCAATGATGCTGCAGTAATAGCAGATTGAAAGGCCCTTTACGTGACTTGGAGGAAGCTCTCCTCTATCCTCCCAGTTCAGTAACATGTGTTGATGGAACTGTCAAATAAAATTGGAGAATACAAATGCATACAAATGATTTATTATACACGTATCATGCCAACCTTCCTGTGTGTGTGTGTATGTGTTTTACAGTTGGAGCAGGAGCAGGAACAGCAGGAGGAAGGCTCTCGAAGCGCTCCAGAGTTCATCAAGGTCAAAGAGAACCTGAGAAGAACATCGTTCACAACCTCCGGAGAGAAGGAGGTGTAGGATGGAAGATGCACATGTGTGGAAGAGAATGCGTCTGGTACCTTCACACACTTAGAACGACAGCAGCTGCTGTAGTTCTCTCTAATTCTCTGTCTGTCTCACACAAACATGGCTCCACCGCTCAAAATGCTCACTTCACCAGAAGACCCAGAAGGCGAAAGCTTCTGAAATAAGGACATAAGAAGGTGTCTCGTCGAGAAGGTGAAAGAGGCTTCCCTTTTCTCCGCGTTATTTCTTCCACAGCAGACGTGGCGCTGTCTGGCGATGAACGTTTGGAGTGTGTGGGGTGGACAGCTGTCTCTGGGCGGTCAGACGGAGTGACCAGGGTTCTAGAGAGGCCCTGGTTGGAGACAGGAGGTGTAAAGGCAGAAGTGTCTTTTATTAACCTCTAACATCTTTATATACAGGCAATCAGAAAACTCTATCAGTATTAATGTAAATCATTGGTGTCCCAATTGCCAAGTGTGTCCATGTGTCCCGTACAAAGTCAAAACACCTGTGTAATTAAAAAAAAATACATGTGTAAAGTAAAACAATAATAGTTAAAAACACAATAACAATTGGCACAGGTCACTTTTGCTTCTAAACAGAATCACTAATATGGTTTTCCACCGTGCAAAGATAATAAATGAAACCATGTCTGGACAAAACTTGTCCTCAGAGGCCACATTCACAAGGACTTTTCTGTATCCGTCAATCTCTTGCCATTTATTTAAAGGCACTGATGAACAATAGTTCTGTGCATGTAAAAATGTTATGTTATCCATTGGAAATTTTGATAGAACTGAATTTTTACAGAGCGTACCATGTGTGAGCCCATAGGAGATCGCGTAGAGCTGGGCTTCAGTCAGTCACGTCAATTTTGAACGAAATGGAAGAGAAACGAATTGCTTTTAATTTTTTCATCTCGAACTGTACAGTCTAAAGATATAGCACAGCAGAGACATGTCTTACATGCCTTTGTAATGTCATTTTATTTATTTATTTATTTATTTCCCCAGTTTTCTTTCCAATTCAGTTCACTTTCACCTACTAACTGTTACTCCACTAAGGACCATTACTGGGAAGATGAAGGTTAGCATGCACTCTCAGTCTAATGAAGCACCACTGCACCTTTTCAGCTCAACACGCTTGGAGGAGAACACTAACCAGCAATTCTGCTATGCCAGCTTATAGATGCCCAGACAGCTCAAAGTGTGCTTTCAAATGTGCTGACCATAGTTGTGGCATCACCAGAGACGAATACTTCAAGGATTAATACTTTATGGTGATTGGACCTACAGCTCCAGAAAAAAAATAAGAGACCACTGCTGCTTATTTTTTAATTAGCATCTCTATGAGTGTGGCAACCATTCCATGCCAATGTCTGTTAAATTCCTACACAAGCACCTCATTCTGCTTTATGAGGGACTGATTAGTGATCACCTGAATCACATCTTATTTAATGAGGAAAAGTATAAAAGCACTGCTGTAATCAACACTCTCCTCTCGCAATGAGACCAGTTGGATGGTAAAACACTACTAGAAGTACATCAAAGGTAATTATTGCCATCATGCCATCAGCTTTCCCCAATCACATCAATCACCCACCCACAAAAAAAGCCGTAATGCACATCAGTGCTCTTTTTTTGACGGAAACCAAAACGTCCTGTGAACGTGGCCTATGAATTCCCATGTGCTGTGATAGCAAAAGGGTTTGGAGATCGTCTTGCTGTTGTCATGTAATGCGGTACCACCTTCAAAAAAATGCATGAAGATCAGCACAGGTCACTTTTGCCCATAAATAGAAAAACTAACCTGTTGGGCTTTTTAATCATGTCGTCATGAACAAAACCGCATGTCTCTGCAAGACTCAGAATTGAGAAAAGCTTATTGTTACTGTGATACCATTCTGAACTGGTGAAAGTCTTGCTGTTGCACATTGCTTATCACTCAATCACAGGAGAAAAAAAGAATGTATTTTTATGTAGAGGAAGCGCAGAGCTGTTTTGTTTGTCTCTGCTCTCTTCAGTGCCTTCGTGACAGCAAGCAAGCCTGACTGTTACTGCATTTCAATCAATATTACGCAAGATGGGTTCTTAATCGTCCTAGTGTTGAGAGATGTAGTTTGAACACACTAGCGCATAACTGCATATGAAGTGTGAAAGATGCATTTTTCAAGGAACAGTCTGGCAAAAAACTTAATTTCCACAAAGTTCCACTTACCCTAGATGTTTGGGGTCCAATTTTTGCCTCTTTAGTTTTAGTACTGTAGCTATGAGCACTGTTGCTGAGTCAAAAGTCTCAAAATAGCACTTTTTCAGTAAAAAAAACATAATTGAATTTCCTCTCTAGGTGATGTGATGTGGTTTAGGGAGTCCTAAACCACATTCACCAGTCAACACCATAGTTTTAATGAAGCTGGATAGAGTATAAGGGATTTGAGAGAAGCGCCAATGATGTATTTTAGAAATTATTCAGGAGATTCAGGTGATTATTAGCTTTTCAGTTAGTCTCGTAGCTACAGTACTAAATTAAAAAGCAACATTAAGACACAAAAAATGTCTTTAATGACAGACCATATTTGGAACAAGTGAATGAAACTTTTGTTGAACTGTTCCTTTAATTATAATCAGATGTCAGCATACTCAATCACTGGTAGGTCACACTGATCAAACTGACTAAATATGTACAGTGTATCTAATAGTGAAACCTACCAACTATGACTTTACTTCTTAATATGACATTTCTGACACTTTGTCAATTTTAAGTAGCAGTTATCAAAGTGATTTGGTTAGAACTGATATGGGGTTGTAAGCACAAACATAGTTGGACTTTGCCTTTAATGATCTCGAAAGCCATTTAGAGAAACAATCAATATCACAAATATGACACTTTAAATCATGACACTGTTATCATCAAGGGAAGGCACATATACTTAAATATGTTGCTGTAAAAATGACAAAAGTGTTCTAACTTTATACAAAAATAAACTGAAACTAATATGAAGACACTGTATTAATGTTGCATGATTTGAGTCGCTGCTATTGGACCCATTCAAGAGGCTTTAAAGGTGAATTCGAGTCATTTTTTAGAAAATTCTAAACGCAGTAAAGCCCCGCTTAATTACGGTTCAGCAGTTTCAGAGAACCGAACTCATATTTGTTTGCAGAAACTCCCACGCCTTTGTGGAAACCGCAGATATTCTCAGCATATTTTATGCTTTTGTGACGTCCGGGCCTCATCCGCCATGCCCCCCTCATCCTCGTGCGGGTTGTTTATGTTTGGGTGCGGTGGTTAGCGTGGCAGTCAGACACCTGAACAGAAGAGCCTCCGCTGCTCAGCTCCGCCCAATGACGAGTGAGCATGGTGGACGAGGCCCGGACGTCACACTCACCTGTACTCAGAGACGGGAGGTTTGAAATAGCCGAGAATGTTATTTATTTCTCCTTGCTGTTGATTGGCTGCTGCCCTGTCACACGCAATGAAATTAAAGTGTTTTGGGAGCATATTTGAGGGCATTTAGGGTTTACACTATAAAAGTACGCATTTTTAGGCATTTTTTTACCACATCACATATTCATGGTTTTTCACTATACGCAGATCCTCTTGGAACATAACCACCACAATAAACGGGTTTTACTGTAAAAATAATTGTTGAGAGAATATTGCGAGATGAACCAAACTTTTACAAAGCAAATTATCACTGGATTCTTAATTGTCCTAGTGTTGAGAGATGTAGTTTGAATACTAGCGCATAACTGCATATGAAGTGCAAAAGATTTTTCAAGGAACAATCTGGCAAAAATGTTGCCTCCTTAGTTTTAGATCTGTAGCTATAAGGCATATGTTGCCGAGTCAAAAGTCTCAAAATAGCACTTTTTCAGTAAAAAAACAATTTTAATTTCTCTCTAATCACACCTGGATTTTAATTAAGGTGGTGTGATGTGGTTTAGGGAATTCTAAACCACATTCACAAGTCTACACCATAGTGTTAATGAAGCTGGATACAGTTCAAGGGATTTGAGAGAAGTTCCAATTACGTATTTTAGAAATTATTTGGGATATTCAGGTGACTATTAGATTCTCAGTGTGTTAGTCTCGCAGCAACAGTACTAAATTAAAGACACAAAAAAAATTTTTTTACTCAGACTTTTTTACTGTTGAAATGATAGGAACCAAAGTTTTACAACGCAAATTATCGCCATTAGAACGAAACCTCTTTCCAATTATCCAGAAGAGGGGAAAATGCTAACTTATAATGGAAAAATAATGTCACAAAATTTTGACACAATGTAAAGAGACCTCTGATGTGTATATATAACATTGATAATGATAAAATATTAGTAAATCTGAAAAGATTTGTTTCATTTGGTACTATTTTCCTTTTTTATTGAATATCAAAATCATGTTTTATGCCCAAACTATAGCAAAACTATCTAAAATTGCTTAGTAATAGTGTTCTGTGAGGTTTCTTATAAAAGAAAAAAAATCACTTTAGATGTTTAGTCCTATCAACACCATTGTGGACAAACTATTCTGACTTTTTTTTTTAAGAATGCAGAACTTTTGAAAAATCAATGGAATTCCCATAACAAGAAACTGCTTACAAGCATCTACTCACACCAGCTGGTTTACAATGAGATATCGAGTTCAGCTGAACCCCTATCTGCTCTCTTTCAACTGGCTGGGCATCCAGAAGCTGGGGGAAGAGTCAAGAATGGCAGCTTCCTGCGTGCAGAATTTCGCGGAGTGTAACTGTAGAGAATAATGGGGTTGTGGCACGAACCTCAAGCGCGCCAGCAGCTGGCGCAACCCAGCAAGGAACACACAGTACGTCTCAGATCCCATTCAAGGTTATCATGGTCACTTTCTATGGCTCTTCGGCGGAGTGTTTTCAGAGTTTTTTCCAACCGATGGAACTTCTCCATCTCTGCCTTCTGTCCAGCTTCTCGATGGCTTCTTAATTAGACGCTGCGGTAACTGTATCCTCCGAATCACAAGACCCTTTGTCCATGAAAGCACTCTATCCACCTCCAATCTGTATAATCCCTAAGAATCTTCAGGATCTGATTTGTCGCGCTCTAGTAAACAAGGGCTAAATTGTTTGAGGTGGGACGCTGCTGAACCTGAACTGAACGATGGCACACCTGAACTGGCGCACCTGAACCAGCGCAGGTAACCGAGCCACAATGATATCTAGATGCAGCACAGGTGTGCGGCAAGCAGTGTGGGTCTAAAGAAGAACGGATACCGGTGTTTACAGTAATGCATCTATTGGTTCAGCGGTTCCCAACCCTCGTCCTGGAGCACCTCTGTACTCTTAAAAAAAAGGTGACAAAAGAGGTTCTTTAAAGTTATTAGAAGAAATTTTTTTGTTTCCTGAAGAGCCTTTTTAAATTATTTTTAGTATTTAAAGTATTTTTTTAAGTATTTTAATGTTTCTCCTTTTCAAACACAACCTGGTCCAGCTAAGCTCTTGTTTTGAAGTGGGTCTGTTTGTTTCAGGAAGACAGGTACTCCAGGGCTAGAACTCCAGGGCTAGAAACACACCAAAATGTTAAAAAGGGCAGTTTCAGTTTTGAACCAAAAGAGAATAAGAACACATTTTGAGTAGAAAAAAGTCTACAAGTGTCAACATCTGAGATATAATAAATACTTTCAATGCTAATAAAATGGGAAAGAGTGATTAAAACACTGCTTTTTACCTTTGCTTCCCTACAACGCACAGATAGCATGTTCAAGCAACAGATAAACAGTGAAAATGTCGGCAGTGTGGAACTATTTCACAGTTTCTGTGAAAAAGGACATTAGAAGAACAATCAGTGCCAAGATGGGGTTTCATGCCTAAGAACATGACACTCAAAACACGGCATCCCACCTGATGTGCAAATTACATTAAAAACAGCAGAAGCAGAAAGGAAAGTCCCTATGTTCTCACAGACATAATTTCTCAAATGCCAGACCCAAAGTGAAAAAATACTAAAATAATAATGGAATTCATCACCTTGGAGAGCAACTGTTCATTGCATACATCGTAGTCTACAAACTTCAGGTTCAAGTTCAGGTTCATTATTATAGCCCATTATGTCACAGACAAAAGGTCATTCAATGTGCTTTAGAAATAGAAAATAAAATAAGAATAAAAAAATAGAATGAAATAGAAAAAGCTAATGGGAAGGATAAGAAGCAAAGGAAGTAAAAGAATACATCAAAGAAAACATGCAATAGAAGCGCAAATATTTCAAAGGTGGAGGAGAATAGGGCAGTTCTTAGTATGTTTATTTCAAGTAAAGTGTTTTTATTTTCAGAGCAACTATAATATTGAATATATTGACAAGATTTGATATGATTTCACTTTATCTTTGACACCTGCAGTCGCTTGATAGCTTAATCTAAACTTCTCGACAGCTACCTGCAACCTGCAAATCCCTGCCTCCATCCAGCTGACAAATCAACAACCACTTACAAGCTAGTAATCACAGCAGTGTTAACTTGGGCTTAATGGACTACAGTCAAGCTTTAAGGCCACAGCGCAAACCTGACCGTCCATCCGGCAACTATTACGTTACAAATGCTCGGCCGGTACTAACGGTGTAAAATATCTCCTACTCATCGTGTCAAGTATCCCGCAGAGGCGCGCGGTTGCTAAACCTCAGACTAGGCCCCAGGGCTGCGGCTGAGGTTATGTAAATGCAGCGCCGGTGCTGGTTCAGGTGCATCCACCCGGGGCGGATGCTCGGGGGCCACACCCCTCGGAATGGCCACAGGTGTTCTTAGCAGAGGCCAGTGGGAGGGGCTTAGGCTGGCTGTTTTGCTACAAAGCGCTAAGGCTTGGATGCTGTGGGTCTCAGTGCTCTGAGCAAGGGGGAGACATGGGCAGACGAGGGGAACTGGCTGTATCTCTGCTTGTCCTGGCGCTGATGGCTTATTTCTGTGAAGCAGGTAACAGAAGCTTTTGGTGCTCTCTTTAGCCAAATGACCATGCAGCTCGGTGGGTAAGCGTATTTTTTTATTCTTTTTAATAGACACCCTGTTTGGCCGAGAAGTGTGGGATAATGGTTCCATTAAACACACAAAAGTGCAACCTTGCTGTCAATTGTCCTCAGTATTGTCAATTATGTATTGTTCTTACTTACAGTTGCACGTTTTGGTGGTAAAAAACACATCCTTCTTGCACATTTTAATGCACTGTTACTCTTTATTTGCTGTATTTGGCCAGCAAAATAAATAGCCTGTGCGAAAGTTCTAGCATATTTTATGTTTTATGTTTGTTTTTTTTTTAAATATATTGAACTCGTGCAGAAAATATATTTTGAAAATGTGCAGAAAAATGCCATATCGATACATGTTCTTAGTGTGTTAACTTATTTGTACTAACAAAATACAGTTTAACCTGAAGTCACAACCTTTGCACATGACTATACTAACAGTAAATACTTTTGTACCTGGTACTTAGTACTGCCGTCAATACTTAGAAAGCCAATTGTTGGAAAGCTTGCCTTTACTAAAAGATACAGTGATTCTGTAAAAATACTGTACTGGTTGAATCACTGCTTTCTCCAACTGCATTTACGAAAGGGTTTAGAGGCACAGCCTTTTCAGCTGATCCAGCTCATTAAGGGTGCCACAATCAGTCAGTGATTCTGTGGGACACTGGTTTAGACTGAAACTGTCTTTTGGTGAAGCATATCACTGCTTTCAGCCTTGCTAAGGAGATCATCAGCGGCCGACTTTCTGCGGTCAGGGAGAGAGAGGCGTGCCGGACCCTGTGTGAATGGTGGCTGCAGTTCAGAGGACAGTGAGGCTGAAGAACTCCTGGAGGCCAACTCCGATTACGTGAGTGTGTTTTCCAACACTGGGCACACACTTACAAGCTGTACAAGCAGCCCTCTGTCAGCGCGTCTCACAGCTCCGGGCACAAAACCAACTCCGACTGCCTTTGAGCCGCTTGCATTCTCAGAAGAGTAGTCCAGAGCTTTATAGCACATTATTTTAATTTTAATGCTCTAATACTAATATTGTAAAACGGGGCTATTGAACTCTAGAGTGGCCCAGGAGGACCAGCGATTAGCACAGTTTGGTCATTCTTAGACCTCCACCAAAGCTGGCAATTAACAGAAGAGTTCATTCAGGTGTGACACAGCAGGGAAAACACCAATCTGGACATTGGGCCTCCAGGACCAGAGCCGAATAACTACCTGCTGTGAACGCAATAATCAATAATATCTCTATTTCCACATTGTTAGATATGTAAGGGCATGAAATTGCATGATTTCTTAATTGCATAAAGAAATTACAGACAAACAGATCTCTTTCTGGGATCTATAGTAAGTTGCATTGGATAAAATGAATGTAATATAATATAATGTAATTAAATGAAAACACTGGCTGAACATGCAATGCTAACATTTAGTGTTTCTTTTAGGAGCAGGACACCTCAAAGATGTTCTTTGCTGGCGGATCTCAAGCAGGACTCGTCAAGGTAAGAACTGCACGCCCTCAGAACAAAAGCATTACTGTCAGAATGTCCAGATTTTCATCTTTTTTTTTTTTACACATCGTTTGAAAAGACCAGCTGCCCTTTACGCCGTGTCAAAATGTCATGGTGAGCGGACCAGTAGAGAATGGAAACCTCTGGTTGTATTAAGTTACATTAAAAGTGTCAAAACGTCATTTTTTTTTAGGTTGATGAGGTTTAACAATGGTATTGTTAAAGACATAAGCCTGAGACATCATCTCAATGTGCTGTGGGCCTCTGAGGTCAATATGTGTATGCAGTGGCCCTGAATTACCTTGACCTATATCTGCACGCTAGGCTGTTTTTCTGCACTGCGCTGTTCGTGTGCTGTAAGTGTTAATGCTTTCATTCAACAGCTGAAAAGGCTTGGTGCTGTAGCGGAGCGGAGCAGGTGGCCATTTGTTCCCTTTCCGCATGCTCACCTTCCTCCTTTGATAAGTTGAAAAGGAGCCCGTAACAGAATCCACCCGCTGGGAGTTCCCTTGTCCCGTCCCCTTTTCTCCGTCTATCTCTCACTTGCCCTCTCCTCTATCACCCAACATCACTAAGTGTCTGATTCTCTCTCACAGTGACACAGCGACTGAATCATTAAATTGCTCCGGAATGCAATCTCCCTCTCTCTTTTTCCTCTAGGCCCCTGTCGGGGAGACGAGGCAGGAGGGTTCAGGTATGTAGCCCCGAGGCAGAAGGCCGCGGGCCATTACGTGCATGTGTCTGCGCAGCGAGGATTCAGAGAGACAGCCTCGGGCTAGCTGGGCCGTGACGGCTCCACGTCTGATACCAAGGACCACGGGCCAGATTCACTGGAAAGTCTTCCAAATATACTCTTTTTTTTTTGTTTTTTCCTCCTTAACTTCAGAACTAGGCTAAAACTTCCTCTGAAGTGCATAAGCTATTATTAAAAAGTACACTCTTAAATCTTATAGCTTGTACTTTTGTATGAAGGAAACCTCTTCCAGTAACACCGTACTTGTCTTTGACAAAGTCAACTATAACACTAACTTTAGTGTTAAATGTTAGGCCTATGCAAAGTAACTCTGGTACTGTATATGATATGATATGTAAAGTAATGTAATGGATTTTAATAGGCCAGATGAGAACTAGCATATTAGCCTATTCTTCTGGATGATAAACATTCTAAAGGGGAATTTCCACTGAACCTCTGAGATGTAAACAAGGGCATTCATAGTGATATGACTTATTTCTTCACAGTGGTGGTGATGGACCTTAAAATGGTTTTAACTATATTTTGCCTTACAATAGCCAGCATGTACCTTTCCACTATGTATGCATTTTAAAAAAAGTTAAAATATGTTATATACAAACGTCTTGTGCATCAGGTTGCATATTCATAAGCCTTTTATGCAGTAACTTACTGTGATGCTTTCAGAGACGTGACATGCTTTGATCACCACCACTTGACCACTTGGTAAGTTTCTTTAAAAAAAGAGCATAAAAACACTCGGAATGACTGTTTACATCTAAATAACTCAACTATGAAAACATTTGGAAAAAACGGATGAAAATGTCTTTTTTTGAGAACAGAATTTTTGAGACCTTTGTGAGAACATTCTTATGAGCATCTCAGTGTTTTTTTTTTTTTTTCTTTTGGAAAGATCTACTGTACCTGGCCCTTTCAAAATATCATCAACAAATCTCACCGGGGGTCAAGAACACGTTACGGTATGAAAGTCTGTGAGCAAAGCAGAATCCTTCATTCTTTGCAACAATTTATTAGTCTACTGTCTTACAGGCTCCCGTATCTACAGACGGCCAATTTTACATTAGAAATAGATCTTGGCTTATATACCAGACTATGAAATTTCTGGGTGAAAAGCTTTGTACTTACATGGATAAGATTCTCACATAATGTACTTGCCATTCTATATAAATATATATTCATATATATGAGGTGCTGCAAACCGTGGTGCTTTTTTTTAAAGGATGCTGCTGATTGAACCTTATATATTTACACTAAAGCAGTGGTCTTCAAACCGGTCCCCAAGGCCTGCCAGGTGGTCTAACTCACAGTGGAGCAATAATGGAGATTGTCAAGTGGGGCCCTGGGGACCAGTTTAAAGACCCCTGCGGTAGAGTGATGGTGCTGAAACTACACTGAAACAAACTCAATTCATGTAAAACAGCAAAATCCATTTCCCCACTTGACCTAGATCTTCAGCTTACATTGTGAATTTCAATGGATCAGAGCTATATATTTAACATGCAGTATCAACAACTAGATCATTTCTGCATATAAACTAAACACACTTGTATGATTTATCATTTTAAACAACTAACATGTGTTTGATATTTTATTCTCTTTTGACATTATTTCATTGATCTTTCTACTGAATTAAAGAATAAGTGCACGATAAACACTCAAGTTGATTTCTGGCTCTTTTTTTTAAGGCATCTGTATTACTGCATATTCGAAACATGCAAATGCCAGCATCACTTTGTATTTTGAATATGATTACCTTAAATTCCTTGTGAAGACGAACTAGGCTCTCCAAAAACTGGCCTTTTTATTGAGTCACTAAACTCAAGTGTTTTCAAGTGTTTTTTTAAAACTCCTGATGTCCTGGCTGCAGCTTTTGGAAGGCCCAAATTTGAAAAACAGTCTTCGTTTCCTACATGAGATCATTCGTTCAGCAGGGAAACTAGAATATAATCAGCCATGACTAACCAACTTCAGGTCCAACAACAAATGTGCCTGTAAGTCTTCATGTAGCTTTAACCAAAACAGTGTTTTGGTGCTCCTGTGCCAAAAGACCTGAATTTCCCTCATTGATTCCTACCTGAAGAGAGCGAGAACACTTTAAGTGGTATCTGCTGCCATCTTCTGTCTGCAGTGCATGTTGCACTGAGCTCATGATTTCACCATCACTCCGCATTCCAACAACTGTGCAAAAATTCATGCCAGAGAAAGAGTGTGAAAATTCTGCCACCTGTGGTGGAGAGGCTGGTGTTTTGCTGTTTTTTTTCCTGTCCACTGTGAGACAAAAACACCTGCTTCACCCAGCGGTCTCGCTCGAGTTGAGCAAGAGAATGCCGAAGGCTCAGATGGCCCATTGGCAGGTTTACCTGAGGGAGAGTCGCCACACCTGATACGGCCCGCTCCCTGGCGGAGAGTTACTAGGAGATGCGGGACACGGAAGTATTGGAAAGGTGACAGCCATACCGTGGGAGCAGACACGCTTCAGTGAGCTGCAGGAGCGAGCCAGCCAGGAGAGAGAGGGGGGGAGGAGAGATAGAAAAAGAGAGAGACAGAGAGAGAGGAAAGGACAGAGAGATAGATGGGGGTAAGGAGAGAGAGAGAGAGAAAGGAGTGAGATAGAGAGCGAGAGAGTGATACAGAGAGAGAGAGAGAAAGAGTGTGTGAGAGATACAGGCAGAGAGAGAAAGAGAGGGAGAGAGAGAGAGAGATGAAAGGGGAGAGAGAGAGAGAGAAAGCAAAGGAGAGAGAGAAAGAGAGAGAGAAACATACAAACAGAGAGAGAAAGAGGAAAGGAGAGAGAGAGATATACAGACAGAGAGAGAGAGAAAGAAAGAGAGAGAGAGAAAGAAAGAAAGAGAGAGAGAGAGAGAGAGAGAGAGAGAGAGAGAGAGAGAGAGAGAGAGAGAGAGAGAGAGAGAGAGA
>JBBPCY010000136.1:17203602-17226605 GCA_037974405.1 Brachyalestes nurse | reverse complement strand
TAAATTCAAGTGCATTTTAATATTCTGAACGAAGTGCATTAACAAAGTGCATTCAAACCAATCTGGCGCGTGCAGGTTGCGATTGTTGAGTGCGTCATCACTGTTTTGGTCGCGTTCATTTTTTTTTTTTAATGCATTTTTTGCCATTATCGGCCGAAAATGTTCAGTGGCCGAATATTCGGTGCATCCCTAATTTTCAATGTTGAAAAAGTCACCTTATATCAGTGTTGAATTAAGTTTATGTGCCAGTTCTTCATACCTTTAGAAGGTTCCAAAAGTGGTTTCACTCTCTGAACCCTGTATTTTTTTAAGAATGCAAGTTTCAGAGCATCTAAGCCTGCATGAAAGTTTCAACACAGCCTCAGTAAAGTCAGTATAGATCACATCTGAGGTTATGTTGCCATGATTTCCAAGTGTTGCTCCACTGAAATCAAATCAACTGTACCATTTTGTGGAGAACTACAGAAAACAAGTCCTCTACCAGATCCAATAAACACAGCACCATGGCGAGACAAACCATAGACATTTACACTGATTCGGTGAGGGTTTTGAGGATGGTGGTGAGGTACCAATTATGATAAGTGTGGTGTGGTGGACCAGTGCGTCATAAGAAGGAACCAAACCCAAATCCCGCTAAAACATAAACAAATGCCCAGCTCTGCCTGCCAGCAGACAGATGTCTGTGTGAATGTAGTTCCAGGTTTTATGAGCAAAGCAGGCTTACTAAACTTGCAGGACTACACTGTCCCCATCAGTGTGATGAGACAGCCCCTATTTCAGCAGCCCCACACTACACCAAAACCTTGTTTTAAGAGAAATGAGCTTGTGCAGACAGGTTTAGGCTGAGCCTCACCCTCCCCGTTGTCCTCTTCTTTTTCATCACCCTACAGATAACTAACGCTGTACTGGCTTTATGCCTCCTTCAAAGGCATTCCAGGCCACAGCACCTCCAGCAGTACCATTTGCATGCCCAGGGCCAAGCAAAACAGAGGTGAACATGGAGGGGGTCGATGTTCTAAGAGGACGGAGATGACAACTGCTTTTATTCATTGTTTCTGAGGAGCGTAGTTGCATGGATCCCTTTCACTGATTCCAATAATCCAGCCTTAAGTGCTATGTTTAGTTTTATCGGGGGAAGGGGTCTGTTTGTCAGTTGTCTGAATTGACAGGCCAACTCAACTGAAGAAGTTGCTGTAATTATTCCAAAAAGCTTAGAAATGTCATAGTCCAGATGGGACTTAATAACCCAGTCTGTCAATTACAGTGTTTAACACAACATTAACCCTTAGAACGCAGAGTGTATCTGTAAAATCTGATTTCAGTAAGAATAAACAGTGTAAAACGGTCTAGAACCGGTGTTTGTTCTCTTATACGTTTGTTGTTTGCTGCTCTTTCACTCAGCACACAGCTGCTCGGCCACTCTCCGGGCCCCCTCCCTCTGCAGGTTTTCCCCTCCCACTTGTGGGCGGAGACTGCCCTGAAAGTTCTCCGGGTTCAAAGATTTTGTGATTTTTCTGTTTGTTTCTAAGACCTAAAATATTTTTGTTCTTAAACCTGGTGTTATTACACATTTTTAAAATGACAATAGCTTTGGTTCTACATAAGAACACCAGAAAAAGCTGAGGGAACTTTCATAAAAGGAGTTTTACCATTTGAGAATTTACCATTTGTTGTGCTGCCGGCACGGTCCTGTGCCACTCCCATTCTAAAGCTTAAAACTGAATATTTTTTGCCCAAAGTCAAGGTTGTACAACATTCTCCTTTTGGACAGGCTTGACTTTGGGCTTCTTTTATTTCCCTAACAGAGAAGACTTGGTGAATCAAATAGGCTTTTTTTAAGAGGGTCCTCCACCTTTTATAGAGAGACTAGCCACCAAACCGAATCACACAGTCCCTGACCCCTTGAAGTTCCATGCTGGATTGCAAGCAGTGTTCTGACCTCATAAAGAGGCCACTTACAGCAAAAAATGCACCTTGAAGACAGCAGAAGGATCTGCTTACCTCTCAGCATGCTTGTTTAGTTTGTAAACAAGCCTGAAATGGACAGTTGATGTAAACATTCAGATAGCGGTACACAAAGTCCAAAGGGATGCATTTATTAGTAGGTGGGAATGAGCCTCGAGAGCTTTCATACCAGCCCTTATCTACATGTATTACGGCATACATGAACCTCACTGTACCTAAACTGAACTGCGATGGCACGGAAGCACACACTGATTTTCCATTGCATCTTAATCTGGTAAAGCATTAGCATAATTCTCTCCTCACAGTTTATGGATGTCTTTGTCCCAAAACCATGTCCATGGAGTTGAACCAGTGGAAAGTTTTTCTGTCAAATGTTTTTGGGGTTTTTTTTTTCAGTTTTTTCTCAGCATTGTTTAGCAACGAATCCCTAATCCAGCTAACTTGTTAGTGATGTCCTGGTACACCTTCACATTTCTCTCAGCGTTTAAGATAAATTTGCAAATGTATCTTCAGTCCAAACATATAGTCGTGCAGTTGTTAGTTTGTGTCTCCATTGCTGATTTTTGAGCGAGCAGTAAAACAACAATGGCCTCTTTCAATGTTGTGAGAACATTTCGACCAATCAGAAAGCAGAGATGCAGTCAGCTCAGCTGTGGCCCGCTTTCGGCCCTGCCGTCGGGCAGCACAGACATTTAATCGTGGTTCCTTGTGCCAATTAACCCCCCTGAAGTGAGTCTCAAGGGAGCCCACAGAACGGTGCAGTGCATTGTTCTCAAGTTACTTCATGCCACAGCCTCGCAGGTGCTGAATCAGCAAACAAGGCTTTAAAAAATGTTCGTTTTGCTCTCTCTCCCATGCTCTTTCCCCTGCTTTTCTACCCCTTCTCCGGCGGGTTCCACATTTCCTGTGAAATGGTCCAACTGAGAGTCGGCAAAGTCTGCCACCAATCAATCACAACTCTCCGTTCCCAGACGGGACCCAAGAGACAAGGGGAGGGGGAAATGCACCTCCAGCACAAGACATGTGTTCTGCACAGATTTGGTTTTGTTTAAGAACGGGGCTTCAGAGTGACTGAAGGTCTCAGTCTAAATCTCTTCTGTAACTGATTTTATGGAGGCTTTCTTTTGGCTTAATCAGTATGCTGCATAATTTTATGGTGCTCTCAGCAAGGTTGTTACTCATAAATGGATAACACTATAGCATTCATAAGTCTACATGGCATCTGTATAAGTCTTTTATGACAACTGACATTACCTGTGTAGACATATTTAAAGGCTTACTACAACAAATTTCCTTGGTCCTTTCTGGAGTGAAAATAATGAATACACCTTTATAAAAGTAAATACACCTTTATAAAAAAAAAAGTAAATGTGGGTTTATGTCAGCTGTCATAAAGGATGTAGGTATCATGTAGCCGTATGAATACTAGCATGTAGTGGTGGTGGCTTAGTGGGTAGGATACTTGCCTCTGGACCAAGAGGTCATGGGTTTGAATCCTACCTTCAGTATACCACCACTGGGTCCCTGAGGAAGACCCTTAATCCAGGGAGACTGTCCCCTGTAGTTAGGGAATGGAAGTTGCTTGGGATAAAAAATATAAATGCTAAATGCTGTAAATGTAAAGAAACAGTGACTATCAGTGTTCTGGCCTATGCTTTGCTCAATTTGTGCGCGTTTCTCATTTAGCACACCTGAACTCATTAATTAATAATCTCATTAATGACCTCATTGGCTGGTGAGGTGTGTGTGGCTGGGAAAACACAAAATGTTTCAGAGGTTTGGGTCGGCAGGCCAAGAATAATTTAGGAATCTTAATATTTGCATATCAGAAGAAAACGCTGAATATTCTGGGCTCTATTTATTTGCATATTTATGAGTAATAAGCAATTGGACAAATGAGCATAATCTGAAAAAGAATTGTCACATTAATACATGGTTGCAGTTTAGACCCAGACACTGGATTTGTTCCCTAATGATGCTCTGCCAAGATTGTAACAGTTCCTGCCTTCTGGGAAGGCGGGAAAGGAGGCTTTCCTCAGTTCTTCAGGTTTTGTCCTCAGTCTAAGGTTTCTGCTTGAGTGATTGATGTGGCCAGGCAAAGACAATCCACTTTTGACCTGTTCTGTGAGTGGTGAAGCATCTGGTTTAATAATTTACAATAATGCGCACTCCTTTGGTTCTCACGTTAAGAGACAAGGGCAAGACTCCAGATGCAAATGCCCTCTCCAGAATGAGCTCCAGGCCTTTTGTTGGCTCTCATGAGCATTAACCAGTGATACACCGACACACAGCTGTTCCCGAAATTGTACGTCTCCTTACATGGCAGCCTGCGACGTCCCACAGGCCGAGGCCTTTCTAGGTGATTAGTGCTTTGTGTGTGTATGAACTTAAACCCTCAACCAATCCTACAGTTGGTTCAGGTTTCACTGGACAAATCTTACAAATCAAACCATCAAAAGGTTCAGAAACTGGAGAAGCACACCATGGTAATGTTAATCAAAACAGAATGTGCTTTTGGTTAAACAACGTTTAGTCAGGCCCTCCCTAGAAAAGGCTAAGGATTTTTAGAGGGCAGTAAAAGGGCACCAGGGGTTGAAACACTTTTGGGAATTTGAGTATGTATGCTATGCTTGGGTCATGGTACCGTTAATGTCTGGAGGAATCTAATTGGAACCTTCTCTTTTACAATAAAGGTGCACTGGTTTCACATTTACTCCATATGGTTGCAAACAATTTAATTGGTTTTATTCAAATCAACCAAGTACTTTGGTAACACTTACACCTACATAAGCCATTCCTGACATAAACATCTATTAAGGCTTAGTCTAACAAGAGTCAGTTCTCAGGTTATTTGACTTCAACAAGTGTCATGAAATCTGACCTGTTTATGTAGGTTTATGTCTGCTATCATGTAGCCGTATGAATGTTGCCCCATCAATGTTAAATGCAACAATGCTGAATGCATTGATGAATGCAACAATGCAAAGGAAAAATCTAAGATGTTATAAAGGGTTTCGAAGCTTTAAAAGGTATAAAGAATCTTCACATCAAGTTTCCTTACCAATGGAAGGGTTCTCCCAAGTATCTTTTACAAAAATCACCCACATCTCTTTAAGAAAAATGGTTCATGTAAGAAACCATTGGAAGGTTCTTTAGATGATGTATTTAGCAATATAGCTGAACAAAACACAATTTTTTTCATCATTTGGTTTTTTTTTATTTTTTGGTAACTCAGAAGAAACCTCTCAACTGAAAAGTTTTTAGAGAACCAAGGGAAACTCTTATTTTGAGAGTGTAGATTTACCAAGTCAGTTTTAGCCCTGAATACAATAAGTTCTCAGATTCTTCCGAGGGAGCTCATTACCATCTCATGCTTGAAAAGCTAAATCTTAGGGCTGGATTTAGGATTGGCTGACAGTGGCAGACTCTTGAATGGAAACAGAAGATATATTATTTGTCAAGCAACACATTTTGTTGTCCCGCAGCTGCACCACATGCATTGCAGATGATGAACTTACCAAACCACATACATCGTATTTCATGGTTTATCCAAACAACAAAAGGGTTCCAAACCTCGTCTGGAACTGCAGTTGCTCATGTTTAAGGGTGTACTTAACTTCCAGCCAGTCAGCGTATACGTTTACTAAATATTTACCATCTGCCCATAATGGTTCCCTTGGTACATTGCAAGAAAACACTGACCTTGATGAACCTACCGAATTCCATTAAGGACATTCCCTCTCTCTCCCTCCGCCTCACTTCCTGTGTCTGGGTCTCTCTCAATTATTGTCTTTTTTCTTTTTATTTTGCTAAAATGTGATACTGATCTGACTTTCTTGGAACACAAAAATCTGGTCTTTTCAAATCAGATTTGAGACGTTTTGACCCTGTTCACACCTGGTCACTTAATTCGCTTTGAGGATCTGGATTAGGCCAAGCCGCATAAAACATAAAACAGACATAAATCCAATCACTTAAACACTGAGGACGTCTGAGACACATCCAAGCCACACATTATAGCAGTGTGTAAGTGCGTCCGTCTCTCGAAGACACATTCAGCGTTCAAAACTCCTCTTACTACTGTCACAGCACCCCCTGCAGTTCTGCCTCTTCGTATCATCTCCTAACATGAGATTCTTCTCTGAATTTGATTTGGTAGCCCACTTATTCAATATAACACCTTGTATCTTAAAGCACAAGATTGACACAAAAGGCTGATTATTCAAAACAGCCATTTTCTTCAAACACTGTTTGCAGGTTAAAGGGACAGAACAGTGCTGTGCAAAATTGTGCGTTTCTTCAAAACAGAGAAGAAAAACAAGGAAAAGGACTAGTGACTGTTTGTTTGTACATAAGCTGGTTTGCACAGTACTCATCACGTTGTAATCGGATTGCAATCTGATGAACCAGAGGAACATTTGAAGACTAAGTGTGAATGCATGTGATCAAAATCGCCAGATCCCATGAAGTGACCAGGTGTGTAGGGGGTTTCTTATTATACACTCATTTATGTTTCCCTAAAAGACCTTTCAGTGGATCAGTCATGGCACATCATTCGGTGTGGGCACTGCTACATGGTATAATAAAAAGTTTTTTTTGGAGTGACGCAATAGAAGACAAGATAAACCTTTATTAGTCCCACAAATGGGAAATTTGCATTGTCATGGCAGAAAGTGGACAGAACAGGTATAAGCAGCAAAAACAATAGAATAGGAAACTATACCACACAGCAGTACAACATAAAAAGTACACTATACAAATCATCTAAAAATATAAATATGGATGTGTGTGTTGGTCACATATTCTTCACTCTCAAGGCTATAAACTAACTTCAGAACTAATGTCGCATTTCCACTAGCACAAGGAACCATGATGTACCATGAACGAATGTTTTTCCATTACAAATAAAGCAACATGAACATGAGTTGTACACAAGCTGCTCAACGGCAGGGCCATCGCAGTACGGTTTAGGTATAGCATGGTTCCTCTATACCAATGGGAAAGTGCCATAAGCTGCAAAAACGAGTTTCGAATTTTTATGATATCATACGACAGTGTATTTACATATATATCCACCTACGTTCACGTACATTAGTATTAAGATTATTTTAGCTTGAACTGTTTCTTTAATGCGGCAGAATATTGGTAGGCCAATAAGGACAGAGATCATTTGCCTCTATCATTCTTAAAGGCATGGGAAATAATGGCTTGTTTAACACTAAAGGATAAAGAGAGGTTGCACAATTGTCATGTAAAACCAAATGATGGTTTTGTTTGGTACATGAAACCATATAAGGCAGGGGCCATTTAAAGAATCATGTCTTCTAATTGATGTGCAATTCAGGAACCTCCACATAATATAAAGATTCTAGACCTCTTAATGTCATTTTCACAAACTGTACAACCAAGCCAAGAGCCAATGAGGAACCATTTTGAGACCTGATGTTTTTTTGTTTATGTGCATATGCTGTTGCTGATTTTAATCTGAGCAACAAGGCTTTAACACTGACCAGTATTTCTGCCTTAAAGGTATTACTATATTATTGTTAGGGCTGTATGGATTTTTAGACGATCACAATGGAGACTTGCTTCTCCTCCTCATAACTTTATTCAGTGCAAATTAGCAACACATGTTCTAACCCATATGTGTATGTGCATGTCGTAACAGTGGGAAGAAGCACTATTTCACACCTGGGCTCCATCTAAACTGTTCACAGTTCATAGCTATGCTTTATGAACCCCGGCAGTGTCTGGAAGACTGGAGAAAACCAGAGTTTGCTCTGCTACAACTAAAGACTCCATTCATGGATTCTGGAAGGCATTTGGTAGACCCCAGAATTCAAGGTCAATTGGCTGAATCCAAAACAACTCCCTGTAGTGTACCATATAGAACACAAGGGTTTTCGGACTATGTAGTGCACTAAACATAAATTGGGAGCCAGTTGGGGTTCGGCCTGAGCTTTGGTCAGGATTACCAGCTTTAAGGAACACAAAGCTTTAACTCCAGAGCTTTTGATGCTCCTCCAGAGAGCTCCGAAGGGGATCCGGATGGATGAACTGCAGGTTTTATGCTCCAAAGTCAACACAAGTACCAAACTTACAATCACCCAGAGAGAAAGAGTGTAAGAGAGAGATAGAGAGAGAGAGAGAGAGGTCAGATAAGAGCCAGGTGGACTATAATGCTGCAAGAAATTCCATATTGTGCCCATAACAAGATGAAAGGAGTGGCTGTTCTTTTGTGTTTGCATATGCATTTATTACATGCCATAATTCATTATTATCTATTGTTCTTCATTAGCATTTATTGTTCTTCATTCTTCATTGTTATTTAGCATTATTTCATTATTTCTAATAATAATGAATGTATAACAGTTAACACATGGGTTTTACTGTCCTAATACTTGCACAATCTGGCACTGGGACTCTTATTTCAGCTCGAATGTGTGTTTTGAAACTTAAATACTTGTTTTCCAGAATATCTGACTCATTATTCTCAAAATAATGACATATGATGTAAAAATAATCACTTTCAGTTTTAATTAAAGAAAATAGTCCTTTTCAACGTAATGAGACCACTTGGGACCAGAATTATCCATCGATCCTTTCATTAACTGAGATGCTTAAACGAACTAAAATTGCGGCGAGCTGGAGCCTGTCCCAGTGCCCATAGGGTGAAAGGTAAAGAAACAGCTCATCACAGGGTTGATAGACAGACAAACATACACAGTAAAGGGGATTTAGCATCTACAGTCCATCTGATGTGCATGTCTTTGGACTGTGGGAAGAAAGTGAAACGCCTGTTAGAAAAGAACATGTAAACTCCTCACAGAGAGTAAAGTGGCCCCTTATAGTCACGCATGAACACAGCACATGAACAGTTTCTCGGCATTTTACGCATTCACCAAGTCAGGTAGGTTTTTATTGTCATTTTTACCATATACACCTCCAGGACCATGGTGCAACACAAGAGCAGAACAGAACAAAACAGAAGACCACAAGCACACAAGTGTAGATAGGACAAAAGAGTGTGCAAGTAAAACAACAATACAATTAGAGAAGACAAGACAATACAACAGTCAGAGCAATCAGCAATAGCTGCAGTCTGGATAAAAACAGTATTTTGACAGGTGCCAATAAATATAAATATGATTGTGCAAATATAGCAGTAACAGGACAGAGAATGTGCAGTGTTATAAACAGATGCGTATTTACACAGGTAATTAAAGTGGGTAGTTGTGTGTGTGTGTGGGGCAGGGGGGGTGGGGGCAGTTTTTAGTTTCAGTTCTGATCGAGGGGTCTGATAGCCTGAGCAAAGAAACTGTTCCCCGTTCTGGCAGTGGAGGCCCTACTGAAGTGAAGCATTGGGCAGCCAGTGACGGTGTAGTGGCCAGGGAGCAGTGTGTGGGGACAGTGCCTTGCTCAAAGGTACCTCAGTGGTGCCACTTGCAGTCCTGGGGTTCGAACCCATGGCCTTTTGATTGCAGGGGCAACTCCCTAATCACTAGGCCCCTCAAGTGGGAATCAAGTTAAACAGCATTAACCTGAACCAGAACCAGAGACAGATTCTTTTCTCCAACCAGGTGGAAACGAGATTTCTTGAGCCAGTCAGATGTTGCAAAGATGCATCAAATCTGCCCCTTAGTGACTGGTTAGATGTTCCTTTGCATATTGCAGGCTTCTGTGATTGTGGTATTGCGAAAGCCATTGTTATGCTGGTGATTAATAAATGATGTATTGTGTAACCCTAGTGTGGACCAAGTATGATTTTGGCTTATTGGCTTGCACTGTATTGGCTTTTCCTTCGCTAAAGCAGATCTAAGATGCGGTTCAACAGGGACACGACGGGACACAGGACTGATTTAATTGCAGCAATAACACTTCAGGCATTAGCACACAACCACCTTTGCACGAACACTAACTCCCCCCTAGCACACATCCATTTCCTGCCCTCTACAATGGCTCACACCGTTCCGTTTGTGCTTCTCATGTTATTAACAAATGACTTGGATGGAAAAACCATACATTTCCTTCCTTTTGGTCAGTTTGTAACGACTGAGCTCAAGCAATGCGAGCCATTAAACCGGCCATCAGGGAGAGTCCAAACAAGGACCTTGGAGTTAAAATACAAGGCTGATTTTTTTTTTCCTTTTCCCATCGACTGCTTGTGGCTGCCAGCCAAAATTCATAGGAGGAATAAAACGAGTGCAACCTTAAATCGAGAGGCAAAACAAAAAAGAGCTTCTCCTTTTCGCACCTCTTGCCAGTGTAACCATAGTTTTGGTGTTAATATTGCTCCAGCCACCCTCTTTGATAATGGACTTTCTTCATTTCCCCACCGCTGGGAAAGTGTGTGTGTGTGTGTGTGTGTGTTATAAGAACAGCACGCGACTGCCAATCATGATTTATGAATTGCTAGCTCACCCGGGCACAAGAAAGAGAGACAAGGTAGTGTGTGTGTATGTGAATGTGTGTGTGTGGAAAGATACCCTACAGTCTTACTGCCTTCGAGAAATAATGACATAACTCGTTAATAGTATAATCTTAGTCTGCGGTTTTCTGCTTCATAAGTTAAGCACCGAGCAGCTTGATACAGCATACTGTTTTCAAAGCAGGTGCACACACAGTTTTACTAATCTCTCATTTTACTTCATAATAAATGGGGAACTTAATTTATGAGCTATCATAAGTGATTGGTTGTACATTAAAGGCAAGTAAGTGAAAAAGTGGGACTGAAAAAGTCTGGCAGACCACCAAAGCTGTCAGATACACAGAGAGAGGTTGGAGAAAAACAAGCTCCACTCTTACTTGAAGCCAGAGACGTTTCTGTCCATCCTTCCACTGTGAGTAGACCGCTCAACACTGAGGGTCTGGAAGGATGTGTAGCTATTTGAGAAACAGTGCTGAGAAAAGGAAATATCCAAAGTGGAAATGTGGAGGAAGGCTTTATGGACTAACGAGTGTAAATTTCTTATGGGGATTAACCTAGATGACAAGAAGCAGAAAATGCAGCCAACTTCTAAGAACAATCTTTAGAGGTGTTTGGATGAAGCATGGAAAAATATACTGCCAGATTTCCAAACTGCAAGGAAGTCTTGTTGAAAGACTGGGAGAACAGTGTTCACTACAAATTAATGTGATTTCATATCAAGCAGTCTTGGACTATTTTATTGGTCCTTTCAGGAAATGTTATCATGAAAGGGACAAGAAGTTTTTTTTTTCAAACTGTTACAAATCAAATGATTTTCAAATGATAAAAGTATATTATTACTTTTTACAGGCTTCAAACAATAAAGAAAATACGGAATAAAGTGCTGAAATGATAAATGGCTCTTCAGAAACCCATGAAAAAAGAGGGCAGCTCTAAACAAGACAACTTAAAAGCTATTTACCAAAACAACAAAAACTGCTTGTTAATCTACAGTGAGGGAGGAGGGAAGGAGGTACCTTGGATTATTACAGCTAGAAGAATGCTGTAAGAAGTTGCTTACATCTGTAAACATTCAGATGTTGTGCTGCTTTTCTTGTAATAAAACAGCAAATTAGAAACACCATGCAAGCTTCTCGTCTTTTATGACCCTACTTTTAGGGGTACAAGGCCCTCTTTCAGTCAAAATACTCTTGTCTAATACCTTGTCTAAAACTATCAATATTTTGATAGTTTCTTGAAGGACTAGGAATTTCAGTCCATTGTGTCTAGACTCTGGAAGACTTGAGATAAATGCTGCTCTTCCAGCAAAACCAGGCACACCAGTGCCGCAAGCTGCTATATCACTCAGTTTTATCTATGATTGGATTTGAGTTTGAATTGAGTGGTTCTTTGCATTTGGAAAAAAAAAAACATTATCTTGCCAGTTACATCCAAATGTCCATGTTTCATCTCAGCTGGACAGCATGTGAGTTTAATGGTGGGGGAAACACTGCTATTGCATAGGATTGGCCTCTGAACAGAGACACCAAAGTGACATCAAACAAGCAACTGAGCAAGTTCTGTACGAACACTACCCTGAAACACAGAAGTCCAAAATAAGAATACCATGGTGGAGCCAAATCATTTTAAGATTTTCTTGCAGTGAAGCACACCAACATGGTTGGTAGTCATTTTGACATCATGTTTGTATTGTTTTGTTCTCCTTTAAAGGATGGATGAAAACTACAGCATCATTCCTCACGGGGTGAACTTCCAGGATCCCATCTTCCCTGACACCCCCGAGAACCACCGCATGTTCGCCAGCCTTTTCCAGTTCTCCAACTGCACAGCTGGAACACAAGTCCACATGTACACTCCTGAGTGGGAAGCCCAAGAAGACAGCCGGGTAAGCACTGTTTAAACCTTCAATTACTATAGCAGCGTAGTGCATAGGCTGTATGCTTGGTCATGTCGGGTTTACTTTCAATACACTGTCTCTGTAATCTACTCTGAATAAGACTTGAAATGCTTAAAGCTATGTTCCCTTTGGAAAAGCAATAAATCATTGTGAGCCCCTCACAATTACCATCAAAGTTGTGGCCAGATAAAAAATACAGGTTGGACCCATGGAACTGATGTGTGGCCGTTTTTAAAGGGTGACCAGATAAGTAGCTACGTGAACGTGAGTTTTGTCTATAGCCAGTCTCTCCTACATGCTTGTATAGTTAAAGAGTAATGAATAAGCCTTAAACTTTGGTATCTACATTGTCTTACATGCTGGCATGTTAAAAATGACTAGAATCTGATCATTTTGGACTCCTGTGGCGCTAAAAACAAAGGTACACACCAACTGGTAGAGTAACAGTCTGATTAGCTGCTCAATGAGGTGTTAGCCCTCCTATCTAATACCACCTGTCACTCCGGATCAATTACCACCCCCTCCCACCTCATGATAAGAGAAGTGGACACAAGAACACAGTCATAATACAAGATCATTATCTCTTCTACATAATGTAGGTTTACAATTATCTGAGTGAGAACTTTCCACAGCAAATCACATGGATCATCTGAGAAAAAAACAGATATTTCGTTTCGTGTCGTTTACTAGGTCCCCCCACTCACACAATATCACACAGGGAGGCCGAAAGCTAGCTGGACCACCCCATCATGTGAAGTGCCACACCATCTTCTCAAACTGCCACTAATGCAACATCACTGGCACCTCAATACGCTTGGAGGAGAGCACAAATAAATCCTGTTGCATCAGTTGAAAGATGCCGAGAATCATGGAGAGTGATGAGGGGAGAGGGTGAGAGGGGAGAGGGTGGACCATCCTACACACCCAGTGAGAGCAAAGCCAAATACTCACTTTTGGACTCCCAGCAATGGATGGTTGTGGCATAACCAGTAATCTATTGATGAAAAGCCTTTAGACAGTTAGACAGTTGCACCACTCCAGAATCACAAAAACTGAATAATTTTTCTCTTTCGACTAGAAATGACCCCTGCTCATTTCTGCTAATCTGTTTATGGAGGTGTCTAGAAGGTCTTTACTCTTCATGGTCTCTTTTCACATTCAGCTCAGGGACTCCTTAATCACCCCGTTAAACTTTTCTCTTCTGGAACCAGAAATCTGTCTTTCATGCGCTGCCAATGGCACTAAGTATCAGAACGTATTTCTGCTGGATAGATACCATTATTGGCAGTATGTAGGCCTTCTAATGATAATAATGTATCAAAAGCACTTATACAGAATGTGCTTCTGGAGCAGCCATGGAGTGGGTCTGAGGTTCCTGCCCTAACAGGAGGTTCTGCAGGACTCCAGCACCCTTAGGCCTCGCTCACACGGACGTTTGAATCTTGGATAAATGAACGCGCTCTGAACGCCATAGGCGTTTTAGTAGCGTTTTGTATCTGCGCTTGATTGGCGTTACACTGGCGTTCGTCTGATGCTGTTTAATTCCAGCCTGCAGCCCGATGTGTAGTTTCGTGTCTTCACCTGTGGGGGCAGTAATCATTCTCTCCAGATTGTTTACGTGTTGGGATTTGTAGTTTTACATTTTCCTTCAAAACTTGATTTGTTACGTTCCCGGAACAATTGAATCATGGGACATATTCGGTCCTCCAGAACGTCAACTGAATGGCATGTAAACACAGTACCGGCGTTTTCTTTGCGTTCGTCAGGATCTCGGCGTGTGAACACTGCGATTTACTCGAATGAGCAAAAAAAACAGTCGGCGCTGAGTCCGCACTCACCTGGCGCCACAAACGCCTGAAAAACGCTTGATTGAGACGCCTGTGTGAACATGGCCTTAAGTTGTTTGCACTCAAAATGTACAGCGTACCTACCATTGCTAACATTGTGCATGGAACATGATAGCCGCGGTGAATGGGGAACACATCCTGCAATGCATTTACATTCAAGACCAGCATGCTGTTACTGTCGGCCTGATCAGGAGTGATCAAAAAATGTACACTCCAATTTATACTCCAGAGTATCCCCACTGCAAAAAGTCAGAGTGATAGCTCATTACTGTCTGGCTTTTTCCAAGTTAAATTACTGTCATTTCCTTGCAGGCCAGTAGCAAATGTTCCTCACCCCAGTGGATCTCTGCTCGATTTGGATTTAAATAAAAATCCATTAACTGCATCAGTTAAAATATAATCAGACAATGGAATGTCCAGGGAATGTGTATGGTAGGGGAAAACTCCAAATGTGGTGTCAAGAATCACAAGAAGAACATAAAAGCAAGAACACAGCTCTCTCTCCAAACAGGTTCTCACAGATGGTTTATCTGCTAGATGATCTTGAACTTATCTTCCCTGTAAAATGATTAATGATATAATGCGTTTTCTTTCATTATTTATAGCATAATCTTAACATCTGTGCATACCAGATATCTAGTTTTTAATATAATACAGTATATTATAATTTAATACAATACAATAGAATAGAATATAACATCAAATTTGGAGTTATATATTTTTGCATACTGCACTTCAGCAATATCTTTCCATAATTCTATACATAATTATATGGTGCCACCCCTCAGTCTACTTTCGGTCCTCTTCTGCATGTATAAAATCCTGAGCATGCCGCTAGTCTCTAATCCAGGGCATTTGGACGTTGCAGCTCACACACATACATAGAGTTCATGCTCCCACCACCCCTGTATTTACTGAAGGAAAATAAGAGGAATATAGTTCAACACCCACGGCTCAAACCCATCCTCAATATTTTTGTAATCGGCAAGATATTTTTACATCATTTAGTAGCAAGGGCCTCTAATGAGAGCAGTTCTAAGACATAACAACTGTCAGCGTTGTGCTTTTCGCCATAGGCAAACCTATCATGGAGTAGAAACAGACAAAAAGAAAGAGTATCATTGGTGGGTTAGTGAATGTCCTATTCTTATTACTCGTGGCAGAATTAGACAATTCCTAGACCGAAACTCTACCAGAAGAGAACATTAACACGGCTCATTGAAATCATTTTCCTGATAAGCTGGAGAATCATGCAAGCAATCAAAGATGGGCTTTGGTCCAGTCATATAGTAAGCCTTAAGTTTAAAAAATAAAGGTGCCACATTTTCAGCATTGACAAAGATGATCTGTATTCTTTTCAATGGATAATTATTTAAAGAACAATTTTTATAAAATGTTGTCCAGTTAAAGAAGCAAGAAGTTTAATTTTTAACAGTGTGAAAGCCTAGATGAAGATTAAAGCCCTATAAAGACTAGACTAGTAATCTTAACTGGTGCTCCACATGGACATTTCTAGGACCACATGTTGGGAGTTGTGTTCGAGCATTAGTGTGGACCATCTGGGGTCACTGAGAACTGGTTTTAATAGATGGTTCTTCTTCAATAGATGGGAAATACTGATTTTCGTCAATGAGTTGTGTAAGTGTGAAGAACCTTTCACACTATATAAAGGTTCTATACCAATTCCAGGTTTGGAAAGTCAATTCCCGCCAAAGTAGATTTCTCTCGCTTTGCCAGTTCTTTGGTCGTGATGGAGAATTGTTGTTTACTGGGAAGAGAAGGCCATTTTGCTGTTAGCAATGATGGTGGGGCTGATGGTGACGATCTATCCTGTTGATTATACTCATTACTGGAATGGGCTATCCGTACACAGTCTGCCTGCCCTGAATCACACACAGCAACTCTTGGGCCGGAATCATCAAATCAGTGTTTTAAATCATTACTGCATGGCCCAAAATAAGCGAAAAATTACCCCCCATTATATGAGAGTTCAGTTAGTTTAAGTGCTAAGTTTGTATTTGTTTGTTATTTGTTTTATCACTGCAGGAAGAAAAGTTACCTTGAGATTTGTAGACACAAAAATATCAACATTTATATCAACAGGGCCAGTTCAACCTAAAAGCAGCATTTCATTTATTTCGTATTTTTAAAATACAGCTATGTAATATCATGTAGCACCACAGAATTCATTATTTGGTAGTTGTTTCTGTCTTTTTGTCCATCAGTGTATTTACAAGAACATACATTGCACAAATACAGCTTACAACTATTGGGAAACATCACTATCACACTGATAGACAGCAATAAAGAAACATTCATGAAACAAAGGTAGAAGGTAATAAATACGTACCTAATTTAAATAACTTCATACTGGATCTCTAATTACCACAACTCAGGTAAGGAAAACCTGAAAAATAAAAATAATAATTAGGTTTTAAAGTAATTCAAAGTGTGTACTATTTGGGGACTAAACTTTTAGCCATCCGGTTTTTGATTAACAAAGACTGTCAACTCACAGACCATGAGACTGACTCAGTTATGACTAATCTCATAGTCTTATGCAACATTTTATGTTTATCTTGCATTTTTACTTAACCTATAAAACCAACCCAAAGTGTCCTACGAATGCTCCATTGAAGAAATCCTCAGTGGTAGTACCCTGGGGCACCTCCTGGGGGAGGTACAGTATTTTCTGACCTAGCCCCTCATTTCCACACCTGTGCTCACTGGTTTTTACTCATTACTCTCATCAGGCATCACTATGTACCCCCCTCTCTTTTTTTTGTCGTTAAGTCATGAGTTCAGACTTCCTCCACGTGACCTGCTCTCCTAAAATTCCCAACCTTCCTTAATATCTTTAGATGTATCTTTCCTCACTGCTTCTCTATGGAAGCCTGTTTCCGGGCTAATATCTCAAATTATCGACTTAATATCTAAAAATTTAAATTTAATATCTCAAAATTTCGACTGTTATCTCAAAATGTTTTACTTAGTTATCTCAAAATTTCGACTTAATATCTTAAAATGTCGACGTAGTTATCTCAATATTTTGACTTAATATCTCAAAATGTTGAATTAATATCTCAGAATTTCGACTTAGTTATCTCAAAATTTCGACTTAATATCTCAAAATAATGACTTAATAACTCAAAATTTCGACTTGGTTATCTCAAAATTTCGACTTAGTATGTCATTATTCTGAGATAACTAAGTCATTATTTTGACTTAAATTCTAAATAATATTTTACCAACTTGGCGGAAACGGGCTTCCGAACTTCTCTCGCTATCGGTACTCCTCCAAATATTTTCTCGCTTCTCCTGATTCATCCTCAGCTTCTCTATCTATGCTTCTCTCTCTGTTACTCTCTGCTCCCATCCATTACCTTTTCTGGTTTAAGCTCCATTCTATTTTTTTTCTTGTTCACTTATCCTAACTCCCTTCTTTTCTAGCCCTAGCCCTGTCACTGCCTT
This sequence comes from Brachyalestes nurse, assembly GCA_037974405.1. Lineage (NCBI taxonomy): Eukaryota > Metazoa > Chordata > Actinopteri > Characiformes > Alestidae > Brachyalestes > Brachyalestes nurse. The sequence continues at coordinate 17,208,997 of JBBPCY010000136.1, read as the reverse complement.
AACCGCTTCTCATTGCGTTCTTCTTTCCTTTTGCTCCAAGTTGTATTCGGGTTTTATAGTAATCATTCTCGTTGCGTTTTTTTGTCTTTGCCCCACTTTACTTTTCCATTTGCCCTTTTTTTCCCTTTTTGTTTTCCTAATTTCCTTTTTTTCATTTTTGTAAGACAAGACTATTAAAAGATAAATGTGGCCTCCATACCAGCTCCCACTGAGAGCAGAGTAAGAGTAAAATCTTTGGCCTGAGCAGCCTGGGTTTGATCCCCACGTTTGACGACTCCCTGATCAACCACTGCAGTAAGGGTTTGATTCCCACTGTTGTTACTGATGGACATAACATCAGCTTTCTTTTTTCCATTCATTAAGTAAATATACCTACTAGTTAATTAATGTTTTTTAAAATCAGTAGGGGCTCGACTGATACTCATACCAACAGAAAACCGATAATGGATATTTGTTGAAAGACAGATCGCTTACGCATTCTGAGAACTAAACGTGCTGTGATTGTGTATCTCTATGGTAAAGGGGGCATTTGGCTGACACTCATCTAGAGCGACTTACTATCATTAGACAGGGTCAGTCCCCCTGGAGCAACTGAGGGTTAAGTGTCTTGCTTAAGGACACAATGGTAGAAAGTAGGGGTTTGAACCTGCAACTTTGTGGTCATCGGGCTCTCAGGCAAGTGTTTTACCCACTAGGCTACTACCACTGTGTGATGTGCGTCAAAGAATAGAGAAAAAACAGCCAGATTTTAGAATCAGTTCTTGAAGGAAGTCGATGTGTTGGAAGCGGAAAAATGGGCGATCATAAGAATCTGAGGGGCCACATTGTGATGGGAAAATGGCTGGGTCAGAGTATCTCCAAAATAACAGGTTTTGACATGTACCATGTACCTAAACATTGATGCAGACCAAGAAACCCCCTTCAGAGCAGCAGTATTTCCTACTGGAAGATTTCCCAACCCTTCCCTCATCATGTTTAATGTTTTCCAGATCAATTTCCTTATTTTGTTGTTCTACTTAATACATTTACTAGACATATAGCATGGATACTGTGGCTAAAACAAAGATTTGGATGTACACACTAGATTACTATGTCTGGCTTGGAAATTCTGCAAATAAAAGAATATTACAGTGCACAGTGCTTGGTATGGCTAATATTGCCAAGTGATGTTAAACAGCGAAGGGAATGACTCACCTTTAAGAAATAATGGAAAACAAAGGTTTCTCTATGCTAATGATGAAACCTAGCAACAGATGCAAAATTGAGGCACTGAGCAAAAGCAGCAGGCTTCTCAAAAAGGGCAAAAATAATTTTTCTAAAGCCAAGCTCAGGTCATTTTACCTCCAAGTACCTCCACAGGAGCATCAAGTCCACTGCTCTATACAGTAACATGGTTAAGTTCTGTAATGCTATTTTTGTTATACAACATGACAGTTACATAGTGGAGCTGGGCAAAATGACAATATTTATGATTATTATAATAAATGAAATGACAATATGTTTTATCAGATATATTGTTGATATTATTCCTTCCTAATGAACATTAACTAACTGCATTTTAGTTAGTGTTTCATTTGATATAGTGTAGATCAGTGTGTGAAATGTTGACTATGAATCATGATACATTTCAATGGTACAGTTTAATGTGGCACCACTTGTTCATTTCTGTCTTATGCATTAGAAATGTGTGAAAACATTCTTGACATGGTGTGTATAATTAAAAAACCTATATGTTATATTGCTGCCATGTTGCCGGGTCTTGTTAGATACACCACCTGTTGTCATAATTGGTATGTATCCATTTTGATAAACTGATACATGCTTTGCTTTCTGTTTTGTGCACCAGAGCCAGTGGCATTTCTAGCCTTTCTGGCTCTGTAGGTGAGTTTTGTCAAGAAGGGATATGGTAGACTTAAGTTTTGGCAAGGGGACCATTTGTTACACCCTACTAGTGCCCTAGGTAACCACATAGGTCCATGCCTAAAAACACCCCTGATAAGACCCCACACTTAAACATGGAGGAGAGACTGGTAGCTGTAGTTGCCGTGAGGGCTAAATGGATTCAAATCTATTATGGAATCAGATTATTGACATATCCAATCAATAGTTGGCAGGTTATGTTAGAAAACATTGACAAGCTGGCTGTTATATGTTGATATGGTTTGAAACATTCAGAAATCATTCACCTTAATGTAAACTTTGTGAAGAAAATTATAAAACCCCCCACCCTGCATCCCCCAGTGACAGAATGATTATCCACTACTCACCATTAGCTAATTTTTTTTGTGCAAGAAGTCACATATACAGATGTGTGTTTTTTTAATGTAGCCTGTGTGCTGAAGTCTTGTCTATAAATTTGTGTCATTTAGGGAAATTGAATATAACTTACTTTGCATATAAATGCCTCAGATCTCCACTGACTAAACCGACGACTGACCAAATGGACCTGCACCACAAATCAGTGACGGGGTGGTGACACGTCAGGGTGGTGTGCGAGACGTTTTCTTGTGTGTTGTTGGCCTTCTCTGATTGTTTACATCCAAGGAGGAATTCTTCATCTGTGAGGAGAGTGAGCTGTCACAGCCGTCAGATTCCCCCCGGAATAAAGACACAATAAAGAGTTATTCAGGCCTGTTTAACAATCACAGCTAATCTGCTGGGAGTCTTTATTCTGTGAATTCGCTGCCATTTTGAAGCACGCGGTAATTAAATGCCACATTCCATTCTCCGTTTCTGACTTAATTTAGCAGGAGGCACAATGCAATTAGTAATCAACAACAGCACGAACGCAGCAATCAGCATGAGATTCAAATTGGTCAATAAAGCGTCTCCCAAACGGAACTAACGAGCGCTCACTCATTGATGAATTACAGTAAACTGAGGATATAAACGCACTGGGTAGATGTGACACTCTGAAAACTGAATTACTCTCTCCTTTGTTTCGGTAAGCGATGCCTTTTACAGGACGACGTGAAATGTTTCTTTTCATTCTCTGTTTGGTGAATGTATTTCATCCTGTTGTCTTGATATGAAACAAATGGAAAGCTTTCACAGTTCAGAGTTTGTCGAAGTGTGTTGAACCAGCATGACTCTATTCTCTCATCAGCAAAGGTGTCGTTTCTGTTTTGCGCTCTTTATCTTTTATTCTCTTCTTAGAAATGAGCTCTGTATGCAAGACATCTTTTTTTAATCTTTCACCTGCATTTATTCTTAACACGGTTAGAAATAAAGGGAGAAAATGGATATTTAGTTTGTTGTATCTGCAAAATGGACATATTCAGAGAAGGAATAAACAGTGGTGTACTGTATCTGTACAATAGTAATATTCATTTCTGATAGCACTCCTATGGGATTTCTAATAGTATGTTTGCGCTAATTTAACACATGAATATTTTTGAAGGGTTCTAGGTTTAATGCAGAGTTTTGACACTTGTAAAAGACATCCTGGCTGTTTTATTCAAAGCTGGGAACAGACATTAACATACATTTTATGTCTGTTTCAGAGCATAGAGTTGTTTTCCATTTCTCACAATCAACTGACTAGACTATGATTTGCAGTTAATGAGTTATGACTTACAGAAGGCCTAGGGTGATATTTTCTTACTTGGTAGGAGAATTTGACTGGAACAAGGCAATATGTACTTGGAGTCCATAGAGGATCTCTACTTAATATTAGCATATGTTAATTAATCATGATTTTCATCCTGTCATTACACATTTTGGACAATTTTGGACAAATTGGTCCATTCATTGTGAAGTGACATAATATAAAAAGCTATTGAATTGGTATGGAGTTGTGTTGCCTTGTCTCTGTCAGAGGCTAAGGAGGACTCAGACATTTTCCTTGAGGGCATTTGAGTGTTTTATTTGTTTGTCTGTTCCTGTGAAAGCCCAGCTGTGTAAAGCGAAGGGTATTTTAAAGCAGACGCAACTACCCTGGCACTTGCAGTGTGGCTGGCTCTTTGAAATGTTACACACACTCCTGAGAAGACTTCACACTCCTGAACGACCTTACCGCTCTCTTCTGTTAGAAAGAGGCTTGGGTCAGCCTAATGTTTTTAATATTTTATGCAAAGTCATGCACATCACACACAGTGGATTAGACAGGGTTTAACAAAGTTAGCCTTATTCAAAGATATTCTTTTTTTCCATTGTTACTGTGTTGTGCCACAAAAGCCTTAACATCTTAACAATGCATTGACATCAAATATCAATGTGTCTAACTTGGCAAAGCAGAGAAAATCAGGTCATTGCTCTCCACAGCGTCCAACCATTGAACAGGTCTCAGGAGACAGGTTGATAAGATAATGCATTTATTATTTATGTATTTATTTTTATGGTATCTATCAAGTATAATGAATGCAAAAGGAATTACATCTGTTCCTGCCTCTAATGGTCTTGACTACAAAACCACTGATACTGACATATATTGATATGACAGCAATATAATGTATTTACTATAATCTCATTTTATTTTATTGACAGTTATTCCTCTTCTATTGGTTTTCAGCTTCAGTTTCAGCTTCATTTGGCACCAGATTACTAGGGGCAATTGTTCTAGGGGCAGGTCTAGTGCTTAGGGAGTTGCCCCTGTGATCGCAAGGCCATGAGGTCGAACCCCAGGACTCCCAGTGGCACCACTGAGGTACCCTTGAGCAAGGTACCATGCCCACACACTGCTCCCTGGGTGCTGTGTCGCTGCCTGCCCACTGCTTCACTTGGTTAATGGGTTAAATGCAGAGAATGAATTTCACACTGGTGTGCTATGGTGTATTCACATGTGAAGCCACTGTACTTTCTCCTAATTATGTGGATTCTAATCAGCACTGGAATAATTTGGCACATTCAATTCTGTGGCCTAGATCAGTTTTACAATGAGAAAAAGACTTGATTCTTTGTCTTATTAGATCACAGGTCTGCATTGGAAATGTGAGCTCAGCAGCAGGCCCTGGAAATGAATCACGAAAGACACACCGGAGTATCTGAGCGCAGTGAAAGTACCTCTTTGGCCTCTAAAGTCTTAACGAATTAAATAAAGCACCAGTGTGCGCTTCTGGCGTCTTCCCCTGAACTAGGATTAAGTTGAAGTGCTCCGCTGTTTGTTCATTCTTTATTGACCCAGTTTTCATGACTCATTTGGAATATTTTTGAGAAGCAGAGAGGAAAAGTACAACGTGTCACCGTGACAGTTAGTGCAGCGCTTCAACATGAATGTGTGATTAGAGCTTCGCCGGCAATCAAATGGAGAGTGGGAACAAAGACAAAAAAACAGGACATTTATTCCATCGCTGTCTAGTGTTTCTTGTAAATCAGAGATTTATTTTCTTCCTTCCTTCACTCATAATGAGCAATGGATTGCAGTTTCTTCTCTGTGGCTATTACTGCATGTGCGGGG
>JBBPCY010000136.1:17186860-17199276 GCA_037974405.1 Brachyalestes nurse | reverse complement strand
AACAAGATCAAGAAGACTTTTTAGGCTAGAAATAAGATTCCAAGTCTTGGTTAGATCAGGAGTTTTTGCAGTGTATGAGTTTATGGTTGTGATTTCTCAACCATGATGAATTCAAACAAGCTGTTTTGTGCAAACAGACTGAGGATTGGCTGATAAAAAACTAGGTCTGTGAAGTACGTCATACATTTATATGAAAACAAAGCAAAGAAAGGTGGTGTGCCATTATATGGGGCCATTACACAATTAGACAAATATGTCTACACACATGCTTTAAAAAAGAACAGTGTATATCTTAATAAAGTAGTTAAGTGGTATGCACAGACTCTGTAGAGGCCTGAGGTTTTTCTGAGGAATTTCTGTGAATATTTTCAGGATATGAAAATGCTGAGGTAGACCATGTTTTTCAAATAGTGTGATGGTCTCATTTTATTTATAATCAGGCACTTTGTTAATCTGTCTGCTGTTCCTGTGTTATAAATCCGGAATGCAACCATGCAAACATCCCCCAAAATGCAGACTTCAGGTCCTACGGGTTAAATAATTGTGATGAATGTAATTAAAATTTTTCTATTAACCATTATTTTACTGTGTCATTATTTGTGTTGCACCAAAAGCCAATGAGTGCACACTGTGAGATGATTGCATTTAGCTATCCAGGAAAGTTTTGCCTTAAGTTGTGTATAACACAAATATAAAATACCTGGAAGCTTTATCAAAAATGTGCATGAACTGGATATTAATATTAAGCTGCATTGCTTTCATATCATAGATGGTTATTATTAGGGGTGTAACGATATGCTCAGGTCACCATAAGGTCTGTATCTCGATACTCGGGTTACGATACGACATATATCACAATATTTTGAACAAAATTTAAAAATGAAATTCAAATAAGAGATTTATTTCAAAAACATTAACAAATGTCATAACTTTGTTGTACATACAATACACATTTCAAGGTTTAATTAAAAAAAAATCTTCTGTATTCAAAATAACAACTGAATGTCTTTCTGTCAATCTGGATCAGCGATGGAAATAGCGATGATATTGGGGGCTGGGTTTATTTGAGAAACGAGGAAGTGTATCAGGACTGGATCAAATGCTTTGATGAGCCTGTTGATGTATAAATGTGATAATGATGTCATAATATGTAAATTATTTACCCCACATAAAATTTGGGTCATGCCCCACATTTTTCTAATAAATAAATTCTAATACAGTAAGTCTCTATCTTTAATCCCTTTTAGGCCACGAGCTTTTGAAATATTGATGTCAAAATCCAGTTGTTTGTTTTTCATAAACCCTGGCACTTAAACTGCCGTCATATCATAAATGTATCACCAACACTCTACGATACATATTATGACATTTTTGCATCGCGATATTGTTTGTACCGTGATATATTGTTACACCCTTAGTTATTATTATTGTTATATCTCTTTATACCCACAGAGAAAAAAGAAAGACGCATGCATTGTGAAATTTTGGGGTATGGATGGGGTGCAGTGACAAAGATGATCCACAAATGAGGCCTTAAACTAGAAAAGTGGTTTAGATATTTAGTAAGTAAATAAAAGATCTTACATGTTGCCTGTCAGTCGAGTTTTAAGTTGGTCAATTTTTGTTGCAGCACCATTTTCAACTACCTCTTTATCTCACCACAACCAATGTCTACGAGTCAACAATTTCTTATCAGTCAAATGGCCCCTTCCTGTCACAGGAAGGTGCTTCCTCTCTAGGTTAAGGAATGGCACCCACCAGCCTTTCTGACAAAAGTCCAGTTTGTTAGACTTTTCCAACCTATTTCCCTCAGCTCATCACAATATTACCAAGCTCTTCATTAAGCTGGATTAGGTGAGTGGAAGCAGAGGAAACTGTTTAGGGCAGTATGTCCCCAATGACTGGACTTGAGAACTACTGTACTAACATAAGTAGATCCTTTGTGATAAAACAGCACTGAGGCCCACTGTGAAGCAAGTGCTGTTGGTATCCGGCCTCATTCCTAACCCTAAACATTTGGTGTGATGCAGTTCAGCAACAAAGCCACATCAGTGCTCTAACACTGGAAACACAAAGAGCTGACTGGAGACATCCATGTCATAAATTCACCAGATCAAGACCCCAAATGAATGTGGGCTTTATTGATGAACCCCTTCCCATTAAGGAAGCTCTTATGAATAGAGATCAGGGGCAAAAGATGATATGACATCATCTGACCAGCGACCTTGAAGATGGCTCGGAAAAATGAATGACCTTCCGAGAGGCCGAGGAATTCGTTCACAGATGAAGGCTCTCAAAACGCTCATGAATTTTTCCACCGGTCTGCCATTTCTTCCTCTCCGGCTCTTTTACAGAAACAAGCTTAAATGAAAAACACCTTCAGCTGTAGTGAGAGCCAGCCCAGCCTGTGACTCATAGCTGCTGTTTGAACAGTCGAAGAGTAAAACGAATGCCAGGGCAGTCAACTCTGTTACAAGCCTGTTGCCATGGCAACTAAGTTCCTCATTAGTCCAAATAATGGGCCGGCCCCAGCCAGGGCCAGTAGTAGGTGGATGGCATTCGTGTTCTTTATCAGGACTTCTACTGTCAAGAGATGAACTAAAACAATTAGAAAAACCACTCACACACATATCCATTTTTCTATTTAAATAGAAATAGCTCCAAGCTATATGTTTGTACCCTTGTACCAAGAAGGGTTCAATCTTAGAAGCTGCAGTCATTTCTTGCAAAAATGTATGGTGTGTATGGCCAAGTTTGTGGACCCCTGACCTTCAAACCTATATGAGCTTGTTAGGGATCCTATATCAAAACGATGTGCATTAATATGCAGTTGCTCTGCCCCCTTTGTGACTATAACAACTCTTCTGTGAAGTCTTTCCACAAGATTTTGAAGTGTATCTGTGGGAATCCGTGCAGATTCAGTTAAATGTGAATTTGTGAGGTGAGGCATTGTTGGATGAAAAGGCCTGGCTTACAGTCAACATTCCAGTTTCTCCTGAAGGTGTTAAGTTGGGTTGAGGTCAGGGCTCTGTGCAGTTCATCAATGCTAGACTGGACTTCGCTTTGTGCACAGAGGCACAGTCATGCTGGTAAAGTTTCTTCGCTCCAGAGAATACATTTCCACTCCTCCAGAGGCCAGTGCCAGCGTGCTTTACACGACTACAGCCAGTGCCTGGCATTGCTATCTTGGGTTTGTGTACAGCTGCTTGGCCATGGAAATCCATTTCATGAGGCGAGAGACGGAGTGATGCAACGGCGGTTTGGTGATTTTCATGCAGTAAGTGCTTGCTCTGTGAATTTTCTTGGTCTACCGCTTTGTGGCTGAGCTGTTGGTCCTTGGAATTTATATTTCACAATATTAGTGCTTGCAGTTGATTTCAGGAACTGATACACAGACATTTAGGAAACAACTGGTGGTAAAGGTGACACCCTTTGACTCTTATAAAGCCTCCAACTTCTTCAGAACTACCCATTGTACCGCCAGTGCCTGTCTGTGGAGATTACATGGCTATGTGCTCGATTTATACACCTGTTAACAATGACTCGAAATAACTCTGCAACCAAAGCAGAGTTTATTCGGGGAAACACATCCCTCAAACAAGGATCCTTCATAGAACAGTGGTACTGAGGGCCCACCTATGTTTTCAGGCATCTTTTGCTTGCCGTAGCTCTTTATGTTTGTTCGTGCTGTGTTTAGCGCAAAGCACTCCAGACGCCCCGAGTTGAAAAAGTTCTACTCAAAGCAGTCAAGTGGCTTAGGTCGGGAGTATTTTGTTTGTGCTGACCCACCAGATCAAAGGACGGAAGAATTAAGGACTGCAGAGCTTCACGGACTGAAATCATGATATAAACAAAACGGTTGTTGTAGATTAGGTTGTTTTTGCTAACAGTGCTACATTCGCTAGATTGGATTAACTTTTAGGCCTTTAAATATTCATACAGGCACAGTTGGAAACAAGTGTACCAGACATGTTTGTTGCTCAGTAGTAAGGAGATTGGAAATAAGGAGATTTTTCTGAGATAAATGAAACAAAATTGGAATAACCTTTCAGTAAAGATAAATAGAAACAGAATGTAAATGACTGAGGTTGAAATAGCAGCTTAATTGGTTTCTGTGTTCAGAGGCTAATGCTATTTCTTAGACTCTCAAGTAAGCAGCGATAGTGACACTATTCAGCTTCAGAGATCGTTTCTGATGTATTTGGGGTTTTTTTCTTCTTAAAACAGAGTCATGTTTACTCTAAAGGCAGAAATACATGTAACTGCCTGAGGGCCATGCTAGTAACGTTAATGACCTGACTGACCCATACTCATGTAATGCTGTAGTGTGGGATAAAAGCACCTGGGACACTTCTACAGAAGAATGAACTATTCCTCGCTTCTGTTTGTTCACTCATTCTGTTTATCCTATACTGTTTAAGCGTCTTTGTGTGGTTGGTAGAAATCTGATGCCTACCAGGGCATATTAGATGGTGGTGGCATGTAATTTTCAGAGTCAGCACATTGTAGAGAACAAGAACAGGAAGAAGGCTGTGTGTCATTTCAAGGTTAATGTGACAGACACACATTCCCCGCTATACCCTTTTTCCTGAACTGTGACGCAGAGCATTATGTGGCTGTCAGCACAGTTCACAGGAAAAGCCAGTGACGGGGGTTCCTCAGTTCTTTAGGGTCCCCCCAGTGTATTGCAAGTCACATGCCTTGAACATTTTACCATGACCAATCACTTCTCCTACAAAGGTCAAGCACGCTGCTTAGTATGCAAAATGTACACCTTTGAATGAAGTCCTCTCCTAAAAATAAAGGTCTCAGTGCTCTGTGAGGCGACGGCACACAATAACCAGTTTTGGGTGCTTTAAGAACCTGTCAATTTTGTGATTCTTTAAAAAAAACAGTTCAAATGAAAGGTTCTTTAAGGAATCAAAAGTGATTGTTTTATGGCATCACTCCAAAGAAACATTTCTGGTGCCTTGGACGACTGAGTGAATCTCAATGTAATCTATGTAGCCCCTATAGCTCCTCAACATTATTTCAAAGTATTTAATTTCTGTACTTTATCTTAAACAAAAATGTATGCAAAAAGCACAAATAATGTCATTTTCCTATGGCCAGCCAAAAGAAAACAGCAGCACAGTCCCTGAAACCAGCCTGTATATTAAATGAAGGACATGTTGTTCTGCCAATCACTGTTAACAGTGATGTCAGAGAGTGGAAAAAACTTTCCTAGCAGCTGCAGCAGGGAACACCTCCCAGCTATTCTCCAGACACTAGCTCCTCTGACAAATCACATCTTGTTAAAATTAAAGGTTCCTAAATTGCTCTGTGCTTGGTTGCATAGTTCCAGTAGGAAAAAAAGAACTTTTACATTATGTGAAGATCCTTTAAACACTCAACACAAATCGTTTACAGAAACTAATCTGTAAAGAACCAAGCATTGGAAGGTTTTAGAAGATGATCTTTTATAGCTTTGTTCCAAAACGCCTATGTGGTGAGTAAAAATCAGGTTTGTAACAACTATACGTTATGGGGAGTTCCATCAGTTCTGAAAATGTCTTGAGAGACTTGCCATGTCAGAATTATATATTAAAACTGGTGAATGAATATATTCACTGAAGGCGTTGGGTGTCAAAAAAGCCTACATTTGAATTGTAGTCTGTGCAACCCCTGATTCCTATCACCACCATTGAAAAGAAATGTGAGTCAGGAGGTTTCTCTACTCTGAGCGGCTGGTGGCCTAGTGGTTTTGGGAGTTGCCCCTGCCATCAGAAGTTTCTGGGTTTGAATCCCAGGACTGCTCATGTCACCTGAGGCAACCTTAAGCAAGGTGCCATCCCCACACACTCCAGTTAAATGCAGAGTGTTTTGCGTGCTGTAGTGTGTTCATGTATGACAAAGTTTCAACCTATCAAAAGACTTTATTTACATCTCAACAACCGAATCCTGAATCAGTCAGAAAAATAAAAAAGGTGCAATTGCCTTTAAAAGGGATGAAAATTCTAATCTAATCAGTGAAAAAGCTATGGGGTTGGGGAACTGTTTTTTTTAGATTCTCTCAAGGAGACTTATCACTACTATCTGCTCTGTGTTTCCAGTCAGACTGAGCAGGAAGATAGTGGAGTGCTCTGTATATCACAAAACACACTGCAGTTAGGGTTGGCTAGTGACCTGACATACTTCAGACATGTAAAAATGTCAGCTATAGTAAAATAGGCATGTTTTCAAGTGAACCTCAGGTTACAAGATCAAATGTATTCTAAATCATATGAGCTTAACCTGCTTGAGCCCTTTTCTGTCGATTCACAGTAGTGTGACCCTTTCTAGGTTAATCGCAGCTAAGCTATATGGTCTGATCTGTTTCTTTTCCTTTTTTTGAATTGAGAACAGAAAGAATAATACTCAGTCTGAAACCCTTTACGAACGGGTAGCACCTCTAAGATCAGCCTGAACCAACAACAGGCCCAACATGATACTGTTTATTGTGCCTTTGACCATTAGGCCACTGATGGCTTTTGAGGTTTGGCTCCTTATGGTAAAATACTCAGCAATGAATAGTGAATCATCCTCTTCGCTCAGTACTCCGGTTCAGAAGAATATTAGATGAACAGTATAGAATTTGATGAACTGGTGTATTAAGACAGTTATTGTGTAAATCCTCAGCTCGCTGATGGGAAGTATTTCACAAATTTGAGTGAAAACGAGTGTCAGCATGTGGGCACGCATTTTTCTTTTTTTTTTGCCCTGGGGTCTAAAAAAGTGCAAAGATCATCAAAAATGCTTTTGTCGTGCAAGAATCCAGACTTTTAAGTCGGACTTAATATCACACTTGACTTTTTCTGCCTTGTTAGTTTGTTCCCCTGGTCGCATTAAGCATGAATGATCATGCCATACAATTTAAAAGGCCAAATTCTTGTTTCCCCCTTCAAGCGTAATGCCTTTTGGCTATTTCTGGCTGGGTTTTATTTTTTTCTATTTTCAGATGATCCCTGGCTGGATATCAATAGGCACCAGTGGTCAGGAAACATAATATTAGCCAATTATATCTTGTGTCACCTCACACTTCCACCACCTCCATCTATCAACGAGATATTTCACACATTTTATTCTGTTCCAGTCCGTTGGTTTAAGCACCTGGACTGCTCTGCTGTCGCTCACACCTCTCACTATCATGCCTTCACATTTTATAAACCTAAGAAAATCCCCAAAACAAGAAAGATAACAAACGGGTACCTAATAAACTCAATGCAGGATGATGCTGGAAGAAGATCCACTGCAGCTGAACCTCTACTTATCAGGCATTATTTAATTGAACTAACACCACATTGCCAGACTCTTGTTATTAGCATTACACAGGAGTTAGAAGCCCTGAACATACACTACACTGACAAAAGTATATTTCAGGGGTTGGGCTAGGGCCCTTACTTCCAGAGAAGGTCAGTCTTAATCCTTAAGCATACCAAGATATTTTGGTCAACGCCATGCTTCTAACTTTGTGGACACAGTTTGGGAAAGAACCTCTCTATTCCAGCATGACTGTGTCTCAGTACACAAAGTCCATAAAGACATGGCTGGATGTTTTCACTTTGAAAGAACTTGACTGGTCCACACAGAATCCTGACCTCAACCCTATCCAACACCTTTGGGATGAACTGGAATGGAGATTGTGAGTCAGGCCTCCTTGTCCAGCATCAGTGTCTGACCTCATAAATGCTCTACAGAATGAATGGGCACAAATTTCCACAGAAACTCCAAAATCTTGTGGAAAGCCTTCCAAGAAGAGTGCAAGCTGAAGATCTGCAAAGGGGGGGCAGCTTCATTTTAAAATTTATGTATTTGAATGTAATGTCATTGCAGTCCCTGTTGGTGTTCAGGTGTCCCAATAGTCCATATAGTGTATATACAGCGTCTACAATCTAGCATGAAATTTAAACCTAGATGCACGCAGCATTTAGGGCAGTTTGGGAAGGAGAGACAAGAACGAATGGCTCCAGTGGTCTTGAACAGGCTGGTCAAAGAACTGGGTGGTCTGCTGTTAGGCCACCAGATGCCCTGTGGCTTCACACAAGAATTGGAGAGCTACACTGTACAGCAGGAAATCTCCCCTGTTAGAGAGCAGAGAGCGAGGCTGGGAGAGAGGGAGAGAGCGAGCAGGCAAATGAAGCGGGAAGATATTCATCAGTAACCAGTGTCATAGAGTACTGAAAGACATAAGGAACAACTTCACTCCAGCATGGCTGCGTTCGGGGAGACCACTCAATGGCCACGTGGTGAAAATCCTACACGTTGGCGAACAATTTAAATTGCATTCACAGTAGACTCACTCAGCACAGGTTGTTGTGAAGTTGTGGTGTTTTCCAAGCCAGCAAGTCTTGGTTTTGGATGCCTTGAGCTCCGCCAGGACCAACAGATATTAGGGTTGATGGAATTTATTCCATTCATTATTATTTTTTGAGTGATTCAAGTTATTTTGTTAATTAGGAGTGATTTAATTTGATTTGACACACTAAACAAAGATCTGATTCAGGGGAATTCTTTAATAAATTTTATAATGCCAGTATTCCCAAAGTATTTTTCCCAAGAAAAATGTAGGAACCGATTTTTAAAGTGACAAAATATAGTGCAATTCATTTGATTGAAGACAAGACACTACAGATAAATGTAGGAGTAACTTTAATCCAAAAACAATGGATAACACAATGGTCATGGATCTAATCATGGAGTTTTGTATAAAAAATAAATTTTAGTATGTAAATGATATATCCACTTAAATATGCATACATCCTCCTTTGGGTGACATTATAATAAAAGATCACATTATTAAAAATATTAACAAATTCTGGAATAAATCCAGCTATGAAAAATACATTACTTCTGTAAAATTGCTAAGAATATGGTCAAGAATTAACAAATACAATTGGGAAACATGCACTGCATGAATGTTGTTAGTTCAAAGGGAATTTTATTTAGATTCTAGAGGAAATGAGCTTTTCAGCTTAGTTGTGCCTAGACTAGGTGGAGCCAAGTCTTCTTTAAGTGTAAAACAAAAATTATTTTTCTGTATTTAACCCATTCACCAAGTGAAGCAGCGGGCAGCCAGGAACACAGTGTCTGGGGAGCAGTGTGTGGGGATGGTTCTTTGCTCAAAGGTACCTCAGTGGTGCCACTAGCAGTCTTGGGATCCTAACCCATGACTTTCTGGTCACTGGGCAAACTCCCTAACCACTAGGCCACCAGCTGGTTGCTAATATTTAGAAACTACAGTTAGATGTGATTGGAGATTTTTTACACTTTGAATTACATTTAAAAGAAGGCATATATGCAATTTGTCCAATCTTGTGTTCACCATTTTTCCACCTGTAGGACTAATAAAGGGTTATCTTATCATGAGCTATTCAGATGCGAATGTTTGGAAAGTCACTTTTTGGCCAAGTATTTATTATCATTTTAACTGAATCGAACCTGTATTAGAAACAAAAACGATTATACTAATTCCAGTTTCTTGATAACATCCAGATTATTCCATACTATGGCCTTCCAATGTACTAAGGCTTAAATTTGTATGAATTTGTGATGTTGCCATGGTTCCCCCAAGTCATGACTGAAGTCAGCAGGTCTTTACTCCATGAGAACATCTGGAGATGGGAAAGTTTGACTTTGACTACAGAATATAATGTAGTGAGTTATAATGTACTGATTGTCAGTCATCGCAGGCACTCAGGAGGCCATTTAAACTAAACCTTTTTGCTAATTTGCTACACCCATATTTCCATTTTCTCATATTCGATATACAACATATGGACAAAAGTATTAGGAAGCCTGACCATTACACCAATGGGCACTTTAACCAAACACATAGATTTGAATAGACCCCTGCTTTTCAGCTAGAACAGCTTCCACTCTTCTTGGAGGGCTTTCCCCAAGAGTTTGTAGTTTCTGTGGGAATTTGCGACTATTCATTCTGTAGAGCTTTTATGAGGTCAGACACTGAAGTTGGACGAGAAGGTCTGGCTCACAATCTCTGTTCCAGTTCATCCCAGAGGTGCTGGATGGAGTTGAGGTCAGGGCTCTGTGCGGACCAGTCAAGTTCCTCCACACTGAACTCATCCAGCTATGTCTTTATGAAACTTGCTTTGGGCACTGGGACACAGTCATGCTGGAATAGAAAGATTCTTCCCCAGACTGGGTCCACAAGGTTGGAAGCATGGCGTTGCTCAAAATGTCTTGGTATGCTGAAGTATTAAGACTTCACTGGAAGTAAGAAGCCACCTGAATTCATTAATTAAGATGTGTGTCCCAATATTTTTGTCCATATAGTGTATATCTACATTGATACAGGACACAGGACATATTCTACAAGCAACCAACCAACTTAAAAGTCTAATGCAGCTAATGAGAAACCAGTTAGCACTATGGATATGACATCATGTAAATTGCTAATTGCTGCTAATACTTAATCATTATGCTAGCATGTTTTTGGGCCATCATTTGTCATCTGTACACACACACACACACACACACAAATGATAACAGCCTAGCCTTGACAAGCTTTCTTCAAAGCTGTATATTTAGTTAAACTATCTGGTACGACCCAGCGGATCATTTTTATTTACACTTTATTTTAACCGGGTCAATAAGATTCCCTGTGCTAATGGCTACAATATTATGGGTGGAAGGGAGGAGATCCCAGATTGCTCATTGCTCTTGCAATGAGACGTTTCTATGTAAACCAGAGACCTTCACGTGGGCCAAAAGGACCAGACCGTTCCTTTGGATTTCAGTGTAAACCGCAAAGCAGTAGCGCAGCAAATACCCCAAACCTCAGCCAAGCCTTCCTCTTCCAAACCAGCAGCGGGTTATTACACCAACCTACCATTATCCTCTTCACCACAGCCCCTCTCTGTCTTCCTTCATACTCCCTTTCTTTTTTTTTTCAGCCTTACAACTGCATCAGATCACGCAAGGCACGGACACACAATGCATAGACAAGGAAGTTTTAATATGCTTTACATTTACAAACCTTTTGAAAAGTACAAATCGTTAGCTTGAATACTGAGCATTACTCCATTACGTACAATAATAATATTCAGGGATTCCCCTTGATGCATTGCATCTATACAAGTGAATAGTTCCAAACAGCTTTTACAAGTCTTAGGAAAAAAAAAAAAGAAACAAAAGAAAATGGGGGGTAACATATAACTTTGTTAGGGTAAATCTGTTTTATACAATACGTTGCCAATATTTCAGTACAATTTATCCGGAAAGCAAGAAGAGATCTTCACCATAATTAGAGCAGAGTAAAATGCTCAAACCTTCAAAATGAAGATAATATCACATTTCTGAGCAGAATCGGGCACATCAAATGGTCAGTTTTGCTTAGTTACAATTCCAGCGCTTGGAAAGCCCTCAGTTGCTTTTAATAAAAATCAAGCCCTTCAAAATCGTCTTGCATATAGAACTTCAACCACCAAACAGAAGGCCAATAATGCTAACTTTTGTGCTGATTTTTGGATGTGCAAATGCTAGTTGGTAGATTAGAGAAGGATATGGCCTTTATCTGTGCTTAGAGGCTGATTCTTATACAAGGCCAGCATCGATTCTGTCACTGTCCTGAGTTGCTATGTGGATCGTTTTCTTTTCAACCTTGTAAATTACTTCGTAAAATCAGGCCAAAGTTGTGCATTGTATGGATTTAGGCATCGGAGAGGTAGCCATCAAGCCTGGATCTTTATGTGCAGCAACTGTGATTTCCTAGTTGTACAAAATCAGGAGAAATACTGACAAAATTTGGACCAAAATGTTTGATTAATCGATTGTCAAACTGAACAAGCTAACCAGAACTTTCACTTTACATTCTAGAATAGAGTATGCCGGTAAGCGAACGCGTCCTTTTGGGTAAAAACATTAGCTTTTCGTACATTTATCACTATGCCCATGCCCACACACAGCAAAGTCTTGACTTTTACACCTAGTAAGCGTATCAGCGTAAACTTATTGGCATCACATCCTGCTGTTAAATGCGCTCTCAAAGCTTCTTCTCGAACACAATGTTCGTTTTTTTGTTCAGGTTTTAGAGAAATTTCAGGAACAAAAATGCTAACGCTTTATGACATAACACTGACATAACCAAGCCATGAACATGTTGTGACAGATGTCATCTGCTGCCATGAGTTGTTATGACAGATTAGGTCCATTAATTTAACCGTTTGTCAATGACCATCAGTGTTGGGCAAGTTACTTCAAAACTGTAATGCGTTATTTATTACTTGTTACTGTCATTTTACTGTAATTCGTTATATTACAATATTACTGTATTTAAATTGTAAGACATTACACTACTATTGTATTACTTTTAAGTTACTCTCACCAAAATAACTGGAAATATGGATTTGGCAATCTAAATGTAGCTCATGACGCTCAGT
>JBBPCY010000136.1:17153718-17163835 GCA_037974405.1 Brachyalestes nurse | reverse complement strand
TGATTGAAAAAATGCCAAGAGTGTGCAAAGCTGTCATCAGAGCAATAGGTGATGTTTTCAATATTAATCTACAAATGTAGCCAATAATAAAACAAAGGAAATTGTTGAATGAGAAGGTGTGTCCAGACTTTTGACTGGTACTGTATGTTACAATGTTCATAAGGTGGCCCCAGTAAAAGATTATCTGAGATACTAAAACAAGTATTAGACTGAACTAGGCTTAGCTTCCAATTCATAAGATAGACCCCAGACAACAATACATATTGTGGGTTGTAATGAGTATAGTGCTTCAGGAATATGCAGAACAATTACATTAAAGGACCATGTTTTTTTATTTTCTTGTATTTTACAGTCCCCTATTGGCAGGAGCCCTGTATTAAGCCTTTAGAAAGCAGCCCCATTCACTTGTATGGGCTAAATTGTTGTAGGTTGAATGGGCGATTATATGTAAATGTAGTCATTCAACACACAATTCATTCAAAACAGTTTCCACATATGGACTGTATGGACCAGATATTACATTTTTAAATCAGAAAATGTCTACATAGTGCGCGACATCTGGTTTTCCTGTAGGTGCTTTAACAAGTTGTATGACGTTACTCTGCACAAGTAAAAAGTTACTCATATGCACACTTCTTATAAAGATAAAGATAAATGTGCGAGGCACTCTTTTGGAGAAGTGAAATGTGGTGCTCAGTCAGTCATAACATGTCACTGACAAACAAATCCTGCTCTCTTTGTAACGAAAGCAGTTGTGGGATGAATAAGAGGCTCCATTTGAAATTTAATGAATGTGATGAAAGTCTAGAGGGATTGTGCTCCTTATTAATATGAATTAGAAAACAAGAGGAAAGCTGAACTTCACCGCACTGTTAAGGACCATCGAGTTATATGTTGTTGAGAGGAGAGGAGAGGAGAGAGAGAGAACTGGAGAGGAGAGGAGAGGAGAGGAGAAGAGAAGAGAACTGAGAGAAGAGAGGAGAAAAGAGAGGAGAGAGAAGAGAAGAGAACTGAGAGAAGAGAGGAGAAAAGAGAGGAGAGAAAAGAAAGGGGAAAGAAGAGAGGGGAAAGGAGGGGAAAGAAGAAAAAAGGACAGGAGAGAAAAGAGAGAAGAGGGGGAGGAGAAGAGAGGGAAGAAATGAGATGAGAAAAGAGAGAGGAGAAAAGAGATGAGAGAAGAGAGGGGAGAAAAGAGAGGAGAAAAGAGAGGGGAGAGAAGAGAAGAGAAAAGAAGAGAAGAGAGGGGAAGAGAGAGGGGAAAAGAGAAAAGAGGAGAGAGGAGAGGAAAAAAGCGAGGGGAGAGAAGAAAAAAGGAGAGGAGAGAAAAGAGAGAAGAGAGGGGAGGGAAGAGAGAGGAGAAAAGAGAAAAGAGAGGAGACAGAAGAGAGGGGTGAGAAGAGAAGAGAAATGAGGAAAGAGAGAAGAAAAAAGAGGAGAGAGAGAAGAGAGTGGAGGAGAGAGGAGAGAGAAGAGAGAAAAGGGGAGAGAAGAAAAGAGAGGAGTCCATTTAAAGCCAAAATGACCAAATATCAAAAGGACACACTGGAGCTACAAGGCTACAGTACCTACTGTTTTAAATAACAGTATGTCATACAGTGTCAGAAAACACATAAGCAAGTCTGAGATTCTGTTACAACTTGATTTGAGGGGAAAGTGTGATCATCTAAACTTGTACAGCAGGGCTGAGGGCAGAATCTGATTGGTTGAGAATAATGTTTACCATGTTTCTTCCACAATGACTATCATGCCCTGCCCCCACATGGACTGGTAGTGACCGACTAGCTAGTTGGTGAGCTTTTCTTCACAGATGACCTCCGTTACCAGTCCAGGGAGTTTAGTGTCAGCTCAAGTGAGTTTAGGAGTTCATATTCCGGAGGGAGGTCATTTCGAGGGAGACGTGAAAATGTTTGAGGAACGTCAAGTGCGGCGTGATTAGACCTAATTGTGCAAGTCTCGCAGCTAATGTGTGGGATCAAAAGTTTCTAGGGCTCCAATCATTCTAAGCCTTCACTGAAGTGCACGGCTGTCCATGTTCTCATGCAAATATCCTCAAAGTAATTTGGACTGCACGGTTCAAGGAATGAAGAACTTGAGTGAGGAATGATAACTGTTACTATGAAGGTCTCCACCTGTGAAGTGCTCATGGAAAGGGAAAAAAAAAATGTCAGAGGGGCTTCCCAGGGAACTGCCTTCATTGTGCCGAGTGCACAAAATCTTGATAACAAAAAAAATCATTTCAGCGGGATTAAACTGAGCCTCTCAAATGCTCACACATTCGCTAGCCAGATTATTAATAGAAAATAAAAAAAAAACTTTGTTTCCATAGCAACTGTTATAGTCCATATGGAAAGTGTCTGCTCCTGTTGCCAAGACAACCAACCCATGGTGAACTCATAGCTAAGCAATGCAGAGAGCTTGTGATCCTTCCCTAGCTGAGCCTGGCCCAATGAAAAACTGACCAGGGAGGAAGAAGAACATCGCCCTGGACTAACTGATGGATGGTTTGCAGGGCTCCGGTCTAATTTTAGCTTACATACTGCCATACTGCTGCAACACACACAAGCACGGGTCATTGCTGTAAATATGGAGTCGTTTCTGGGAATGTAGATAAAGTCAGTTCCTTTAACTGTCCAAAACGGTTCCTTAGGAGTGATCCATCAAAATAACCACTTTTGGGTCAATAAGGAAACTTTCAGTGCATGGTTCTTTGTAAAATCATCTTTGTAAATGAGATATCCAAGTTTGTTAGAGTTAGAGAACATCCACATGAAGGGTTGATACCAATTAAAGTTTGGTATCCTAGAACCATACATCCAACCCAAGGTTTAAGAACCTTCATTTTTAAGAGTGTAATCAAATTCTTGAAGAAATCTCACTCTTAGGATTATAACAATTGGGTATTCTTGATACTGGCACATCTTATTTACAAGCACAAAGAATCCATGAAAAAGTAGCTTTAGGAAACTACAAGTGCTTCTTCCAAACAACCTTTCCTGGAACCTTTATTTCAACAATGAACATGCAAATGTGGCCACTGTAAAAAAAGGAGGCTTGATTTCCCTTCCCCGGTTGCTCCCTCTCCCAGGACCTTCTGACTACTGTCTGATAACTCACACAGGCCTTCAGAGCCAACGCTGGGGAAAGCTAGCTTGGGAAATGGGGCCTAAAAATTCCTCACATCCTATCAATGACCAGAGGTCAGATCCAGCCGTACACAAGCTGACCGGGCCACTCTCAGCAAAGACTGGGCACATATGGCTGCCATTAAAAGTGGAAGTGGTTAAGAAATCCACAGAGAGTGAGAAGAAAATGGCTGTGTGTAATTGTTACTGGCATTAAGAAACATTCTGCCTTCTCTATTTAAGAGTTAAAAACAACCCCACCCCCCCACCAAACCCCATCCCCACCAACAGAGGAATACTATTAAACCACACATTGAAACGCAATCATTCTCAATGGCCTACGCAAACAGGAAGTAAATATGCTAAGCGCAACATTCACCACAGCGTTTTAACACCAGAAGCGACGGAAGCTAACAGCCTTAACAATTAAAGGAAACAGTAAATAAGAAAACAGAATCAAAACAGTGCTAGCGTCATTCTCAGCATTCATTACTGTTTTCTGACTCGACGAGAGCAAAAGGCACTAAATTACAGATGCACTAAACTAACACACCAGGGAACAATAGTTTTTGTTGGTAACGGAAAGTTATTGAATTCGAGGATTGCTACCTATTACACATTAATCACTCCCTACATTTTTTCTACCTAACAAATGGACCAATAGAATAAAATGTCTACGTCTGGCGGTACAATGACAGTGACAAACTAACAAATGCTAACTAACACTGTTTCTTTTTGTGTATTCTACAGTGAGACTATCAGGTCACTGGTTCTCAAAGTGAATTCTAGAGCTAAACGCTGTTGGTCATTAGTAGCAGTTGCAGCAATAAAACTGTATATCTCCATTTGTTCTGTATAATTAAAGTAATGCTCACAGCTATTCGAAATTTCATGATGAAAGAACCCTTTAAAATGGTTTAAAACATCTTTTCATTAACTTGCATTGAAAGTTTACATTTTTTTCTTCATTCATAGTCACTTTTTAGCTAACTAGGGCTGCCACAATAACCACGTCACGGTCAGGGTGGGCAATATGACTAATCCCGATATGAGAAATGTTCTCGATACATGATGCGATATTTATTTTTTGAAAAGATCTTTTTAATGAAACCTGCAGTCATTCAGTGTTCCTTAAATGTTGATATCACCACCCATATTATGATAATGATAAATACCATCATATTGAAGACCCTTAAAGGTGGGACGTTTTTTGGACTTGTTTTGATTCCTGTTTTTGTTCAACTGGCTGCTGTCCATTTGTCCAGTCAATTCGTGGTCTAGACTATGGATCTACTGGCACTAATAAGACTACTTAAGAACTAAATTTGCTCAAGAACTGACGTGTTAATTCTAGTTAAAGTCGGCACCATAAAAAAAGACATTTTGTTAACCAGCCCTGGTCTTTAAGAAGAAACCCCACATTAAAGTATGAAAAAGTGTCCAAACTTTTACAGAAATCAAGCTGCTCTCACCATGGGTTTGCTGAAGTAGTATTGTAAGAGAAACACAGCACAGACACATATTTCACACTTCACTCGTGATGAAGACACCATTGGCCATTATAATGGCTATAACACTTACGTTCCCAAAACATCTTTGAAGTCGTAGATCTCCTTTACGTCGGACGACTTCTTCTTCCAAGAGTGTCCGTCCTCTCCCAAGGGCATTTTGTGACGATCGAATATAGTAAAGCTGGGGGGGGGAAAAAGCACAGTTCAGTTATATGAGCTAGGACATATAATCACCTCCCTGCACAACTGTGGCCTCATTTTAAATAGGTTAATGTAATATTGAAACTATTGGATTTGGGACGTATTAAAGCTTCAGGAACTTTCAGCAAATCCGCTGGAAAAAAAAAAAAGATGGTTTTGTGTCAAGAACAACCTGACCTGACAAAAGATTCAAGACCTGCCACATTAACGACAGGCCTGATTGCTAGGCCTCAGCTTGCCAAAAATGATGTTCCAGGGAAATCTGAGCAATCAGTCACCTAGAAAACCATTAAAGTGTCAATCACAAATAACTGCAGGTGGCAAAAGAATGCTGTACCTGTTCAAGTGAAAAATGGGTGTTGGGTGTGGGCGTGTCATAATCGTGGGACTGTCAAATAAGAATTTGTTAAAGGAACAGTTGAGCTAAAAACATATCTAATATATTGAAAGAAGAAACAAATATAATATTTGAAATGAATCTTCAAACTTACCATGCCTTTGAGTACATATACATTGATGCCTAAACTATTTGAACTATTCTTAAATAATATTCCCAGCTATTATTTAAAGAAAAGTGGTCCCTTATAGTTACATGTGAACACACCACAGCATAGCACACAGTGTGAAATTCACCAAGTGAAGCAGGGGGCACCAATGAGGGGCGCCCGGGGAGCAGTGTGTGGGGACAGTACTTAGCGCAAGGGAACCTCGGTGATGACACTAGCAGTTGGGATTCGAACCCACAACCTTCTGATTGCAGGGGCAACTCCCCAACCACTAAGCCACCATTATTTTAATCATAGTAAGCATAGTAATCGTTTGCTACACTACGATCATATGCATACATAACAGTAAATATTTGGTTTTACTTCATATACATTAGGTTTGTAACTACACACACATTCAGTTGTGAGATCCTGCTGGTGTGGGTTTCCTCCATTTCAATTATGCAAGCAAATGAAATTTGAGAATGGAGAATGTTCAGACTAACCGTAACATTGCCTGTTTATCGTTCAAAAATGACACTGAGGCAATTTATTTAGAATGAACCAATCACTACAGACCTAAAATTCAGGTATTTATTTGGCCCTAAAAAATTATTTGGCTCTAAAAAAAAGCTCTGGTATGACTGATAAGGAATGTGGTACAGGGGTGGGAATGCATGCTGGCCAGGGGTTAAGTTGATAATTCATTCATCATCTTACTCTAAAACTTTCCCCATGATCTCATTATAACCCCTCTCAATGAATCCGGAAATGATATGGAATATGATGATTAACCAGTAAATTCCAGGACTTCTGTTCAGCAATTCTTTTCGTAAAAACAACTTTATCCTCTCCTGCTTCATAGTGGCTTACATGCAGAAAGTCAAATCTGATTATGGTGAAGTCAACGGGTGTATTCAGTGATGGTCTGCAACCGATGGCAGGATGCGGCCTGGTAAACGCTGCCATTCTGGTAGCTTTAGTGGATCAGTGTCCAGATTATATCCTGCTGTTGATGGAATATTTGGGAAATTGAGCACTCCGGCTGGCAATGGCAGAATTTTCCGTTGCGGATCCATTAAAAAAAGAGAATGTTAAATTTGCCATCATCTGCCTGCAGTCATAGACAGATGATGGCTAATACACAGACTGTGCTTTCATGACCAATATTATGGTCAACTCTGATGGCCAGTTCTCAAACACCTTTAATATTTAGGGGTGTAATCGGTTACCCTTTTCCATTCAGTCCTCAAGTCCTGAAACACAATTCAGTTTTTCCTCATAGTTCTAAAATTTTTACATTTTAGATTTTTCTTCTATTAAATTTGAAAAAAAAATTGAACACCACGTTTCTTGCATTATCAGCTGTGGCAAGATTGTGTACCATTCAACACACCAGTCAATCACTCACTCACGAGTGCCAGAATTTGACCATATCTAAACTAGTTTCTTTGAAAAGACCCATAAGCTGCATTTTTATTTTTACTCGGTGGTTCTATATACAATGTTTGTGTGGTTTTTATTTAAAAAAAAAACAAAAAAAACTTAGTTTGATTTTTAAGTGAGGAATTTACTATATCCTAGAATTAAAGTCTGTTTGTTGCTGCGCTTGATTTATAAATGACATCTGCTCTGATTCGCTACTCTGTATTCGACCACATTCAAAAACCAATCCAGGTAGAAATACTGCTTATAACTTCAACAAGGGGCTCCCCAGCAGTGCAACTGCCAACGGAGATCGCAAATCTGATCCCTGGAGATGCTCCCACCAACAGTCCAAGAGCCTCATCCTCTCTGGATGGGTAGGACAACAGCCCTCCCTCTCCCCATCCATTACTTAGCATGTTAGCAGCCAGCGTGGGTAACTGGTGGTTAGTTCTCTCCTCCGGATGCATTTAGCTGTCCAATTGTTGGCCACAGTTGAATATGGTGGTCTGCAACATTTGACTCAGAGGAAGCTGTGGTAGCCTTCACCCTCCAGTGTCTGCAATACTGTGTGTTTGGGGGAGGCAATGGGTGAAAAAAACAAAACAAAAAAAACGTATGTGAATGGTCGGGGCTAACCTGCCATTCCCTGAATAAGCAGATCCAGGTAAAGGAGTTGGTTTCTGTGAATTTAACTGCTTAGCGAATTTTGTTGCTTAACTTCTAAACACCATATGGACTAAGGAATGAATCATTAAACTTAAAATGTCAGTTTTCAGTGATAAGCAGCCTTTAAATATCTGTCACTGCAACTGATTTCTCTTTTGCCCATCAATCCCAATGATCTCTCATAGGTGTGACGTATTATTTAAGCTCTAATACTACCTGCACTGGAATGTGGTCTACTTGGAATTGATTACCGTGCGTGTGTGTATATATCATAACTTTTCTGATAAAGGATATTTACATTTATGGCATTTAGCAGACGCTTTTATCCAAAGCGACTTCAAAGAAACTACAGGGGGCAGTCTCCCTGGAGCAACTTGGGATTGCTCAGGGACCCAGGGGTGGTTTTGCTGAAGGTAGGATTCAAACCCATGACCTCTTGGTCCAGAGGCAAGTAACCTAAACACTGAGCCACCACCACCCCTACATATATAAACCTGAACTTCAGATTCTGGGGACATGAGAACATTTAACATCATCGGGAATCTGAAATGAATAGGTGCATTACAAATAAAACAATCCATTCCTGAACCTTAATATCAGCCGATTTCTGTCACGCTATAAATATGGGACAAAATGTGGATGCTTGTGAATGTATGGACTGTGCGGCTGTGCTGTTATGATCAATGAGCTGCGGATCAATGAGCTGAATGGCCGGGCTATAAACGGAGTGTGTGCCCTTGCGCTGTGTGTGGGGTCTCCGCTGCATATCTGTGCAGTAGAACACGCCTCCGCACGCCTCGCTGTAAGAGCTTTCCTGCGAAGCCACAGGAGTTCATCATCCATTTCAAAACGCATTAACTCCAGAGTCAGAGAGACTCTTATCAGCTTCTGATAACGCCGCAGATAGAGATGAAACACGGTCGAGCACAATGACTCGCATGCTTTACATATCGCTCTGAAACACCAAGAGTGAAAACAGGCACTGTGTCAGCAGCTTTGTATTCGATAGACGGGGAAAAAATAAAAAATAAAAACTGCCAACTATTTAACACGAGTGCTTGAAATCCATCACATTTATTGAGCGGAACTTCACTCCTTGACCATGAACACGGACCCCACACACACCAGTGCTCAAAAACCCGGGATCAATGTTTTCATGAATATCATACTGGCTATAGATAAGTTTGTCTTGAGACATCGCTTTCTTTCTGTTTTCTTTCATTTTACTCCGATTTCATTTATTTCTATTTCTTATAATTGCCACGTCTTTATTATCTAAACTTCTAATCAGTTTTTTTATTACTCTTTTTACTATTATCTCTCCTGATTCATCTCATCTTTGTCTTTAGAACTCTGAACTGCCTCTTGCATAAAATGCGGCTGGTGTGAAATGTCATATGACCATCAAACTTTATGATGATCAGTCGCCATGAAAAAAAAAACCGCGATTAAAATGATAGCTGTAATTTTATTGTTAAATGTATTGTAGAGTTTTCCAGCTTGGTAGCACTGTGTGATAGGGGAACATTCAGCTAGCAGATGAAGTTGACCATACTTGGAAAATTTATTAGAAGACACGACTGAATCTTCTGTTCTGAAGATTATGTGCTAATTGTGATAGCATAATTATTATTATTATTGTTATATACGCCACCAATGAGGGGCGCCCGGGGATCAGTGTGTGTGGGGACGGTACCTTGCTCAAGGGTACCTCAGTGATGACACTAGCAGTGCTGGGATTCGAACCCACAACCTTCTGACTGCACGGGCTACGCCCTAACCACTAGGCCACCAGCTGCCAACAATTAAATACAAAAATGTTACATAAACGTACGTTATAGTGTTTCCCCCGCACTACAGTGTTTTCCATTACTATACTAATAAACAGGGTGGAGTAGTGGCAAATCCCCCCCCTCCCTCCATGCTGGGAATGCACTTTGTGACTATTTTTAGGGGCCACGGCGGCAGCACTCCAGACAAAGAGAGAGCACACGGGGCATCGCATACACAGGGCCTTTCAAAGGCAGTAATCGGAGGGCTTCTCGACCAAAATAGCCCGCTTAATAACGGCCCATATTCTGGGACTCTAGAGATGGATGTTGTGGGTGATCTGCCAAACGCCGCTGCCTCAGGCCTACACTGGCAGACTGACCTAGTCTACACTTAATGATGCTCCACACTCTTCCTGTTTGCTAATTGATCACTGTCGTTGTGGAGATGCAAAAGGGAATTGGCATCATCTTGACCTGCTCTAGACTAAATGATCGTCCTCAGTGCATGACCCACTTTCTTTTAGGAACATCTCTATTATTATTATTATTATTATTATATATCAGTAAATGAGTGTTCTACTGAAAATGGATTTACTGAAAAATAAGACAGGAACTTATTTTTCCTTTCAAAGGTTACAAAATACAGTAAAACCCAACTCGTTCGCAGCTTCAGTCATTCGCAGAAACCGCAGATATCCATAGCATAATTATTCTTTCTTCCTGCCAATCTATAATTGTTTCTGCATTTTAGCGCTAAATTATTAAGAAAAATATAATATTTGAAATAAGAGCCTATCTGGGGTCTTTTTTACTGTACTTGATTTAAAGAAGAAGCTATGAAGCTTGGATTATATATATTAGGGCATTAACGACTCCAGATTTTTTCAAGTCGACTAGTCGGTCAGCAAAGTCGAAGTCGAGTCGACTAGTCG
>JBBPCY010000136.1:17112428-17130409 GCA_037974405.1 Brachyalestes nurse | reverse complement strand
CAGTTATTTTGGTGAGAGTAACTTAAAAGTAATGCAATAGTAGTGTAATGCCTTACATTTTAAATATAGTAATATTGCAATGTAACGAATTACTTTGAAATAACAGTAACAAGTAATAAATAACGCATTACAGTTTTGAAGTAACTGGCCCAACACTGCTTCCAAGCTAATGAAAAAGTTGCCTAGAAAACCGATATTACACAAATAACCATGTTAACCCTGACGTGCTGCTACAGAAATGTGTGCTTGGCTGAACACACAGCTAACCTGATTCTGTCTTTTGTAGAACAATTATATCGGCTTTCTGGACTTCAAAAAGGAGGCAGTTAAGAAACTGGGGATGAGGGCAAACACCTGCTCTTTCAATCCTGGCGTCATTGTGGCAAACTTAACCGAATGGAAACACCAGAACATCACCAGGCAGCTCGAACAGTGGATGGAGCGTAATGTCAAGTGAGTGGGCATGTGGGCATATTGCTAAAGGGTGAATAGTTTGATACTATTGCGAATTAGTTCATGTATAGTCAGTAGGATATACCAATGCAAATGAAAGCTTTACAATGTCTACATGTACCTTTTTATATCCTTTACTTACATACAGTACTATGATGGCAATCACACTTTGTGTCTGGTGAACCATTTATGTGTGTTTTGGATCATTATTCTGCTGAAAGATCCAGTGATGAGTTTTCTGGCTGAGATCACCGGATATTTATTTAAAGATCCCAGGGCCATTGGAAGATAAACAAACCCACACAGATACTTAACAGTGGGCATGAGGTGTATTTCTGCAGCCTCATTCTTTTTTTTTTTTTCGCCAGACCCCACCAGAGTGTTTGTAGCCAAAAATCTCAGTCTTGGTCACATCTTACCAAAGGCCTCTGTGTCACATCATATTTATACCCCAGAAACACAGGAAGTCCTGGATGAGATTCATCAGTACTGCCAGGAATCACAAATATCCGGCTATACAGTTACATAAATATAGTAGAGGAATCTGATCCAAGCTGTCGTCCTTGTGACTACTGTTGTGTGAATACCAGCCCTGGTGTTGTCTGCAGTAGTTACTTGTAGCTGTGAAGTTTTGTTCAGTTCGTAGCTTGCAGTAAGTCATACTGTGTCCTCAACCATATTGACGAATCTGCACCACCTTAGTAAAGTGACCATTTTTTGTGAGACGTGAACACACCACAGCACACAGTGTGAACAGGACGAAATTCTTTTCTGAATTTAGCCCGTTTAACCCATTCACCAAGTCAGGCAGTGAGCAGCCAGGAACACGGCACCCGGGGAGCAGTGTGTGGGGACGGTACCGTATTCAAAGGTACCTCAGATGTGCCACTAGAAGTTTTGGGATAAAGAGCTGGAAGCAGTTTGGGCGAGTATTGGTGATGTATTTTAGGTGGTATTTGATGTTACTTATTCTATTTTTCTCTGTTCCATCAGACAAGACATCTACAGCAAAGCTCTAGCAGACAGCGTGACTACACCTCCACTTCTTATTGTGTTTTACAAGCACTACTCCAACATTGACCCCATGTGGCACATCAGGCACCTCGGTAAGAAGTTTATTCCATTTAAAAAATTTTAAAAAAAAAGAAAGAAAGAAATCCAGTAACCTGAAACAAAATGCTTATACATCCACATTTTCTTTCTGATTGTTCTGCTACAAAGTGCCACAGAGAAAAGCAAGATCCTGGGTGTCTGGTCTAACAGAGTTTTATGTCCAGAGACCGGATTTAAGTTGGAATTAAAACCAAGAACAAATTTGTCTTGAATCGAACTTGGGAAAAATCATTTGTAAGTTGCAAATTGGGGCCCTCATGGATCAGATAGTTTGTTCATGACATCCCATAGATGGTCAAGTCAACACCTTGAACTCTGTCTTGTTTCTCACATAATTTCAGAGTGTTGATCAGACCAGACCACCGTTTTTCATTGCACTGTTCTGGTCGCTTTTATTGGACTGGGATCAGCACAGGTACTCTGAGCAGTCTATGCAGCTCCCATACACACTATGCTCTGTATGTTCTGGCACCTTTCTGTTGTAGCCAGCATTAACTTTTTCAGCAGTTTGAGCTACAGTTGCTCTTCTGTGGGAATGGACCAGAAGGGCTAGTCTTTGCTTTCCATGCACATCACAGCCTTTGGTGCCCATGACCCTGCCATCGATTCACCAGTTGTCCTTTCTTAGACCACTAATAACTACTGTGTACTGGGACCCCACCACAAGACCTGCTGTTCTGGAGATCTGAGCCAGTTGTCCAGCCATCAAAATGTGGCCCTTGATAAAGTCAGATAGTTACACTTGTCCATTCTTCCTGCTCCAAGCTCACCAATGTCAAGGGAAACTTTGTCATCTCAGCTATAGACCTGTATACAGTCTGGGAACTGAGATGGCCATGGAAGAAGGTTGAACCGTTTTTTGGATCATTATTTTGCTGAAAGATCCAGTGATGATCCAATTTCAGTTTTCTGGCAGAGATCACCAGATATTTATTTAAAATTAATTGCAAGAGAAACAAACCCACAGCATCACAGATCTTCCACCATGCTTAACAGTGGGCGTGAGGTTTTCTACAATTTCATGCTTTGTTTTACGCCAGAGTGTTTGTAGCCAAAGAGCTGTGTCACATCATATTTATACCTCAAACACAAGAAGTCCTGGATTACTGATAAAATGTTCCTAGACACTCTAACAAAGTAAATGACAAACTCTTCAGTTACATTTATTTTAATCTTTTAATATGCAAAAATTGTGCAAATGTTGCATCAGCAGTCAAGTGGGAAAACAAACAGGACACTGGAATGTAAATATGTGCACTTTATATGTGCAAATGGTCGGCACTGTTCACTTGCTATATCCCACTCCTTGTCACAGTCAGTGTTATTCAGGCCACCTGTCAGTGGTCTCGGTGTTATGGCTGATCAGCGTATCAGGTTTCTGAATGCCTTTCAAACTTTAGTTCGTCATATGCATCAACAGAAATAATATATGTGGCTTTCTTAATCTTTTTTTTTAATATAATCATGTCAATTCCAGTATCATTTTGTAATGCTTTATTAGTGCTTATGCATGTGTTAAAGTCCCAATAGATTGTCTGCAGATTTCCCTTCATATTCTTTCGAATACAGTCACATAAGCAGTTAGATTGGTACTAAATATTATATGTGATTCTTTTAAATCTGTTTCCAGGAGCCACAGGAGCTGGGAATCGCTACTCTGCACAGTTTGTCAAAGCTGCCAAGCTCCTCCATTGGAACGGCCATTATAAGCCATGGGGCAGAGCCTCCTCGTTCTCTGACGTCTGGGACAAGTGGTACATTCCAGATCCCACTGGGAAATTTCGTCCAGTTAGAAGACACTCAGGGGACAAATGAGCTTGGACACGCATTACTCGAGACACTTTGCACAACTATTGCAGCTCACCAGGACAACCTACTTTGTTGCATCAGATCTAGCCTACTGTACAGTATTTTGCAATTCCAGAGTATTTTAAGCCCGATACGAGAGAGATAGGAATAGGACACGGCATTCCTTTGGAAAAGCAACCTATAAGACCTTTTTATAGCTATTCTACATTGGACACTAGCTCTGGGCTGACTAATGAGGAGGTGAATTATTCACAGGACACGAGCTCCACTAAAATGCTACCTCAGGCCTCACTGTGTAAAATATATGGAACAACCCAAAAGGTCCAGCATTAGTATTTTTTGTTGTTGTAGTATTATTTTAACCCCTGTATATACCACTGTGATTGACACTCAAACCCGTCATCTGTTCGACACTAACCTTCGGGGGCTTTCCAAGCATGGAACGCGTCCACTGCCGACACGTTTTGTGCCATTTGTTGCTTATTTTGTTTTGCTTACAGTATGAAGTTAAAGCATGCATGTTTTTTTGTGCTCAGTACCTCTTACATGCAAGTAAAAATCCCAGACCAGCTAAACCCACTACTTTGCTCTTCTGTTGGTGGGGAAAGAGTGCCATTTTGTATACAGGGAAGCAGACCGTTCTGTATTTATGCATTAAATAAAGTTCAGGAAAAAAAACCTGGTAATCCTTGTTCAGCTTGTTTTAACAAAATTGACAGATCAGTGACAGGTCATCTTTTGCAAGTAGGGATGACTGATACTATCCATTCACCAAGATGCGTTTCGGTGACCTTAATATTTGAGTGAAATTTAATAATGAGCACATTGTCCAACATATGAGGTCTGTAAAATAGCTTTAATTAAGCTTTTTCATTTGAGCGCAGTTTACACGCATCCAGAATCTAACAGGTAGCTGTTATTTGCTGGGTGATTCTTAATCTACAAAACACTCAAAAAGCAATATTTCCCTCTTCTGGAAATGTTATTTCTGTCTGGCTACATTTCAATTAGTTTTGCGCAGGTCGACCCGTGACCCGCGGGTGCGGGCGGTTTTAATTTTTAAATGTAGTTGGTGCGGGCGGGCGGGTCAAAAAGTTACAAAACTCATTTCATTATCGATCTAAACGTGCTTTAAACGGTGTTCGAGATTTTTTTTCATGTCATGTCGGGTCATTATCGACGCCTATTTTTTCGGGTTGGGCGGCGCGGTTCGGATCTCTTGACGGTTCGAGTTTGGGCGGGTGTTTAAAAAAAAAGCCGACCCGCGCAGCACTAATTTCAATTACAATGTAAGTTTACTTTAGTGTAATTCTGAAAGCAGAAATCAGTCCCATCCACATACCAGAAACTGTCAGGCTTTTAAGACACTTAGCATAAAGTAGCAGCACTCAGTATTAATGCAGCCAATAATAACTAAATGTACTACTTAGCACCCTGCAATACTGATTAAATGTAAAGATATTTTCCCAATATATCGGCTGCCTAATTTTAAGGTACAGTTAACTTAAGTATGAAACCATCAAAGTATACATGTGACCGGAGGTACTAATGGTAATTCATCTTTCATACTGAGGCATTTTTACACCTCTAAAAATTAATCTAAAATTGTGTAAAGGTTAACAACCTACCCTCCAACGCCTCAAACACACCATCTAGACTTCTTGCACCCACATGCAAATATTACCTTTACACCAAAACAGTCAATTTATAAATGGAGTATTTTTGTAAAACATTTGTATTTTATTTTTGCAAATTTCAAAAGCATTGGCTTCCCTCTACTGTCTCAAAGCTTGATGACAGAATATAAATTGCCAAAAATGACCCAAGTCTTACTCTTGTAAAATTACTGTTCTGGAGATATGAGTTTTTTTGTGACAAGAACAACTGATGGTTCTTTAAACACACATAAAGACAAAAATCAAAGCACAGATTTTTTTAAAAAACCACAGATGGCTGCAAGTTTAATTATCTGCATTATGTACATACACAAGTCCCTTGTGAATGACAGCAATAGTTTTTTCCTAGATCCATTTCAGTCAAACAAACAAACCAGGCACAGACATACTGTCTTCACATATGAACAAAATATCAGCGGACCCACACACACACACAAGTGAAATCTGTTTGTGTAGACGATGTTTCAAACGAAGTCTGTGTTGAAATCATACGCGTCGTCATTGCTCTGCTGCGTAGTCGAAATATCAACGTTGAGAGACACGGTCTTCGCCTTTCCTTTCGCTCCTTTGCCTGTCATTAAAAAAAGAAAAGTCAGGGGGTTAAAAAAAATCAGAAATGATTCAATAGTTTCCAGTAGAGCAAACAGAAAATGACTTACGTGTGCGTTTCTGTGGAGGTGATTTCGGAGTCTGTGTCAACTCTGAGTCAGAAGCCGCTTTCTAAAAGGCATCAGTCATAAAAAAAAAAAAGCAAAATAGGTTAGGCAAATGTAAAAACCCTTTTAAGCTCTAAATATTTAAGCCGCCACTGACAGGGTGTAATCAACATTACTGCTGGGATCAGAGTTGGATTATTATGTCATCACAAATATATGTGACACAATGGACTCATCATTTCATAGAGTAATTTGTAATATACTTGTGGGGCATGAAACCACTTTTTAAAATCCCACAAGATAAACCTTCATTAGTCCCACAAGTGGGAAATTTGCATTGTAATGGCAGAAAGTGGACAGAAACAAAGAGCAGCAAAAATTTAAAATAGAACAGAACAAAGTAGAATGAAAATACAAATGTGCACTATACAATCTAGATATATATAAACAGGATAAATTACTGATGCCACAACCTTAACACAGTATCTGCTGACACTGACCAGGTGAATTTTCAATATGAAATCCCTACTTCCTCTAGAAGTTGATTGTCATCCGGGAGGGAAAAAGTTATAATGGTTATAACTTGTTTTTCTATAACTAACTAAATAAAACGTGAATGCCGTGCAATGGCAAATAGCTTTGATTTCATATTTGATTTCATTACATTAATGTTTAAGTTGAGATTTACAGAAATATTTGAACTGTAACTGTGTAACTATACTAAAGGGAACACTGCTGTTAAAAAGCTTCTTATTTGTTTAAAGTCTTTGCAAACCAAATGTTATTGCACTTTCGTTCATATAGCAGTACTTGCGCAATACAATTCGTTGTTGAATTTTGTGCTTAACAAGGCGATTAATCGCAGGAAGTAAGGTTGGGCAACGATTACAGTTTTTAATCGCGATTAATGATTTCCTGCGATTGGTCGCGATTAAAAGTTGTAATTGCCCAGCCTTACTTCATATATATGTAACTTTTAACTACAAACACATTCCCACTTATGAGATCCTGCTGGAGTGGGTTTTCTCATTTTCTGTAATGCGATTTGAGTGGCTGCTTGCTAAACAAGGCTTCATAATGAACTATGGATTTTTTGCTTGAACTGTAGTCTCAATGAATCCTTTTAATCAACTAATTTGTGATCAATTTATCCATTTTAATGAACTAATCAAAGAATAAAGCGATTAAAGAAGTGTCAACATGCTGATAACCAATCTGCACCCGATACTGTTATCAGAGATTAAAACACGCTTGAGACAGTTTTGAACCAGATTCAAACCAGATTGTGAGGTGGAAAACCGTAAATAACTGGTATTACTGTACCTCCTCTGTGTCCTTAATCTCCTTTATGTCCTCTGCTTGCTCAGTGATGTCCTCCTTCTCATCCACCCCTGCATGTTTTTCTGCTGGTATCTCACTGACGCTCAGAAGTCCATCCGTCATCCCCTTGGCGTTAAAAGTTATGGTGCCAGCTGGATTTGGAGATCGAATACCTAGAAAAACATGTTCAGTTTAATGTCTGTGAAAGTTAATAGAGCAGTAATAATTAAACTTTTTCAGTGTTCAGAGAACATGACAAACAGGGGTCCATAAAAAAAGTGAAGGTGGAACATACGACTGATAATTTGCTCGTTGGCCATCTTCATTTTGTTCAAGTCCACACCCTCCCGCATCTCCGTAACCATCGCTTCCGTGAGGAATGGGGGGAGGCCCTGTCTCTCTGGGATTTTGCTGCAGTAGTTCAGTTTAGCCCTGAGAGACAAAGACAGATACACACATTTACTTCATATTCTCTGTAGACGTGTCTGTTAAGTGATTTTGCTTTGCATTTAAAATGAACCATAACCAATGGTCACCTCATCCACACTACAACTAATAAAACCAATTTGGTTACAGATAAATGCAGAAAATGAATTCAGTTTGCCAGTAGAGATGTTAGATGCTAGAAACATTACACTACACTCTCCAGGATGATGAACAGAACTGGGAAGCATTCATCTTAGTTATAATAAATATCTATAACTATATTTACTATACTATAATAAATATTTATAACTATATTTACTATAGTATAGTTATAAAAAATAATTAGTTATAATATAGTTATAATATCTACAATATCTATTAGATATCTAATATAATATCTATTAAAAATGTTGATCAAACGATCAGTACGTCAGTCCAAATGTTAGATGTGTGCTGAATACAGTATGCTATAGTTTCCAGGATGATGAACAGAGCTGTAGGATCCTCTAAAATGAATGAGGAAGCTTGGAGAAACCGATAGTCATGTTATAAGAAATATTACATCTATAATCTCACATTTCAAAAATGGTGATCAAATTATGAAGTAGATGACAAAATGACTGTTAAAATGACTGGAGTCTCATTGTATGAACGCTCAAAAATACTGAATATCTAAAAGAAAAATCTTATAAACCTAAATAATTTAAGTGACTTAAGTAATGAATCATTTAAGAATTTTTATATAGTACATTTATTGTACTAAAATGTATTTCGTATGCATACTACATGATGTTATTGTATGGAGAACAAAGTATTCATTTAAGAAACCACTGAACAGCCAATGGGTCAAAGTCATTGGTTGGTTGCTGAAAGAGTAGTTCTAAATATGTGTTCTCATGCACATCGAAAAAATAATCATAAAACTAATCATATAAATTCATGGAAATGTGTGCTATACTTGTCGATAACTCACCCTGTCCAGTCATTGAGGAACACGGTTGCGGCCTGGTCCGTGTTGGGCAGAGCACCTTTCTGCAGGAAACCGCGCTTCTTAGCAAAGAAGGTCAAAAACTCCAGAGAGTTTCTGTAGTCTGGGACATTGTACTCCAACATGATCTAGAGGCAACACATCCAAAGTCTGTCAGAATAAATTCCATTCTTTAAATAGTTATCCTTCGGCAACTGAGCTCTTTTGGGTCTGTTTATAACCCAAGAGCCAGGACACAGTGGCACCAAAGGTAGAATCCCATGGAAAAATTCTGTTTCCCAAACAAATGAAACATTATGTAAGGAAAGTGGATTTTCTGGTGACAAATTAGCACTTAGATACTGAAGTTTAGGGGCTTTTTTTTGTACAGAAACACTATAATAGGGACATTTAAAATGTGTAAACAGAAATGTGTAAACAAACAAAAAAATAATAATCACAATTCAGGTTGAAGTTCTACTCACTTGCTGCTGGCTGCACAGTTTCAGAAGCCTCTTTACTGCTTCTGAGGGACTTTCCTCATTTTCTTCCACCTGCAGACTCCTCAAAGACAGCTTTTCTCCAGCATTGGATGGAGCTGCCACTATTGCTGGACTGTCAATCATCTTCACCCTCTTAGAGATATGCACTTCCTGCATGCATCTGTATGGGAAACAATGAAATGTGCTTGAACCAGGCATCCACTTCCGAATGGCTTTCACAGAAACAAACCACAAGGTTCTTTGAACTTCAGTGTTGGATTGAATGTAGACTCCATGGTCTTGGTCAGATCAATACAGCTCATCATTGTTCAAAGATGCCGAGAGAAAACACAACAAATATGGGTTCTAAATATAGTCACCAAACATAATAACCTTAGTAAGCTTCTATAATGAGTCACTGGTTGTTTATTCTCTCCACTGTAATGATTTGAATCTGCACAGCTGCAATAAGATTAGCTAAACAGCTTGTCACCAAAAATCCATCCCATAGAAGGCACAGCTTTTCTAGAAGTTCCTGCCACTTCTAAGAAACAAACAGGAGGTTTTCTGAGTTTTTAAGCCCGTACTGTGGCAGCTCTGTAGGATTTGAGTAAGCAAGTATACAACAGTGCCAGCCACAGATGGAGAAAATAACTAGTGCAGAAACAGAAAATAGTTTTACTGGCACATGGTAGGAACACATTCTTCATTTAATGGCTGTGGACAGACAGCTTTTAGGTGCATTTCCACCACCTTATAACCAGATGCCAGTAAAAACAAGGGCCATATTATGGTTGTCCTGCAATGGCTGAGTCTACCCTGCTCCCCAAAAAAACCCAGCCAAGAAACTGAAGGCTATAGAATACAGACTACCTGGCTCAGGTGTGCAACAAGGTAAAATGTACACTAGCGCAGAAACTCAACTCAATTAGGAAGGAGCCAAGGTTCTAAATGAAACTCACTTGGTCAGTCCTCGCTGCACACCAGCCATGCATGCTCTGATGCCCTTCAGGGTGTTAATGACACTGCTCTTCCCCACACTAGGAAAACCTGCAAAAAGCAAAAATGATTGGACTGAAAAAACAATTGACCTGAATTTGAGGAGAAAGATTTTGCAGGAAAAGATCAAAATAAGCGCAGTTTCGATCAGTAATAACTTATGCGAACTAGAACACTCACGTTTATCTTAGCAGAATGATTCACAGGAGACGGTTCTGTTAAATCGTGTGTTAAATCAGGCAGTCTTACCAACAATGCCCACTTTGAGCATATTCTCGCGGTCCAGCTTGTTGGCCAAGTCAGTAAGCGTCTGCATCAGAGAATCGCAGCCGAATGAAGCTCCTGCTCTGCTGAGGTCGACTTTTCCATTAGCAGCTCTCTGCTTCTTCTCCAGCTTGAACAATCAAACCCGATATACAGTCATTTACAAAATCAATCACATTTCACTGGTCATGAACTGGACAGTCATACTGGAGACTACAGTTAGGAATTAGCTATTGTTTACAACCACAACAAAGAGTTAAAAAAAACAGTAGCTTTAAGTACATTAAAATATATATTTTAGTTACATTTGACATATATATTAACTGTAATACATAATGGCTATGTATTTTCCCAAGTGATTAACAATCATTAGTTACAGAAGGGTAGTTTAACCAGCCGTGTTAGAGATGGGACCTCACTAAACTTTGCAGTGTTTGATACATTTTGAAGCCATTTTAACATACCACAGTCCTGTCCTGTAGGTGTGTAGATGATTTGAAAACGAACGTTGGAAATTCTTCTTGAAGATATCCAAGCCACTTCTCAAGATTGTCTTTGGGGACGAGGTCTAAAAGAAGAAAGAAAAGTGAACACACCACTGTACACAGTGTGAACAATGAAATTCTCTCTCTGCACTTCATCCATTCACCAAGTGAAGCAGGGGCCTGCCGCCAATGAGGGGCGCCGGGGTTCAAGGGAACCTCAGTGACGGGACTAGCAGTTTGTGGATTCGAACCCACAACCTTCTGGTTGCAGGGGCAACTCCTTAACCACCAGGAAACACCCCATATAAACCCACTGCACACTGGCCAGCTTTTTCCACATCATACTTCACAATTATAGACACAATTATACATCATACTTCAATATTATAGACACCGGTTCTGCTTCTTACCGATTTTTGTCAATACGAGCATGAGTCTTTTCTTCCTTTCGTGTTTCAACACAGCCTCTTCCAGCTGAGGACAGCGGCAGCCCATGGGATCCCTCGCATCCAGAACTTCCAGAATCACATCAGACGCGTCAACAACCTGGAAAGGACACAGCATTTTCAAGATCACCCACTTCTATACCTCTGACAAAACACAAGACCAAGTTGGTCATTCTGCAATCTTGCAACATGCTTGGCAGCAAAACCCACCACACTCTCTGACAGAGGGTCTTACATGCTGCACCAGACAAGGTTCAGAAACCACAGTGAATAAAAGTGCTCCAATGGGTGCTGAATAGCTTAAAGGTTACAGCATCCATTTCTGTATTCAAATATGAATCTTGTTTGTATTTTGTCCATTTTTCTAACATTGCTTGGAAACATTTATTTTATGATGTGGGATAATATCGCGATCATATCACTACTTGTACATGATTACTTGAAAAATATTCTAGAGGTGGACAGATTGGTCAACACGAGTTAATTGGAGACAGATCAAAATCTGCATTTAGAATAGATAAATATAAAAAAGAAACAGAGATGGAAAAAGGATCCTTCAATCATTATTGCTGCTGTGTAATTTGTCTATTATAGGACACACTGCAACTCTCCTGTTGGCAACAACTCACAACAAGAGTGAGCCCAAGTTGGAGATCATTTGTGTTCATAGTAAACTAATACTGTCATGTGAAATACATTAATAAAAAAATTATAAATGAATATAACGGCAAACATACACCTGTGCGTGTCTGCAGTCATAGTCGGTGCACTGGAAATAATACAGTATGAAAATAAATGGCCTTAGATTGTCTTCCAACAGTTTCAACAGACTGTCAGGTCTGGCAAGGCGAGACCTCTTCTGTTCACAAGGGTTGAGTTTCATTAAGATTTTATTGATAATGGTACTAGTACGTATGAAGCTCTTATACACTACTCTCCATAATATGGTGGGAAAAAAAGGATACCATACAACATTAGGGCAGATGTTTTTGTTACCCGTTTGCTAAATTAGCTACTTTCAAACACAATCTACAAAATCCAAGTCCATGTTGAAGGTTTGCAGCTCGTTTCTGTCAGGCTGAGTGAGATGTTTTACCTTCTTCAGCTCGCTGCATCTAAACGCCTTGCTGCTCTTCTCCTTGGCGACGGCTGCCCTCGCCTGCCTCTGAGCATTAACTCTCTCCTCCTGAGAAAACACGACGACAGCGTAAGAGGCAAATACCAACAGCAACATGTACGATCCTAAAAATCAAGGTCTTCTCCTTCAGCCACCTTTTTAACTTTCTTCGCCTTGGGCTCCTCATCGGCACCGGCTGCTTCTTTGCCCTTCTTCCTTTTTTCAGCTCGTTCCTTCTGCTTGGCTAGCCTGTTCTTTTCCTTCAGCTCTTCTAGCTGTGCAGTAGATTTAAAGAGATTTTGTTAGCTGTGCAAATATATACAGGCTATCCATCAAAAAGCGGCTGCCTGCCTGTCCCATCACTGAATAGTACCTCTTGTTTTTTTTGCTCTGCTTCTCTGAGGACCTCCTCCTTAAAAGGGGCACTGTTCGGTACATCGAGCTCTTTCTTGGCCTTCCTTTTTATCCCGCTTTTCTTCGCCTCTTTCCGCAGTTTTCTGTGGTGTTCCCGGACCTAAAACAAGTAGAGAGAGACCGCATTACTCCCAATGAACTGGTTAACACCTTGCATTTACAAACGGCATCAGATCATGTTCAGATTTCACTTGACTGCATGAAAAGCAACAGGTAAAGATCACAATCAGACCACATACAGAGGTGGTTAGAGATGGACCTTGACCACATTCAACACAAGTGGGACACAAAACGGGATGCAATGCATTTCCTATATCTGCGTGCAATAATGCAAGTCCTAACTTGTATCCCGTGTCCAAAAAGTCCTCTGGACAGTAATGGTGCTGACGATTTGCTGACCTTTTTAAAGGCTCATTCCCATGTGTGACAGTGCATTAAACACCGGTAGTGACAGATGGTCCAAAACCACTATAGTAGGTTTTTAAAATTAAAACGGTGTTCATGGGTTTTTTTTAAGCAACAAAATAAAATCTGAACCCATTTGACTGGGAAACCATTTACATACATTTTTCTTCATTTCACAACATCGTAATTCACTCCTACTTGACCATTTTCCAATCTCTGTTTATCCCTTAGAATTACAGATCTACCGTTTGTAAATGATCTGATCTGATTGTGCAGCTGCCAGGGGCGCTACCATGTGGTGCGCACTACAGTTGCCACCCCTAAGTACATTTGTATTATGCATGCTGTGTAAACATGTAATGTAGTCTAGATTTGTAAAAATTCACAATATTTCATGACGTGAAAACGATTTTGTAGCAAGATACGGTGGCGCTGCTCTTGCTGCTCTTGTAGCTTTGATCGCCATTGGATTGTGGTTTTTTTTGTTTGGTGTGCCACCCTAAGATTTGCTGCGGCCGCCACTGGCCACCCCTAGAATTTTTTTCTGGAGGTGCCACTGGCAGCTGCACATTTAAAAGGCAAGATGGGGCTGAAACACTTAGAGCCTAATAGCTTTGGGCTGAATAAGGAGATGTATGTAAATGTGTTTGCTTTGTGACATCACAAAACTATAATGTGAAAACAGATCGTTTCTGCAGCTTAGTTGCCACATATGGATGGGTGGAGTGAGCGTGCACTTTAAAAGTAAAGATCTACTCTAAATCCTGTTTTATTGTCATATGTATGTTAACACAGAATCAACGTTACAATGAAATGTGTTGTGCGAGAATAAAACATTTATGTCCAATAGACATTTAAGGTAAAGCAGTTTGAGCATTTAAATAGATGAGCTGAAGACAAAAAAAAAGTCAGATATAAGGGAAAATACATACATATACCGCAGGTAAAATAATTGAACACGTCAACAATTTTCTAAGCAAATATATTTCTAAAGGTGCTATTGACATACAACTCTCGCCAGATGTCGGGAACAACCCATCGAATCCACACATGCAAAGAAATCAAACCACAGATGTGAAATAAAATGGAATGACACGGAAAAAGTATTGAAAACGCTGACTGATATTTAATACTTCGTACAAAAGCCTTTGGTGGTGATGACAGCTTCAAGACACCTCCTGTATGGAGAAACTAGTCGCATGCATTGCTCAGGTGTGATTTTGGCCCTTTCATTAACACAAACAGTCTTCAAATCCTGAAGGGCCCCTTCTATGAACTCTGAGCTTTAGTTCTTTCCACATAGTTTCTACAGGATTCAGGTCAGGTGACTGGCTGGGCCAATCTAGCAGCTTTATTTTCTTCCTCTGAAACCAATAGAGTGTTTCCTTGGCTGCGTATGGGATCATTGTCTTGCTGAAACGTCCACCCTCGTTTCATCTACATCATCCTGGTAGACGGTAGCAGATTATCAAGGATGTCTCTGTGCATTTTTCCTTTCAGCCTTCCTTGAATTATTTGAAGCGTGCCAGTGCCGTGTACTGAAAAACAGCCCCACACCACGATGTTCCACCTCCAAACTCAAATGTTGGTGTTTTGGGGGTGCTATGCAGTGCCTTTTGACCTCCAAACATGGTGTGTATTATGGCATCCAAAGAACTTTGGTCTCATCTGACCAGACTATATTCTCCCATTACTTCACAGGTTTGTCTAAATGTCGTTCATCAAACTTTAAACATGCTTTTTCTTCAGCAATGGAGTCTTGCATGGTGAGCGTGAATACAGGCCATGGCAGTTCAGGGCATTATAAGTGGTCTTTGGCTTTTGGACAACTCTTCTGATACTTCTTTTCACTCCTCTGTCTGCAATCTAGCGGGGAGCAAGGTTCTGGCTGGTTTATGGTGAAATCGTGTTCTTTCCACTTCCGGATTCTCACTGGAACCTTCAGTAATTTAGAAATTCTCCTGTAACCAGTGCCATCAGTATGTTTTGCAACAATAAGCTTGCGAAGGTCTTGAGAGCTTTTTGGTTTTACCCATCATGAGATG
This sequence comes from Brachyalestes nurse, assembly GCA_037974405.1. Classification (NCBI taxonomy): domain Eukaryota; kingdom Metazoa; phylum Chordata; class Actinopteri; order Characiformes; family Alestidae; genus Brachyalestes; species Brachyalestes nurse. The sequence goes on along the minus strand of JBBPCY010000136.1, from coordinate 17,115,332 downwards.
TTTCTTGTGTGACACTTTGGTAATGATACACTTTTGCATAGTCCATCAGTTGGAACTGAACCAGCTGACATTCATTTGCACTAAGTGGCAGGATTGCTTTCTAATTACTGATTGATAGATTTCAGATGGTGTCATGATTTTCCATCCCTTTTTGCACCTTCCTTTCTTCATGTGTTCGATATTTTTCCCTGTTTCATTACATTTTATTACACATACCTTAATTTATGAACCTATATGGTTTGATTTCTTTGCATGTCAACTGACAACATTTGCCATTCTAAAATCTTTTTTAATGTTATTTCAAGGTTTTTAGACATTTACAGATGACAGGATATCCTTTACAGAGGACATTTAAAGATGACGGAACAAAACACAACAGGTTTTGTTCTATGATACACTACTATTAATGTATGTTTACATGTGGCAAAGCTGAAAAAGCCTTCATGTACAACCAACACAGGATTACAGACCATGTGTCTGACCACTGGCAGTATTTGCCATTCTAAAGTCTTTTTAAATATTTTAATATTTTTGGTGACAACATTCATTTTACCCACATTTTTTTGTACTATAATACACTACTATTAGTTTGTATTCACGTGTGGCAACGGTGAAAAAGCGCTAAAATCTTTTAAAACATTATTTCAGGCATGTAAGACATTTAGTTACATGTGACAGGATTAATCGTACCGATAGTTTTTACTGTAACACATTATTACTAGTTTGTGTTTAAGCCCTAATATCTAATTACCACTGGATCACTGACCATGTGTTTGGTCATCGACAGCATTTGTCACTCTAATATCTTTTCCAACATTATTTCAAGCATTTAAGACATTTACATGTGACAGGACTCATTTAACGTTACCTATTTTTTTTATACTGTAATACACTAGCTTCACTGGTTTGTGTCTAACGTTACATGCGACAGAGCTGAATAAGCTCAGTAAGCACAATAAACAGCAAAAAAGCATTTAAATAACTCACCTTTTTCTCTATTTTAAACCGCTTGGCACATGACATGCGCTTGCTTGCCTTCTTTAACTCTAAAAAAGAGAAAGATCACACATGTCTTTAGCTTCACGTGTGTTAGCATAATAGCGTCTACCACGTTTTGCCTTTTTAGCGACATAAACACCTAAACCAAGGTTTAGCGGGTTGCATTACATAGAAAACAGACAATCAGTGTAAAGCAGTGATTCGGATCTTTTTCTAAAATTCATAAATGTAAAGTTTAAATGGAGAAGACTCACTCGGACGCTTCATGGCTGCTCACACACGTGGACCGGGCAGAACACGGAGCTCGGTGTTTCCGGTTCCGCCCCCGGAGCCGAAATGGTTAATTTTTTCCTCTTCGTCTAATAAATTCAGTCGGGCTGTTTTCTCCTGAATGTCTGTTTTATTAACCTCCACACCCAGCCAAGAGTCTGAAACGGAACCCGAGGTAAGGTTCGTACAGTGCCCCGTGTGTGTAAACTCCCGGAATGTGAGAGTTAGAGCGGCGGGTGGCAGCAGGAGTGTGCCCGGAGAGGAGGCGAGCATCCCAGCTACAGCTGCAGGCTCCGGCCCCTTTGTGTCTCTGGAGCTCCTGCTGCTGTCATCCCAAATTCCACTCTCTAGCACCACAGCAGCGTCCTGAAACAGCACACCTGCCTCTCTTAGGGCTTTTCCTCTTACAGGAGTCTGTGGACAACACAGAAATCAAATTACTGTAATCATAAAAATGAATAATCTTGAGCTTTGTCTCTAATTCACAGTGGGACAAAAGGGAGGCAGAGCGTAGGGGACAATACGATGGAAAGGAGCATACTTACTATTTTTCACCTGTTTAGGTCTTTTCTTCAAATGACACTGTAGTACTGCAATGCCCGGTAAGACTAGGGTGGGTTTATGCCTCATATCAGCTGGCATTAAGTCTGCTATGTCGAATACATTCATTTAATAAATGTAATATAAAGTAATGTATGAATAACTCCATCTGTGTCTGAGAAATCAAAATACTGTGTTCATAAAAATAAATAATCTCGAGCTTTGTCTCTTAAGTGGTGATTATTCCCAAAGATTATTTTTTTGTTCATATTTTTTATTACCACAACAGTGACATCCTAGTTACAATAAATGTTGATGAACCTTTAGAAATGACTGATGTATTTAGAAATAATGCAGTATGAATTATAATCTAATATATAATTTTATATTAATTTATAAATAACTCCATCCATGTACGAGACAGAGACAGGCTTGTCAGAAATCAAACTACTGTGATCATAAAAATGAATAATAATCTTGAGCTTTGTCTCTAATTCACAGTGGGACAGTAGGGGGGCAGAGCTCAGGGGAAAGTACAACGGAGAGGAGCAAACTTTCACCTGTTTAGGTCTTTTCTTCAAATGACACTGTAATACTGCAATGCCTGGTGAGACTTGGCTGGGTTTATGCCTCATATCGGTCTGCTCTGTCCAATGCATTGGCAGTTTAGGCAGTGATGACTCCAAACACATTCTTTTTTATTCATATTTTCATTACCACAACAGTGACATCCTACTTACAAAGTTAATGATGCTATAGAAACTATTCATGTATCCGCAACTAATACATAATGTATGAAAAACTGTGTATAAGAAAGTTCATTAGGTCTTTTCTTCAAATGACATTGTAATAATGTAATGCCCAGTGAGACTGGGTTGAGTTTATACCTCATATCAGCTGGTATTAAGGCAGCTATGTCCAATACATTGGTCAGTTTAGGTGGTGATTACTCCAGAAACATACTTTTTATTTCACCTTTTGTTAACAGTGTCATCCTAATAACAGTACTATCAGTTAGGATATAGAAATTATTAATACGTTAATATCTAGTGTACATATATATATATATATATGGGCATCTCATTTACTATCCAG
>JBBPCY010000136.1:17077859-17105085 GCA_037974405.1 Brachyalestes nurse | reverse complement strand
AATGTTATGTTTTCAAATTATGCATGTATCTGGTATTATAGTGATTTTATGACAGATTATTTCTCTGGGACGCAAAATATACCACGGAGTGACCCCTTGACAGCTAGCCAGCACGTTTGGTTTCTTATCTTTCTAAATTTGTGACGAGAAACTACAAGCATCAGTTTGGCTGCTGCTGCTGTTACTGTTTTATCACATGAGCATTTGAGATAACTCGATGCAGTATGTGATCATTTTGACAATGCTAAGTGTGCAAACTTGTAAGCTACAGTAGCCATTAGCCTTGTAGCCTTGTGCAAAATTAAAAAAAGTAAACTTTGTAAAACAAGCATGCCTTGACTAATTGATAAAAGTTTACATCGTATAAATTGGATTTTGCAACCTTTAGCCTCTGTTTCACAATTGAAAGAGTCTGCATTAAAGTGTTTTTAAGGAAAGAAAAATATAAAACATGCTGTGAGCTGACCCAAAGTGATAGCAGCAGTGAAGGCTGTGGTCACTCCACTAGCTAACAGTACAGCAGTCTGCTGAAGATCCACTGTTTCCTTACTCAGCGCACCCAACATTACTGCAGCCAGAGCGGCCAGAAAGCCCACCACTGTGGCCTGAACCTGCACAAGAGAGAGACAGAGAAGATGTTGGTAACACTGGTAGGGTCAGAAGAAGCAAAATATTCTCAAAATCAACGTACACCAATCAGCCATAACTTTATATACACCTTCTCTACTATTGTGTAGGTCCCCTTTGTGCCATTAAAAAAGCTCTGACCCAGGCATGTGGTATCTGGGACCAAGATGTTAGCAGCAGGTCCTGTAAGTTTGAGATGGAGCCTCTATGAATGAAATTAGTTTGTCCTACACATCCCATAGATCCTGAATCAGATTGAAATCTCGAAAATCTGGAGGTCGAGTCAATATTTTGAACCCTTAGTCATGTGCCCTTTGACAGATCCCATTTTAAGAAGTTAATCAGTGTTCTTCAAATCACCTGTCAACAGTTTTAATGTTATGGCTGATCAGCATTTGTGTGTGTAAAAAGAGTGAGTGACCTGGATTAGGGCCAGATTGCTTAAAACTGTTGCTGTCCGCTGCTTGGGGTTGTCTAACTGGCCTGTGTTGGCCTACAAAAGGAGACAAATGTAAAACAGGATGGATTTAATTTTTGTCTAAATGGAAGCACTGGATATTATTGCTGTTGTCACAAAATCTTTTATCCATTCCTATAAAGGAATTAGAAAGGACACAATTGCGTACTGACCCCAGATGTAGTCAGTTAGCTAAGATATGTCTGGTGTCTGTATTTTTCTTTTGTAGTTTAGAGCAATTCTCATGATAAAAAACATTAGAAGTCAAGAATCACTTGAATGTTGTATAAATACATCCCCAAATCTTCTCTAGGTGCCCCTTCCAACTGCATCCAGCTATTCATTAAAATGGTGCAGACTTGCTGGTGTGGTTTAGGACACAGTATGACGGAGCTAAAAACCTGAACAAAATGTCAACATGTAGCCAGACATTTTAGACAAAAGGGAATTTATTCACGAATCACCTCAGGAGTAGTGAAACATTTTGACAGTCGTAAAAATGGAAGCATCTGTTGTGCCGTCAAGGTCACTTCTCTCCAGTCTAAAATGGTTGCTTGCAGTAGCAAAGTATTGTTCATTTACATACAGCAGAGTGAGTCATGCTACGTCCTAAACTACATCAGCAGGGGTATGTGGTCAATGTGTCACCTTAGCTGAGACATGGATGTGTTTTTTAGTGAGTCGACTCACTATGGACACAATCTGGGTGACTATTGACTTCTAGGTTTGTTAGCAACATGAGCATCCTGTTCTAAAAAGCAATAAATAAATAAAAGAATGGGGAAAGTTAGAAAACTGTGTAAATGTGACTTTTCACTCAACATATCCTACAAGTGGGCCATTTCTATTGGTCCACTCGACCTGACATAGTCTGACAATGTAAAGTAATCTTTACAAACCTTTACAAACTGTGTAAAACAAAACTGTTTCATGTGCCAGTGATGTTCAAATGTATTGGTTGTGATTCTATCCAGTGGCACAATTATATATTTATTAAGTTTAAATGCATTGTTTACTGCAAAAATCTATGTGTATTTGTGTTGGACTTTGGGTGGTAAGCTGATTTTATACAGTAAAACTAATAAACAAGCAAATAAACAGAAACAACAAACATAATCTAAAACAGTACTTTTTTTCTGGAACAAGTGTTCATTTTATACAAAAATTGTTTGTAGACAAAAAACAATTCAACACCAGAGTGTGTATGTGTGCTCACTGCTGTGGAGAGTCTGGATGCCAGAGTCATCTCCAGATTTCCCTTCAAGCCCACTAGAGCAGGAACCAAAATAAAGACTTCAGAGATTTCCTTAAACATTTCCCAGTGCTGAAATACACACATATAGACAGACACACAAAGAACGAATGCAGACACATTATGAAGAGAAAACGATAAACATGAAAATATTGATAAAATAGCAGTGCTGGGATGTGGATTCTCTATTCTCTCACTCACTCAGAGACACAGACAGATGGCAAACGTGTACCGTGTCCTTGATCTTTGTACTGTGTCCTTGATCTGAAGCCACCATACCAAGATCTGCCTCAAGGTACGGCAGCAGCACCTGAGCTGCAAGTTGTGCAGAAGGTCTCTGGAAGGTCAAACACGTCTGCTTACAAGTGAAGGCTTGCAGTTTCTGTTCTACATATCACAGCTCCAGCTCCAGGTGTGTGAAAACCATCATCAGTTCCCACAGTGCTGTGGAGATCCTCACTTTTGAAGCCAACAAAACAACAGTTCGAGTACAGCAGCTTTTGTCCTTCATCTCAGCTCCTGCATTATGCAGTACCATTCTATGGAGGATGATGATGTCATAATAGGACAAAAACACAGAGGACTGTGAGGTCATAATGGGGAAACACAAAGAAGATTATGACGTCAGAATGGTAGAACGAGGTACCATAGAATTAGACCTGTATATCTATGGCATTTTTTCCACTTATTTGGGAGCAGCTGAAGCCCCAGGAGATGTTAAAATCCTTTAAATGTCCTTGCTGCATAAAGCAAAAACAGTTAACAGTTAAAGTCTTTAAAGAGAACTGAAAAAAATGTTGAGGTGGTGCTGCACCTGTTGATTCCCTGCATTTCTCTTTTTCAGATTATTCCCCTGCTCTTCTGTCATTTCCCATCAGTTTTTTTGTGTTATTTTGTTGTAGGAGCAGATTTGGTCCTCCTCTGTAGAAGTCACTCTAACATCTGGACTTATATGCTCACACACATCCAGATGTGGACTCATGACAATGTGCAGGTTCCGCCTATGCTATTAAACTTTATGTAAAATTAAAAATGCATTGAATTTGATCCATTTGTGTACCTCATTTCTATAGAAATAAAACAAATTTTTGTCTCTGTTCACTTATTTTTTACAATAGTTCATGCACTAGATTTGATGTACACATATTCAATGCATTGATTTTTAGTGTACTTTCACAGCTTCTATCTAAAACACACACACACACACACACACAGACCGACAGACAGACAGACACACACACACACACACACACACACTCTTACTCTTCACTCTTTAGCAGCCCTGCCACAGATGGACTCCTGTGGAAGCAACAGCGTTGTCGGGGTCTAAAAAAGGTTCGAGTGCGCAGTGAGAGAGACACCCAGAAGGCAGCCAGCTTTTTCTCTGTGGAGTGTGTCCTCTGCTGATCGGCGGTCACACTCTGCAGCAGGTCCCCCTTCATCCTCTCACAGCACACACACACACAGATGACTGAAGCAGGTGCAGGCAGCTGATGATCCAGCAGAGTTTAAAACGTCTGAAAAGAGGCTTCCTCCTCAAGCAAATTGTGGATTCACTGAGTCTCTCACTGAGAGTTTTGTGTCGTTCCAGGTGGACTGGCTCTCTTCTGAACTGTGCTGCTGCTTTCAAGAAATATTCAGAGTCCTGAAGTGACGCAGGTGGGAGAGTGCTAGGGTGGTCCTCCAGAGATCTCTCTCTCTCTCTCTCTCTCTCTCTCTCTCTGTGACTCACTGTGTGGGAGGGTTGATCTGATTGTCTCTCTTCTTGACTGCCTTTCTTCCCCCTCTTCTATTACAACATGTAGTTTTAATTAACATTGCATTGCATACTTTATCCCTTCCTCCTCCACTCTGTCCCTACAGACAGGTGGCCAGTGACTCAGCAAATGCATGACCCTGAGCCATGACGTAGGAGTCAGTAACATCATGGCTTCTCCTCTGCAGGGAGGATGATTTTATGAGTGTGAGGACGTACCATTTGTTACGTGCACACAGATTCTTTGCACATCATGTCTTTATCTTAACTTCTTAAGATCTCTGACTATTTTTCAGTCTTTAAGGTTAAGGCTCGTTATTCATTTGATGATATGAATGACTCAGTAACTACTTTGAAACCAATGAAGTGTGTATTTATGAGAGTGAGAGGTACAAACTTGATGCAGTATGAGCTGATGTGACATGCAATGTGTCCTTAAGCCTCCTCTGTCATTGTAAGGACCTCTTACATAACAGGACCGCTGCACCAAAAGCACCTATTGTGACTAGAATGCTGACGTGAGTCACAGATGTCTCTTCATGGCCTTTTACCTGAAAGTCAGCCCTGCATGCACTGCCTTTTAAAAGTTACATATCAAAAGGTATTTTATGGAATTGAGTACTTTGGAAAAACATAAGGTAATACATGATACATAATGTACAGTATTGCAATACATTTAAGGTATTTATATTTTATCAGCCCTGATATTTGATCACCACTTTTTCAAATTATTCAAATTAATTTATTAAAACTTAATTCCCTGTGCTATACAGATTTCAGTCTTTCCAGGATCTGTTCATCACTCTAGAATGTAATACTACTATCCTAATTATTGGAAAGCTGACCAATCACCTGACACTCATCATCTCTAGCAAACACTAATTGTTCCAATATAACAAAAAACTATGCAGTAATACTGTTCAGTCTTCTCAGTGAAAATGCCTGATCAGTGTTTAACAGGACAACAGATTCAGCAAAAGTCTTAATCCCCACCCAAATCCTTAGTTTATTCTCAGTCTAATCTTTCTTTCTCCCTTCTGTGCAGTGGTGAATCATGACAATCAGTGCAGTGTAATGAGTTAAAGCCATAATCTAAAGGGAAAAAAAGCACTTATGTTGTAATAATGTTATTGCAAGGTTCGGCTGGTACTCCTATGGCATTTCAAGCACAAAGTTAATGCTGGTGAAAAAAAGATATATAAAGGGTCTACATTTACCAGCAGTTTGACAAAGTGAACGCTTTTTATTATTTGTTTCATTGTATTTATCTAGTTAAATAGAATTCCTGAAGCTGGGTCATATGGTCATACTGCATGTCAGGGTGACCATGATATCTACTGATGCCAATAAAATTGCCTACTTCCATAGACGTGACCACATGGCTGTACTGAGTATTTATTGAAGGAAAAACCCCAAATTAAGCATATTAAATAAAACCAAATGAATACAATAAATAATAAACACACTTAGCACCAACCTGTACTTCATCCAGCACCATTCCAGCGATGACCATACCCAGTCCAGCCAGGAGAAAAGGAATGAGGACCTGCTGAAGAATGACTGAGGATGATTCAGTAGAAATCACAGCCATCTTCAGACACAAACATCTCTCTTCATCTGAAGTGAGCCACCAGTTCTAAAACCTGTCCTTGTCCGTGTTAAGGTCTGGATAATGTTCTTCAAGGAATGTAGATGTGGTTTAGAATCCTGCGTAGAACTTTATCTATTAAAGTCACTCTGTGAAGAAAACATTTTTTCCGATGTTCTGCTATTAATAGTTTCCTTTATTCTCAATAATTCAACACCTATCCACAGGTTAACAGGAATCTGAATGACAAGGCCTGCATGCACTGGACAGCAGCTACTGGGAGGGCCTTCCCATGCTCTGACCTCCCCCATACTCACTGGTCAGCAATCAGCTCTTTTGGCCCAATGTCCAAATAAAGCAGTGAGAGAAATCATGGACCTCACAAACACTGTACACCATAAGTATGAATGATGACCATTCAACATTCTCAACATTTCTTCCATTTGGAGAAACAGGAATGGGCAATCATAAACTACCATATAAATACAGCAACAAGAAAATAACACACTCAATTATTTATTACTTGAGGCACATGGAAAAAACATTACATTTTAAAATGGCAGTAATCATAAAATATATTTAAAAATTTTGCAATATAGAGAAGTACTTTAAAAGGTTTTGTCAGTGTTTTTTTTATCTGCTTTGTTCATTCTGTAGTATGAAATATTAATTTACAAAATGAAGCCATGTTTGAACCAGCATTAAAATTAGTCAAAAATACAAATACTAGGAGGGTATAAGAGCACCATTAAAATGAGGTGAAGTGAAAGGCATACAGCTACAGTGTGATTCACTCAGAAATTTTTGCTACAGCAATTAAGTAGTCAAGTAGTCACATTTCATCTCAGGTTTTTGCAGCATTCTTAAACAGTAAAATTCCCTTCGTCCCCTAAGGCATTTAGGTTCGTTGCCACTGTTTACTGAAGGCGCATTAATACTCGATTGTCACAGCTTTAGTCTTCAGATATTCATTGAGAGCCTCTTGACCTGTTGGGGAGAAGATGTTCAGATAGGTATGGTAAATCATAAGGATGACATTTTTATGAAATTTCTATTCAAAAATGCACATTTTAAAACAAATAGGCAAAAAGATACCAAAATGAAAATCGTTTGTTGTTATGAAGTCGCAAAGTAACATTTGTATATTATGTGCATCAAAGGTGATCTGTGCCTGATTGTTCAGATTTAGTGATTTATTTTTGTGTTTTAGGTATATATTTTTCAAAGTGTTTTTCCACAGGGCAGTGTGGTACTGCAGGCGATGGATATAAACCAGTGATTACACATTTCCACTGCCAAGTGAACTGCAAGGCACATTGATAACTGCACGGCATTTCGTTACTATATCACCTAAATTCAAGCTAAATTGTATGCTCAGGCTAAAAATTGTTTAAAAATATACATAACACAAAATTACACGTATCATAAGTACATTATAGCACATATTTGCATACATTAAATAATGGAATATTAAAAGGAGTTTAAATATATACATATATTGAAATAATTGGTAACCCTTTACTACTTTCTGAGGTGAAACAGACTAAATCAGCATTGTAACTGCAGCTTGTTGCAATAAGCCTTTGTATCAGCTGCTGTGTACATACACACATTGCTGTCTTACCCAGATCCTTGCCGAAGCCAGACTGCTTGAAGCCGCCAAAGGGGGCAGCCACGTCAGTTTTGTTGTAGGTGTTGACAAAAACTGTTCCAGCCTGAAGCCTCTCACTCACATACAGAGCCTTACTGATGTCCCGCGTGAACACTCCTGACGCAAGACCATACTCTGTAGCATTCGCCCTCCTCAGCACCCCATCTACATCACTGAGAGAGAGAGAGAGAGAGAGAGAGAGAGAGAGAGAGAGAGAGAGAGGTGAGTCAAACAAAATGAAAGAGAGAGTGAGGCATATAGAGGAATACACCAGTGAAGGAGGAGACAGGGAGACAGAGACAGAGAGAGAGAGAGAGAGAACAGTGCCATACTCACCCATCCTTAAACTTGGAGATGATCATGACAGGACCAAATGACTCCTCAATAGCAATATACATGTGATCTTGCACATCAGTGAACACAGCAGGGTCAAAGAAAAAGCCTACAATGGGGAAAAATCAAAAGCTTCTTTAAACTGTATGAGAAACATGTTATAATCTTTACTTGAGGCTACTTACTTTCATGAACTATGAACTATGGAACTGTTGCACATTTCAAGAAAAATTCTACAAAACTCCAAAAAGATATTTTCCAGTGGTCAATATTGACTACTTCATTACATAAGTAAAGAAAGCATCCTCTCTTCCAAAAGGCAGGACTATTTTAATGGTTAGCCCTGTAATCTGGTTTTTCTTCAGAGTAATATACAGTCCATCAACACAGTTTTGACTTAAAAATATATTAAAACAAACTCACACTCAGCCATTAAGCTCACCTGGCCGGTTGACCTGTTTCCCTCCACACAGGAGTTTGGCGCCTTCTTTGACCCCTCTCTCGCAATATTCCACCAGTTTGTCCAGGTGGGCTTTATGGTTTTGAGGACCGTGGTCTGTGGAGCGATCCAGTGGGTCACCTATCTTCATCTTCTTCACTTCTTCAATCTACAGAGATAAAGCATTCTGCTGGAGTCTGACCTCCTGGATGCTCATAGTCGTTACAATAAAACAAACGTGACTCCTGTTGGTCACTGACAAGTTTGACACCCAAGAAGAAAGAGCCCTCAGTTGATCCAACTACTGCATATTGTTTTAACTAAGGATTTCCAACTCTGGTTTTTCAGTACCTCTGCCCTCCATATTTGAAAGTTTCCCTGCACTACCACATCCACTTTAACTCAGAAAGACTTTGTGTATTAGCTGATTCAGAAATAGTTTATTCAGGAAAAAACACCAATATGTGTTTAATAAGGCACTCAGGACTCAAGACTAGGAACCATTTGTTTCATGCAGTGAAAGAAAGCCTGATATGTTTCATTTGATTGTATTTTTGCATCCTAAAACTGTAAATGCAAATTGCTGTGTATCTTACCACTCTCTGGACAAAAGTATCATGCAGGGATTCTTCCACAAACAGTCTGCCTGCAGCGATGCAGTTCTCGCCTTTATTGAAGAACACTGAACTCATCCCCTGCACACAATCAGTGACGGTGTGAAGAGTCTGGCTTATGGGCTTCAGGCTATTCTAAACATAGCTATCATTACACTACTATAGAATTTAGAGCATTCGAATTGCATTCATTACCCTGCAGTAAGACAATTGATAAACTGTTAAGTGAAAACACAAAAGAATCTCAAACCACTTATGAAAATGACTTTATATCAGTGTGGAAGTGAAACGAAAGGCACTCTGACCATTCTGACTGCTTTATCCAGGTCACAGTCGCTGAAGATAATGAGGGGGGATTTACCCCCCAATTCCAGAGAGACCTTCTTCACATTACTGATCGCACAGCTGCAGGACACAAATGCACACAACAGTAAGCAAACGGTCATTAACTCAGCACTATCAAGCACAGTTTCTAGGTACAGGTCAAAGTTCTCTCACCTCTTCATGATCTGTTTGCCAATCTCAGTGGAGCCAGTGAAGCCCAGTTTACGCACGTCAGGGTGGTCCGACAGCCGCTGGCCAGCCAGAGAGCCTGAAGCATACATGTACGTGCACAACCATTCAAAAGTTCATTCATTAAAATAATATTTATTGCTATTTAGCAAACAGTAAAATAATAAACATACAACAAATAGTTAAAAATATGAACTCTAAACAAGACACCATTTTTCAGTAATAAATGGTAAAATAAAAACTTAAATATGATAAACTACGAAAACTATCCATTGGATATTTTACTCAATATTTCAATTGTTTTGACCACAACACAGTAAATACAGTATTCATAATAGAGTTACTCATTTTCTGTTATTTCCTCTCATTTGATCTGCCTTGAGATTTCATCACTATTGAAATGCAAAGCATTCTGGATCTACATTTTATTTGAGCTTTTTTCTTTGTGCTGTGCTCAGTACTGTTCATGAGTCTGGATACATTTTCATTTTTTGAAACCTGTGAAGTGGCACAGGACTAGCACATAAAAATCATTTAATACATTTGACAAAAAAAGCAGACTAAACTTTAAAAATGCTTTAATACTGTCTTCTGTAAATGAGTTATTAACTGTTTAATGAGTTGTTTAATTGTAATATTTCAGTAGCAGCATAAACCCTTTAAATGACCAACATGAACTGGAACATTGGTTAAAATAACCCTAAAGCATACCAGATCCAGGCAGAATATTGATCACTCCCTTGGGGAACCCTACCCTCGCAGTCAGTTCAGCGAACTTTACAGCAGTCAGAGGGGTCACCTAGAGTTCAGTATTTAACACAGAGACACATACAGCTTTAACCAGTTTTGTCACTGTATGTGTATGTTTGTGTGCATATTACTGCTGTAATAAAGAAAGCAAGCTGCCACCAGGACATTAGATTCATTCTTGAGCTCTTGACCTGTGCAGGTTTCAGGACAACGGTGTTCCCAGCAGCCAGACAAGCTGCAGTTTTCCACGCCAACATCATCAGAGGATAGTTCCATGGAATCACAATGGCACACACACTTAACACAGACAAAAATAATATAATGTTCATATAAATGCCTATTACACAGGTCAACAGGTCAAAATCATCAGAGATAAGTTAATGTGGGTTTTGTAGTGTATCTCATGCTGGTTTTTAAACCTGAGTGTAGTTTTTCCCTAGCATGTACAGTTTTTGTGATGAAGCTAGTTATATATTGCATGATAGTTGGTATAATTAGCATATAATAATCATATGCTAAGTGTTTTTGAAGAAACAGTGGTTGCGGACTGACACTGATCATTATATCTATGCCGCAGTGTGCGCCTATCTGACTTCGCACTGAAAATATTGAAACAGTTACTTGATTGTTGCCTGTGGTTTAATAAAAACCACATGCAAGTCTATTGCAAATCTAATATTACTCATAATTCAAATAGTTTTTTTGTTGACCTGTGTAATAAGCTTACAGCCACCTCTTACCATTGTGCAAAACAAGAGGCATCACACTCTTGCCTGTAACTACTAATCTCACACAGACATTCTTATGTGGTTTATGACACTTGCTTCCATTGGCAAGTAAACCTGCATTCGAGGTAAAGTTGTGTAAAATTGAACTACCCCTTTTACTGGTCGCTTACATTGTACTTATTATGTTGTTTTCTCATGGAAATGTTAGACATGTGTATAATTTTGTGTTTTTGTGCACGTTTATAACCGCAAAATGTGAAAGAATGATTTACTTGTGTGCTTTGGGATGTAATGTTCTATCTGCAGGAGAAGGAGGACGTTCCTGTGGAGGTTAGCAATGGCGAACCAGGCTGCCAGTATTATGAGCAGCTGTGTTACAATGACATGTGGCTGAAAGTGGGCGACTGCGTCTACATTCGCTCTCACGGCCTGGTGCGCCACCGAGTGGGCAGGTAGAGCAAATGCATCCAGCAAGATGTTATTATTTGATATTTATGACCAAGCGTATTCAGCATAATTATTGAACAGTGCCTCTCCTCCTGTAAACATGATCCCTAGAAGAGTTTAGTATGAGCTGTTTTATGATACATAATGATACTGTGGCACCGGACTACAAACTGATCTTCTTGTGGGTTTGTGACTGTAACAGGATAGAGAAAATGTGGGTGCGAGATGGGGCCGCCTACTTTTTCGGGCCCATCTTCATCTACCCTGAAGAGACTGAACATGAACCTACAAAGATGTTCTACAAAAAGGAAGTGTTCCTTAGCAACCTGGAGGAGTCCTGCCCAATGACCTGCATTACAGGTATGCTTCAAACCTCCTAGTCCTTCATGCATCCTTTTTGGGCTTATAAAGTTTAACTTTTTTTTTTTAATTAAATCAATTATCGTTGTAAAGTTTAACACTCTCAAGTGCCAGTGCTTGGACCCCACCTCTCAGGTTGGTGTCCATACTTCTTTAAATCACTTGACCTGACCAATTAGCTGATTATGATGTGCCGAGTCAGGGGTGTTGCACAGAAACTCATTGGATTAGAGCCCTGAGTTTGCTGTTCTATATGGAACTGGATTATATTATCATCTCCCATAACTGACTTGTCTGTTCCCCAGGGAAGTGTGCGGTGTCCTCCTTTAAAGACTACCTGTCGTGCCGTCCAACCGAAGTGCCAGAGGAAGATGTGTTGCTTTGTGAGAGTCGTTACATTGAGAGCGAGAAACAAATGAAGAAGTTTAAAGGCCTCAAACGCTTTTCACTCTCTGCCAAAGTGATAGAGGATGAAATCTATTATTTTAGGCAAGTTATAGATATATATGACTGCATATAATAGTTACATGCACACACACATACATATATAACTTCTTTACAATTTTGTTTAAATCATCTTTTTAGTGCAAAAATACTATTTTATGACTGTCATACTCTTTGGTATATTGTAAATGAAATCAAAAGAAGAACATTAAATGACAAATGTTTTACTGCTACAGGCTGCAAAGTGCCCAAAGACACAAGGAACCTAGATAAAGGTGTTCTAACCACTCACCATTCAGCACCACCAGTATACTGATCACCTGTTATTTCCGATTACATCTGCGTGTTTCTTCACTGGTAAAGCTTAAAGTCTGGATTTTGTTAGGACTACTACTCTACAGTCAGAATAAGGCAGTAAAACTCTTTTTAATGCTCATTTAAGTAGATGGGGCGAGTCTTCAGTGTCACCCAGGAGACATTATCAAGTGGTTGTTCTCTTCACTACAAACTCTCTGGTAGAATACAAACATACTCTAGTGCCCTAGTACCCTTTTAACATTAGTGTGGAAAAATGATTTACTTGAATAACAAGTAAATCATTTAGGATATATGTAGTCTGTTCTGGATAGTGGCTTAGCAACTGCTGGCAACAGTGATAAGTGACCCATTTCTCAATGATTATCTGACAATGTTGAGATACCCTTAATGTTCTGATGCTAATGGGAGATGCCTCATAGTCCAGTGGTAAAATTTGTCACTTACACATTTCTACTTCTATGACAGAAAGCTAATAGTGCCTCAGAAGGAGCCGTCTCCCCTGCTGGACAAGAAGATCGAGGAGCTGGAAGCCAAGTTTGCCGACATGACGGATGAGGAGCTGGAGGACCTGGGTGACGATGATGGTGAAGGCTCAGATGCCCAAGGCATGCCTCAGCTGCAGACACCACTCTCCAGTGATCTGGACATAATGCAGTATTCCTCTGCACAGGTGGGTGGAGCCTTGACAGACTGTTCCCATCATCATTACATGAAATGCAGTACAATTGACTATATAACAATGTACTCAAAGATTTGTTTTAGTATCTGGAGAGTTGTACGCGAAAGATGGGGTATGCGTCCTCTACAGGGAACATATCTCTTGGAAAAGTACTGTTTATTTGCTGAATATCCGGGTAGAAAAATGATGTTTCAGTATATCAAACTCTGAAGGATGTGTACTTTTTTGTAATAAAATATGTAATTGAACTGAGTTTTCAGTTTTCAGTTTTCAGTATACAACCTATACTGCCCATTAATGACTGGTAATGACTATGCATTATACAGATTTCAGAGAGTGTCCAGTCTTCTGTCATGTTATTAATAGCTCGTCAAAAGCTTACATTCACTACATCTTTCACTTTGGTTTTGACAGTCCACACCCAAGTCCATTAAAGGCCTTTCGAAGAAGGAAGGGTCAAAGAGGAAGATCAATATGAGTGGCTACATTCTGTTCAGCAGTGAGATGCGGGCAGTGATCAAGGCCCAACACCCAGATTTCTCCTTCGGGGAGCTCAGCCGCCTTGTAGGCACAGAGTGGAGAAACCTGGAGTCAGCCAAGAAAGCAGAGTATGAAGGTCAGTGCAGTTCAGAGAGTCTGAAGTTTTTTTTAAGTAAATACAATTCGAAAAGGTGCATTTACTTTCTGTACCATTATGTATTTCGGAGTGAAAGGTACACTATATGGACTCACATCACAAATGAATATGATGTTGCTGCTGATCAATCTCCATACAGATAACGTGATGAAAGGAAACCAATTAATAACTTCTTCTTGTTACTTAAAAACTCTGTCTCTAGTATATGCCAGTCTATCCTGTATGTGTTAATAGTGAATAAAATGGCTATAATCAATATAATCAGTATGACGAGAGTTTGCAGACTTTGCAATGGGAGCGAACTTTGGTTAGGAGATATACAGCACTCACAGTTATACTGTGATGTGACTGGTCACACTGTGACTTGATCATGATCATTTCTAGATTTCTAGATTCTGAATGTATAGATTTATAGATCCTAATCAGCGTTCTAATATCTGAATGAGGAAAAGCCTGGGCTTCTCAGTGTAAATATGTTTGTGTGTTTGTTTCAGAGCGGGCAGCTAAAGTAGCCGAGCAGCAGGAGCGTGAGAGGGCGGCTCAGCAGCAGAACTCCCCGAGAGCAGGTACCCCAGTAGGGGCGCTCATGGGGGTGGTGCCCCCTCCGACCCCTATGGGGATGCTTAACCACAGCATGACACCTATGGCAGGTAACCCCTCTCAGATGCCGTGGATACACCTGACTGGTGCCACACAGAGCTGCAATAAGAAGCCTAACTGCTAATACGCTTCATTTCACCAGCCATTCCTCATCCCTCCTAATTCATCCTTAATAACGTTCGTCACTTTATGTTTTCAACATCTGAAGTTAACAGCTTTAGAACACGATTTCGAATGCATCATTCTCTTCACATCTTGTTGAAGTCTCTGACTTTAAAGGAATACTTGAATGTTTTTCAGGCTAAATCTCTTTCTGCCACATTGTTCTTAGTCCTTGGGCATGTTCTTAACTCATATACAAACATAATAGAAGTCAGTGATGAAACAGCCATCCATTGACTTCTATTGTCGGTGGCAGTTGACCATATGATGTAGATGAGGCAGACAGAGATCAGAATGAAAAAATGACTATTCCTTTAAGTTACAAATTTGCATGTGCATGTAATCTAACAGTCCATGTAACACTTAGTTCTTATAAATATGTTTTGCTGTACCAAGCCAATAAACAGTCTGTCTCTTTTGTTAGGCACATGCATGGATTTCACTCCCCATAGCTAGCTGCATGTTTTACTGATGCATGGATCTCTTGTGTTGCCATCTTCCCTCCCCTCGCTCCTCAAAAGGCATGATTGGTAGCTACCAGCCGCCCATGCTGACGCTGCCAGCTCCCGTTGATAGGATTGTTAGTATGGCTGGCATGCTGCCACATCACATGGAGGTGCCTGTCTTACCCCACCACCTCCTACTGGGCATGCCCGGTTTGCCAGGCATGCCATACCCGGGTAAGGACAGCTCCACAGCCACATGCCCGCCCACCACCTCTGCAGTTGCTTCCTGTCTGCCTCTCTAACTCAAACTGGAGGGGCTACCTGTACCATAGGCCAAGGGGCTTGCGCTAACCGGCCCTTAAAGACTGGATTACAGTTGACGCCACGTTTGAGGACCCTGTCATCCTCATTTGAAATCAATGATCAGCTAAAACATGTAGTAATACAACTGTAGTATCCAGTATTACACTCTAGTAGCAGACTTAAACATTACAGAATAAACATCCTTATCCTTGTTTCCTTATTATTCTCATCCTTATTCAGAATAGATTAAGCATGCAATTGTCCAACTAACCTGTAGTTGCCAACAGGTTACAGTGCCTTCACTGGGGTATTTTCTCACTAGACAACGAACAGACTTGTGCATTAAGGCCACAATGTATCGCTACACCATTGTTTGTCATGTCTAGTGAACCACAACTCAGTCAGTGCTCTCTTTCAATGTGCATGCTGTGGCTGCTTTCACAGGAATCAATGGAATGACCCCTGGGACTGGGAATGCCTATGGAGTTCAGGTAATGTTTAAGAAAGAGCACATGCTAATGCTCTTCAAAGTGATTCCCTGGCCAAAAAAATGTACACAAATTTCCCCTTAACCAAGATATAGGAGCTCAGCCAAGATGACAATTTCATGTCTAAAGCAACACACACATGCCTCGAACAATGCCAAGTCTCTAGATATTCTCGGTTAGACTTTCCCGTATGGTTTCTGTGACTGTATGACAAACTGATACAAAATAACAAACACACATTGCTTAGCTGTAAAGGGTAGTATGTCTTTAAAACTTGAATTTTGCTCATAGTTTCGTGCAAAACAAAAGCAAACCTGCAGACGCCAAACCTATCTTGTGTTATTGGCTACATTTGAGTCATGGGGGAAATTGTGTACATTTGATTCGAAGCATACTTTAATTGGATGACTTCCTGATTGTTACTATGCAAAAAGATAGAACTGAAGTTGGCAAATTGCTACTGATCGCTGCTGATGGTACCTTTATCACAGACTACATACACAAGTAGACTTGTCTGTGACTGTATGACAAGCTATTACATATCACATCTGTCACATGTGTCCCTGTAGGGGGGTGTGATGGGTCCCAATCAGCAGGCTCCACCACCCTACCCTGGGCAGGGGCAGGTGGGGCAGCCTGCCCTCCAGCAGCCCTCTACTCCCATATTTGTGGCTCCTCCACCCAGACCACAAAGACTCCTACATTCAGAGGCTTATCTGAGATACATAGAGGGGCTCAATGCAGAGTCCTCTGCCGTCAGTAAATGGGACCAGACACTGTCTGGTAAGTTCTCACAATATTTTCAATGCTTTAAGCCACATTATGTGAAAGGGACGGCCTTGGTACTCGCATAGTGGTGTACTGGATGGTCCGCATTAATATGTGATGTTTACCTTAAGGAAGCTGGCGAATGGAGTCTTAAATACCAGTGGTGAACCTATTACTCCACATTACTCAAGTCGATAAGGTTATATGTATTGCTTATGTGACAGTGTAGTCACAATTTGGGGAAAGGACAATGGTCATACTTCCTAGGAGCATCCACATGCACCACAGGTACACTTTGTTTTGATCCCACCTTGAATAACATCAGCTGACTTTGCTGGTAAGGCATTTTACTTGAAATAGAATGAGATAAGATAAGCCCTTTATTCGTCCCATTACAGTTACAGCAGCAAAGTGGAGAGTACAAGAGAAGAAACTAGAAGCAGCTTAACCTATAATGAAATAAATAAAAACTATACAACTATACAATGTAAATATAACAGTATATATATATATATATATATATATATATATATATACACACATACAGCCATGGAAAAAATAAGAGACCACTTTTCCCTTCCGTTTGTACAATTTGCTACAGTGTGTGTGTGTACACTAATTCAGCATTGAAAGCAATGCTAACAGGCTGTGTTATACCTCAATTTCTATTCTTTTCAGACTGAGTTATGCCTCAATTTCTATTCTTAAGTGCATGATAGAAGTTTGGACCCCCTGATGGTTCTTAGTCGTATGGTAAATTCCTATTAACAGTACAGCTCGTGATGCAGCCTTTTTGAGTCAGTAGGCATCCATCATAGTTTTAAAGGGAACCAAACATGAACCAGTTTGATAAATGCGCCAGAAATTGTAAAGTTGTCTTTTTTTTATATTTCAGCTCGTAGGAAAGATGTACGTCTGACAAAAGAACAAGAAAGCAGACTTCCTTCTCACTGGCTGAAGAGCAAGGGGGCTCACACCACTATGGCCGACGCTCTGTGGCGACTGAGAGACCTAATGCTGAAGGACACTCTCAACGTTCGACACACTTACAACATCCAAAACATCTAATGGAAGGATGTTAAAAGGATGTCCCGCACCACACAGTTTAGAATTGTCTATAATTTGACTTACAAAGCTTGATAAATAGCTGAAACTAGTTCAGTCAGATGTTCATAAACCAAGAAAACGCTAAACTGTGCCTCCAAGGACTGGTGTGTGACACCACTGATCTAAAACCATTCCTCGTTGTTCTCTAATACTTGTGTCCATCTGTAGCATTTTAATGTGTCATTTTGTAAGACAGTAATTGTACTCTGAAGACGTTGTTAGTGGTGTAAGTTCATAGCACTTTGAATGCGATTGCATTTTAGTTAGTTATTAACAGATGCTCTAAAATAGACATTTTCATAAAATGTTGTAAAACTTCACCTGTTGATGCCTTCATCACTTGTTCTCCATTAGTTGTTTGAAATTAGTTAGGTTTGTGACGGCAAATTATAAAACGTTCCTTGTGGCCGGCGGGCATTTTGAATCCAGCTTAGGTTCACTAAAGTGGTTCCCTACGTAAGGTAGGTGATTTTTATTTTTCGTTTCATAAAAAGTCGAAATTTTCATACCTTTCAGAGCAGATACATTTACAGCTGGCTTAGTGTTTCAATAAACTGCCATTCACAGTACTTTCTGACTTCTCTATTTCTTAAAGTAAAAATGTACACTGGTGTGTATAGTGTGTGTGTGTGTGTGTATAGAGGCCTATATATATATATATATATTAGGGCATTAACGGCTCCAATTTTTTTTCAAGTCGACTAGAATAGTCGAAGTAGTGTCGACTAGTCGTTTGATGATGTCATCACACACGCGAGGAACACGGGTGTGCAACTCTGAGCAACTTTTATTAAAGGTTCTTTGTAACATTAACAGTCAACACGACAAATAAACAAAACAAACCAAAGGCTGATACCTTGAATTTCCTGGCAAATTTAAGTGTCGGTCTGGGAGGGAACAGTTTAAGCCGCGGTAGGACGACTCCCTGCAGTGTTAGCGTTAGCCATGCTAGCTAGTGTTAGCATGCTATCTAGCGGTCCCGTGTCAGATGGCCTTGCAGAACGCCGGTACTGTCACTGTACTTTAACACCGACTTGCAGATTGTGCAGCTCACCGTGCTGTTTGTGTGTCTAGAGTGAAGTATCTCCACACATGTGATGTGTGTGTGTCTCCTCTGCTGCCGTGTCTCTTGCCTTGTTGTGGCTGTGTTTACCTTTCCCTCGGTACCGCCCCTTTTGTGAAGGGACTACAATAATTGGTTAAGTCACGGAACACGTGTCAGGCAGAGTCGACTAGTGCCTCTGAAGTCGATACAAAACTATACAAAGAAAAGTGGTGAAGTGCAGTCATAAGGCTTCAGCATACCAAGACATTTTGGACAATCCCATGCTTCCAACTTTGTGTAAACATTTTTTGATCCTTTGACCAGAAAACTTGTACGTGTTTATGGGAAATTAACAGGTAATACTCCCACACACCTCTAACCTTCTAGGAATGGTTTTGTTGGTATTGTTTTGTTTGCAGTGGCTGAATACAATTTTATACCCACAACGGCACTGGTGAGGTCAGGTACCAATGGTGATGGATGATTAGTTTTAAATCACAAACTCCACTCTAACCAAATGTATGGAAGGAGCTCCATCACTCCTGTGAATGTAGTTCCAACTGTTCCACTGCTGCTTTTGTGTCCATTTTACCAATGCTAGTCACTATGCATGACAACACTACGCATACCAAGACATTTTGGACAATGCCATGCTTCCAACATTGTGGACACAGTTTAAGAACCTTTTCTATTCCAGCATGACTGTGCCAGTGCACAAAGCAAGCTCCCCAAAGACATGTTTGGATGAGTTGGGAGTGGAAGAACTTGACTGGCCTGAACAGAGCCCTAACCTCAAACCCATCCACCGGGGTTGAACTGGAACTGAGATTGTGAGCCAGGCCTTTTTCAACATCAGTGCCTGACCTCATAAATGCTTTACAGAATGAATGGGCACAAATTCCCACAGAAACTCCAAACCAGACTCTTATTTCTGCAAAGCCGGGACCAACTTCATATTAAAAACTATGGATTTTAATGTAATGTTAATAAAGTCCCTGTCGGTGTAATGGTCAGGCGTCCCAATACTTTTGCCCTTAAAGGGAATATACGCCTCTATATATGTATGCGCTCGGTATTATTAATGAAATCCATGCTCTGCTCCGATAATCACATTTGGGCTACAAAAACGTTTCTGAACTTTTTTAATCGCCCGATTCATCATATAATTTTGTAAAACTGCATCTGTAAGTAGACAAGTTTTTTCTCCTCCTGGTGGGTCGCCCTGCAGTTGCGTCACTGCCTGCAGGACCGAGTGAAGCGTCATCATTCCCGGCTCCGTCCCTGACCCGCCACCGCTCCGAGACCCTCAGAGTCTGAGGAGGCTTTAGTGAACCATGCAGAGAAGAGGAGCTCTGAGTTTGTTCTCCTGTCTGTTGTTCTCTCTGAGCTGCCTGCTGTGGGGCGCCAGGGCGGACGGGCTGGTGAATGAGGAGGTGAAGCGCACGGTGGACCTTAGCACGCACCTCGCCAAGATCTCAGCAGAGGTCCTGCTGGCCAACCAGGGGGGCTCTCCGGTGCACAGCTTCACCCTAGCCCTGGAACCCGAGCTCGGGCCTCACTTGGCCTACATCGGTGCTTCTGTGAGTAATGAGAACCTCAGAACCTGGACCTTAGCCTGTTAGCTTAGCCTGCTACAAATGTGGTATGTGTAGGGTGTCCATTTGTCTCTTGTGAACGCACCACACCACAGTGTGAATTTCTCTACATTTAATTCATTCACCAAGTGAAGCAGTGGACAACCAGTGACCCAGCATTGTGTGGGGACCGTACCTCACTCAATGGTACCTCAGTGGTGCCACTAACTGTCCTGGGATTAGAACCCACCACCTTCTGTTCACAATGGTAACGTCCTAACCACTAAGTCCTTTATATTATAGTTTATATTATAAACTCAGTATTTTGCACGTTTTTGGTGCAGTTTTAAATGCATTACATTAATTACGTTCATGTTATAATGCAAATACTCTTGTTTTGTAGTAACCAGTGTTAGCATTAACTTACCCATTCAAAGGCACTGTCTTCAGCTAATACTGCTCTACCTCGGATATTTAGCTTATAAATGTCTTCAGAATGATAAACTTGAGCTCAGAAATATGGAGTTTAAGGATATAGAAGAGGAATGGGAAATTGATGAATAATGCAGTTAGTGGTGTTATTTAATACTTTTGTATTACAGTGCAAAGTAAACATGCTCGTTTCTGTAGCATCCAGTTGTTAGCATTAGCATTCCCCCATTCAAAGGCACTGACTTTAGCTAACGCTGCTTCATGCTGGTATATGCTTAGTTATTTATGATTGTTAGATTATAAATTCAGCATGATAAACTTGATAAACTCAGAAATATACCACGTTTGTAAGAATTTAGAGGAGAAATTGGTGAATTATGCAATTATGGATTTTATTTAATGCTTTATTATGTGTCAGTTAGCATTAGCTAGCAACTCTTCCGCCTTGGCCGTGTCTTCAGGACACGTCAGCGCTTCCTCCTGCTCTCATTCATTCTGCATTTCTGCAAGTGTATTCATTATTTCATGTCAAATTTATATGCAGCTGTTCCAGCTCAGTTTATATGTGAGTGTTAATGCTTAAAGCATTTTAGAGCTTTCCATGCTTCTGCATTGCTCACATAGACCCTCACATCCAGGCTTCTCTTCTAAAATGGGATACACTATATGGACAAAAGTTTTGGGACACCTGACCATTACACCAACAAGAACTTTAATGACATTACATTCAAACACATAGACTTTAATATTTTCAGCTAGAGCTTCCACTCTTATTGGAAAGCTTTCCACAAGATTTTGGAGTGTTTATGTGGCAATTTGCGTGCATTCATTCAGTAGAGTATTTCTGAGATCAGGCGCTGATGTTGGGCATAAAGTTGGGCATGAAGGCTCACAATCTCTGTTCCAGTTCATCCCAACGGTGTTGGATGGGGTCAGGCATATGTGTGGGTCAGTCAAGTTCTTCCACACTGAACTCATCCAACAATGTCTTTATGGACCTTGCTTTATGCACCGGGGCACAGTTATGCTAGAAAGTTCTTCCCCAAAATGTGTCCACAAAGTTGGAAGCATGGCATTGTCCAAAATGTCTTGGTCTGCTGAAGCATTAAGATTGACCTTCCCTGGAAGTAAGGTGCCTAGCCTGAACCCTGAAAAACAGGGTACTTTTGTCCATATAGTACTTTTGTCCAGTAGTACTTTTGTCCATATAGTGCATGATACCGTGATTACCATGCCCAGATTTGAGCTGTGAAGCATAGAGCTGCATTCAATGGCATGATGGAGCTCCTTCCATACTTTTGGAATTGGTTGGAGTGGGGTTTGTGATCCAAAACTAATCATCCGTCATCATTAGTACCAGACCTCACTTATGCTGTTGTGGGGATAAAGCTACCTTCAGCCACTGCAATGGTCCAACAAAACTTTCCCAGCAGGTCAGATGTCTGGAGTGTATTTCCTGTTAATTCACTTTAAACATGTAACTTCCGATGGTGTCATGGATGAGCAGTTTTCCAACCCTTGGACATGTGAGGTGTATATATGTTAGGAAAAAATAGTTTCCTCCAGGATCAATGAAGTTTTATTATTCTGAAAAAAACGGAATGGTAAAATGAAAAACAAGTTCATGCAAATTAATGCTGTTGCTGAACAAGTTTGGCCATAATTCCTTTGCATTTTCCAAACTGAAGTAAGGTATTGACACTCACTGTCTGTGTTGTGTTGTACACAGGTGAAAGGTGAAGAGGAGGAGGATGAATCTCTGGAACTCAAGGAGACAGCCCTCCAAGGGCGGAGGTGAGCTTTATCTACAGATGGCAGGAAGGTGTTGATGAAGGTGACAGAAAGTGATGATGGAGTGTGGGAGAAAAGTTATCGGTTTGCTTAGTGAGCGATAACGCCATAAGTGTGTGTGAGGCTTCAGAAACGGATTCTTTGCAAATTGCTGGCTGCAAATTTGTGTGGCTATAGTGATACACTCAGTGATGTGTGGGGGGAAACCCGCAAGGACCACATGAGTACCCTGCAGACCTGTTCTAAAAACAGCACAACTCACCAGTGAGCAGTGTCTAACATTTAATTTTATCCTGTTGCTATTCTTCTTTAATCACATTTGCATTTATATAGATTTGACAATAAAAAAAGGATTTAAAATGTTTATTAATGAAGTTTAGGTAAACTCTGTTCTAGTGCATCAAACTGGTAGCCCTTCGTATGACTCAGTACCTGTGAAGTAGCTCTCAGTTTTAAAGAGGTTGGTGACCCCTGCTGTAGATGTTCTTCAGCTCTCAGGCTTACAGTGAAAAATTCTGTTGTGCATTAGGAGTTCACATTAGTGTGTTTTTCATAAAGACCATGTCAGTGACCACTTGTCTTTGTTGACTAGGGCAGCCTTACTCTGTAGTACTTCTGTAATACTGAAGATGAGAAACACATTTGATCCTCAGTCACCCCTCTCTTCCTCTTGCAGTGGTACATTCTTCCAGGTGCAGCTGCCCTCCGCTCTTGCCGCCGGCGGAAAGCTGCGTGTTAAGGTGGAGACGGTGCTGACCCACGTGCTGCGCCCCTTCCCCACCCACATCACCCAGGCTGAGAAGCAGCTGGTGGTCTTCCAGGGGAACCATTACCTGTACTCGCCCTACCCCACCCGCAGCCAGACCACCCGTGTGCGTCTGGCCTCTAAAAACGTTGAGAGCCACACCAAGCTGGGCAACCCCAGCAAGAACGATGAAGTGATTGAGTACGGCCCGTTCAAGGATGTACCTCCTTTCAGCCAGGTAAGCATGATAACGTGTTTTGATTTTACAGGCCATCTGCAAGTATGCCTCAGTGCTAAATGATGAAAATGTTGCTGTTAGTTTGAAATGTGTGATTCTTTTTAAGCATAAAGGACTGTGATGCATTAAGTTTTTAATTGCCAGACGTTCTCTTGAAACAAAAGAACCACATTTTGCTTCTACATTTTGTCAAAGAACTTGCACTGATAAGTGTGCAATTCTAAATGTGCAGTAGACGTATCCTGTGGATACTTATATGCTATTGATCTCTGTGCAATAACATGCACCTAAGCACCATTTGTGTTAATAGTAGTTCACTTATATCTAAGTTACTTGTCTGTAGTATTTATACCCTAGCATTTATTTATATATCATAGCGTATTTCTTATTTCGGCAGAGGATTTATTTAGACTTTCTATTACTATGACTACCATGTCTAATATTGTCTGTATTCTTGCCCATGTCCATATGTTTCTCCCCTCGTGTTTTGTTTGTCTACTCATAGTTGTACAAGTGTCTTTGTGTATTTTGAAAAGCGCTTTATAAATTGAATGTATTATTATTGTTATTTTTTTTAAATGTATTTTATATTGTTCTTGTCTCTGTATCTGTGTGCTTGTGCAGTTGTAACATAAGCATTTTCCTCCGGGATCAGTAAAGTGTTTTAATTCTGAATTTTAGTACTGAAAGATTTGTTTTCCTGTGGCTGAGACTTCACTGTCGAATGTGGGCTGTGTTTCTTGCAGGACACCATGAAGATCCACTATGAGAACAACAGCCCCTTCCTCACCATCAGCAGCATCACACGCACTATCGAGGTTTCTCACTGGGGCAACATCGCCGTGGAGGAGACCATCGACTTGAGACACACTGGAGCTTACCTGAAGGGACCCTTCTCCCGTTATGATTACCAGAGGCAGTCCGACAGCGGCATCTCTTCTGTCAAGTCCTTTAAGGTGTGCTGGCACAGAGTAAACAGTACTTGACTCTACAGCTATTAAAATAGCTAACAAGTATCATACCAACTAACACCATTGCCTAAAACATCACATGCACACATCAGACTGCACTGATCACAAATAGAATTGCATATATTTAAGCCACTGTAGAAACTATTGCTGAAGGTCCAGTCCATATACAGAAACAGCTACAAAATTAGCCTTCCTCATGGAAGTCCAGTATTCATTTTAGCTACAATTAAATACCTGGTATGGCTCGTTTTACTTCATTAGATTAAATTAGGTGTGCTGCTTGTGGAATTTTATAAATCCACACAATGACTGGAGACAATGAGCAGAAATCTGAAACCAAACCTGTGTTCTTTTAACCAGCTCACAAAATATCAACTCCTTTTAGAAAAAAGAAAATATTGATACTTTTTTACTGCTTTCTTATTCGTTTGAGTTCATTCTAATTAGTGATCGACCGATATTGATTTTTTTATTACCGATACCGATACCAATTATTTGCATGTTTATGTGCCCGATAACCGATATTCTGAACCGATATTTATTTACTATTATACTTTTGTTTTTGACACAATGATTACACCACCACTGAACTGAACACAGTTTTATTTATAACAATCACTCCCTCCTTGCATACAAATCAAAACTATTATTTATACACCAATAAAAAATACTAAAAAAAAGTGCACTGTTACTGAAGTGTTTTTGTTCAAAAATAAAATCTTCAATGAGGTAAAAAAACAAAAACAGGTAACATCCTTAGCCACCTGAAAAAAAAATTATGCAGCTTAATACTCCCAGTTGAGCAGAACTAGGTTGTAGTGAGAACTAGGTTTCAGCGTTCTGCCCCGTAAGCCTGCTTCGTTTACTTTCATAAATGGTGTAATTCTCAAAACACCCACAGTGTTTATCGGTGAACCCAATATTACAAAAGCGATAACAGATTATGGTAAAATCCTTAAATATCGGGATATTTAGACTCTGAATTGTCTCAGACGTTTCGTTCGAGATTAGCAGGAAAACCACAATAAACAGATTCATTCAGTTTCTGTAAGATCTATTTCTCCTGAATTGTTTCTTTCATCAGAGTTTCACTGAGTTTCTGTCCATCCAGGCGTGACCATCTGTCTCTGTTTACAAACAGGAAACACATTGAGTTCTTCTCCATTTCCTCAGTCCTTAAACATGATTCTGAGTGTGTGTGTGTGTGTGTGTTTACTTTTGGCATTAAAAACAAAAAAGCATCCTCTTATAAAACTGAAAGAATAAAAAATATTTTTGGTGTCTGTGGGTTAAAATTTGTTATTATTAAAGTTATTATTTAATTTATTTATATTAAATTGCACTAAATTAAATGTACAAATCAAAATAAACACACACACACACTCACATTCACATTTCTACAAGCATTCCAACCATTGTGCCAAAACTCAAGACACACACACACACATCAGTTAGCCAGTGAGAAAACAGTCAGTTCTCCTGAAGCAGAAAAATGTGTAAAAGGATTTGAGACACTTTGAGAAGAACCAAACTGCTCGGTCTGGACGACTGAACATCTCCAACACAGCAGGTCTTGTTAGGGTTCCTGTTGTTCAGTGGTCAGAACCCACCAAAAGTGTTCCAAGAATGGAGAACCGGAGACAGGGTCCTGATGGTGGTGGGGAGTGAGGACCAGCCCGTCTGGTTCTGATCCACAGAGGATCTGCTGGAGAACAACTTGCTGAAAAAGTTCATGCTGCTCTGATAGAAAGGGGTCAGAACACACAGTGCAGCGCCCCCTGCTGGGTCTGGGGCTGCGTAGCTGCAGACCGGTCAGAGAGCCCATGCTGACCCCTGTCCACCACCAAAAGATCTACAATCAGAACTGGACCCTTGAGTGATGGTCTCTGGAGAAGAGATGGATAAAGAAGGCAAGGCGGTGCAGGCAGTGCGATGTTCAGGGTGATGTTCTTCTGGAGAACCTCGGATCCTGCATTCATGTGGACGTTCCTTTAACCCCTAAATACTGTAGACCAGGTTCTCCCTTCATGGAGATGCTGTTCCTGATGGCAGTTCCTCTTTCAGCAGGATGACCCCCCCCACACTGCAGACTCTGCTCAGGAACTGTCTGAGGAACATCACACAGAGATCAAGCTTCCTCCAGATTCTCCAGATCTCAGTCTGATCCAGCTTCTGTGGGACAAACTGGTCTGATCCATGGAGAAACCACCTCACAGATAACAGACCTGCTGCAGAACCACAGACCTTCAGAGGTTCTAGTGCAGTCCAGACCTCGCCGGGCCAGAGCAGTTCTGGGGGCTGGAGGGGGACCAGCAGTGTTGCAGGTGGATTTAATGTTTTGGCTGATTGTTGCTCTGTGGAATCAAAACCTTTTCATATACTATCAACATTCAACATGTTTGACATTTGACAGCTGTCAGGGTGCAGATTATAGATCGGGCTGAATGTGATCAGGCTGAGTGTGGTTTCAGTGGGTGGGTGGCATTTCACAGCAAAGGCTCCGTGTTTCTCACCACTGGGAGACTAGCGAAGGCTGCTAGCAGTGGTGCGTGAGAGAGGGAGGCACGAAACCGAAACGCCTCACCTGGCTCTCAAATATCAGCTTTCACACAAATTGTTTTGAGAAATGCTCTTGGATCATGAAAGGGCAGAGTCTGAGGCAGCTGATGTGGAAGATTTTCACTTGTCATCGGGCCGAAAGTGACAAAAGCACCTTCACTGTGTGATTATTGGCTCTCTGTGCTGAATAAGGATGACCATCAGTTAGATATCGATACTGATACTGCTGATAAACACCGATATTTATCAATACCCTCATAATTCTTCACATGAAACGTCACATGAAATGATGAGAACATTCACCTGTTATTTTACTGTGTGTTTTTTATAAGGATCTAAACTGTGTCCTGAGTTTGTGTTTCTATAATGAGGGAGGAGCGTCGCTACAAATGTTCTGATCAACA
>JBBPCY010000136.1:17051454-17075310 GCA_037974405.1 Brachyalestes nurse | reverse complement strand
TGTGTGTGTGTGTGTGTGTGTGTGTGTGTGTGTGTGTGTGTGTGTGTGTGTGTGTGTGTGTGTGTGTGTGCAGGATAGCACTGGATGATTTTATTTCGTGACATTTTCCAAATCTATCACCGTATGATATTTAAGTGTGCATTAAAGTGCAATTCCACCCTTTTTTCAGAACTCTGCATAGGTCAAGCAGTGAGTCACTCAGAGCAGTTTACAGACTCTTCCTTTACTGTGGTGGTGAAAGGAAACAGGGGATGTGTACAATGCAAATATAGACCTTTTATGTACTGTCCAAATTGACCTGTGGACCTACATGTGTTGCTAATGGTAAAATAGTGAATTTGAAAAAGTTGTTTCAAAGTTTTATTGAGGAGACTATTTAGCTTTGCTTGTAAATTTCCACTGTAAGCATAAACGCTTGTTTCAGGCCAAAACATGATCTAAACCAAGCCAAACTTATTTATAACCACATCTAATATTTTTCTGTGATGTAGCTTTCAGAGGCATTCATTGCTTCAGACGCCTGGTTCCATTCACCATCACTGTGAACAATTCTGACTCCAGTGTTTCTCCAAATTTAATCAGACTACTCTGAGTGACTTTGTTTATGTCTGTGAGATATAATAATGCACACAGTTTGAAAAATTAATGGAATTTTAATAAAGTTAAGTACTGTTAAGTACTGCTAAACCTCACATGGCTTTGATTGGACTTTTTATTCTGTTAGTTTCTCTTAAAATTGCACTAGATGCTGGGCAATATAGGGTATTATCTGTATAGCTATACCATTCCATATCTCTCCATATCATTAGTAGTGCACTATTAACAAACAGCTTGTTTTTGTAAATATAATAAAGTTAATATGTAAAGTGCACATAAGAATTTATTCAAAAATAAAAACATGCTGTTTGTTAATAGGGACACTACAAATGATATGGAGTGATAAGGAATGGTACAGCTATACAGATAATTTCATGGTACAGCTATACACATTTTATGGTATAGCTATACAGATAATAACCTATATTGCCTAGCATTAAGTGAAATTTTAATTTCCCTTTTAATAAAGTTAAGACATGAGAGCAATGTTGAGTGCATAAACATTAAACAAATGGTATGTATCCTTTCTAGAAATTAGAATTTTTTAATGTAAGTTTTATGTATGGTTATGTCATGTTAATATATGAAAGAGAAAAATAAAACAGAGTTAAACAAAAACAAATGAAATAAGAAAATTTCAGGTTTCTAAGACTCAGCATAGAGAACTAATATTTATGTATTAAAAAAATCAACTGAAACTGCAACTTTTTTGATGTTTGATATATCATAATACGTAATACCCCGATATCATGATTACCGATACCATGCAGCACTGATTACACCCGTGGCGATCCATACACGGGAGTGTAAATGTTGACCAGTCACAGATTTACATAAAAGAAACTTACTGTTTACTCAGGTTTGAATGGCTCTTTCAAAACAATCACTGCAAATGACACACCTTTAAAAACATTAAAAAATTTTTTTTTTTTTTTAATGCCAACATTGATATTTCAGTATCGATGATCATCCAGCGTTAGCACAGGGCCTGAGTGAATTAAAGGTAAAGTATAGCGCTGTACCAGATGCAAGGTCCTGTCAGAGTAATCCTTCTCTGTTTTATGTGGATCCAAACGCACAGCCCTTTTTTTCACTCCGGCACAGTCCCGGCCCACTGCGGAGCACAACTCGCTGGCAGGCCTGAAAAACAGCGCTGCTGGAAAGCAACAAAGTCTTTCAGAAAAGTCAGAGGAAAAAAAAGAGAAAAAAGAGGAGAGAGGGTGAGAGTAAGGGAGAGAGAGAGAGAGAGAGAAGGGGAGGGAGGCCGAAGGAGCAGGAGAGAGAGTGAAACAGAGAGAGTGAGGGATGCCACATGGGGATAGAGAGAGAGATTTCTGAGGGGTGATTACTGTATTTGTTTGATCCTGGCTCCATGCAGAAGGTAATTCCTCCATTCCCTTCATTACAGGTGCCACTTTGGGTTACTTTCTGCTTCGACTGCATCAGCAAAACCCCCTTTTTTTTTCTTTCGCAGCTGTTTAATTTATTCATCGCTGCTGTCTCGTGGAGCTCTGGAATAAGTCTCTTTGTTCCTGGAGGATTAGGGGATCGGCGATGCACGACCGAGCCTGCCGTAACTCAAACCCTGGCAGGCCCTGGAAAAAAAAACCCTCCAAATCAACAGGATAGTGAGCGGGGTGGGGGGGGGTGGGGGGGGGTTTGGAATGGTTTTGCCGCGCAAAAAAATTCAAAGCCATTAGCATTCCAATGGTGTCATTAACGCTAAGGCCCCAATTTGCGCTGCTTTTAACGTGAAATCGGAGCCAGGAGCCAAAATAGCAGTGTCCATGACACTATCCGGGAAGAGTGTGTCTCATGCCCTGTTCTTTAGATGCATCTGCCCTCTCTGGATGGCAGAAGCGAGCCTCTGACGAAGCACTCAATTTACAGGGTGGCAGGAATGACTTTGCTCAATGTTATGGCCCTCTTGATGAGGGAAAATAAGATGACAGATGAACTACCCTTGGCCGACATTAAGCATTAAGTAAAGAAGCAGTACAGTCTTCAGCAAGGTGTTACAGTACATGTACTTTAGAATAGGTGTATGTAGATACATTTAGTGCATTTAGTTCAGTTCAGTTTGTGTGTAGTGCTTTATACAATAGTCCCAAAGCAACTTTCCAGAGATATATACACAGTATGAGCCAGCTGAGATATCAAAACTAGATCAGACACAAAAATATATAAGTAATGTGTTAATATAACATTGACTAATTTGGTCAAATAAACCAAATTTTCCTTTACTCAAATGTAGTTTAACAGTCCAGACATGCTTGGTGTCTTGAGTTTGTTTCTTTTTAAATGTATATTTGAACAACAGGGCTAATGTAGCCATCAAGGAATGGAAGCGTATCCCCACAAATGAGCATGAACGAGCCACACACTCACCCCAGAATATACAGAGTTTGTTAAGTAAACTAAAATAGACGTGCTTATGTGGTTTCTGACACTGTATGATATACTGTTGCCTATAAAAATGAACAAAAGTACATTGCACAGCTGAGCAGTGGCTATCTTGAACCTTGAATTTTGTTTCTATTTTTGTCCCGTTGTATTAATAACAGACACACAGTGTCAGAAACGATTTGAGTTAAGTATGTATTGTTTTAAGCATGTAATGTGCTCAGTGCTAAGGAAGAGCAATTATTTACCTTGTTAACATCTAGCGTACATGAGAAAATGCTCATATTGTACCGCATGTGTATCCACAAAGGGAGTTTTACGTTGGATACAGAAGCTAATTCCACCTTAAGCCAGTGTCTTTTCTTGTTGCCGCTGTTTTTCCCCCTCTTTCATTATTCTAGAGTTAATTAAAGTCTCATGTAATGAGAGATTGACTTTATGGCAACACTTAAGGCTCCCTTTGAACTGTTTTCCCCTTCTCTGGATCCCTGTTATCCTCTTCTACTGATCTGTTGATGAGTCTGAACACAATTAGCCCACCATTTTGACGCCTTAATTGCTGCCGTTTGATCCTGGACCTCGAGTTACTTCACATGCCTTTAATCTTTATAGATTATTGCGCTTAGAGCGTCTTCTGCTAAAAGTTAGTAACAGGTTTGGAATTAGTGGATCTTAAGCAGCTAACATTACTTTGTCTTATCATGCTTTTAAGCATTTGTTCTCTGGTGGAGAGCGTTTAGGCCGCCGCCTTCTTCAGGCTTGCTTTAGGCCTGCCAGTGTTTTGCTTTTGTTGTCATGGTGCTTAGCCATCACAGTTGTCTGGGCAACATATGTCATTTTTCATCGAGAGCATATAAATGTCTTGTGCGAAGCAGCCTATTTGAAAATCAAAGTGTCCTCTGCCAAGAGTTTGCACCCACTAGTGTTCACGGTGCCATGTTGCATTACGATCCCCGCACATTTTAACCATCAACCCTTTCACCCGTACGACACTCACTCACACACCCACGCACACACATAATGCACCCAAACACACATAAAATGCAATTTTACAGTCATCGTAGTGAATTCCCCTCTTGTCGTTTTATCTTAAAGCAAGTAAAATAATCTTAGATCATAACACAGCCTTTATAGTCCCGTTGATTTGGGCCAAATCCTGTATATGCATCACGATTCGGTGTGTGGCCTTCATACAGATCAACTTATTCTTTTAAATGAGCCATGTCCCGCATTTCTCCCTTTTATTTTTCGACCTCAAGGTCCTCTTATGACGATTGTGTGGTTTTATGTACCAAAAAAAAAGTCATAATTCATTTTTACATGACCACTTTCCAGCCTCGGTTTTAAGCAGGTTATTTTTGTTACTATAAGATGAAGTTAAATGAACTCTGTTCTGATTGACTGCTCTGTATCGTACCTTCAGAAAAAAAAAAAACAGTCGGGGCCAAAGCACGACTTCAGTGTGAACAGACGGGTCTAAAATGCTTCAGACTGAGAGGGCGGATATATGTGGACGTGTAGCGTTTTGGTGAGGTCACAAAAAAACAGTCCATTCAAAGTGAGATGTTTCCTACAGATGGACTGTGTGACTGGGGAGTGGACAATGTATTTTGAAACTTTATAAGTGCTTACATACTAGATTAGACTCTTTTATTGGAAAAAAAAACAGCGAGGAAAATTCTGTTTTGCGTGATATGGGCCCTTTAAAGCACTGAACACATTCTTCTGCAAGCAGACGGTGCCTGTTTTCAGATTTACCCAAAGAGGCCCGAAGCATGGACGTCTGTTTGCTTCGCCTGCTGTCGGCAGCCTAATTCAACATGTAAATATTTCATCCACCTCTGGAACCATGTCCAGCATCGGCCCTTTCAAAGAGCCGCTTGATTTAACATATTCTAATGCTTTTTCAGTCCTGCCCAGATTTACAATGTGAGTTGGAATTTAGGAGTAAATTGAAGTTTTTTTCATCTGAAATGCCACAGGGCTTGTTGCATGTAGCTTGCGATAGCTTGACTTATTGATTATGGAAGGCAGTATGCCCAATTTCAAAGAGAAGGGTAGCTCTCACCATGGAACTTCAGAGAATTAATTTGATTCGGTATGGCCCTTCATGAGAAACACATGTCTGTACACAGCTTCAGGTAATAAGATCTCTCTCTCTCTCCATTGCTGTAATGAAAGGGTACTGTACCATCCACACACACACACACACACACACACACACACACACCCCTGCACTCACAGAGTTGTAAAAATCAGCCCAAAAAAAGAAAGTAGCCCACATCTCTCTCTCTCTCTCTCTCTCTCTCTCTCTCTCTCTCTCTCTCTCTCTTTCTCTCTCACTCTCTCTCTCTCTCTCTCCCTCCCTCTTTACCACTTTAGCTCTGTTTTTCTTTCTTCTTTCCTTATTTTCTTTGTACCTCACTCTTTCTTGCTCTGTAGAGATAGCTTTATTGGCATGAATTAGAATTGACAACTGCTTCCAAAGCAATGAATGGAATGTTGATTTTAATAAAATAGAAAAACAAACAAGTAAATAAAACCTCTATGAGGCCCCTCTCTCACTCTCTCTCTCTCTCTCTCATTCTCTGTCTCTCCTATTCTCTCTCTGTCTCTCTCTCTCATGGTCTCTGTCTTTCTCTTTGTCTCTGTTTCTGTCTCTGTCTCTCTCTCTCTCTGTCTCTCTCTCTCTCTCTCTCTGTGTCTCTCTCTCTCTCCTGCTGAGTCCTGCAGGCTGTTGTGCCAGCGCTGCGGTTGAGCTGTTGACCAAACCGGAGCTAAAATTCTGTTTAAACCGGAATCCACAAGCAGCACTGTATCCTGACGTGGTGTACTGTGAAAGCTGAGATGCAGAGACAGAGGTGTGTGTGTGTGTGTGTGTGTGTGTGTGTTAGAGGGGAGGAGGTGGGGGTTACAGGTTAGACAGAACCATGTGGTCACGCACACACACTTTCTCCTGTGTGTGGGGTTGAATGACAGCCCATGAAAACACACGCTCAAAGCTCCAGCAGCCAAAGAAGCCTAAAACACAAAGCACAGGCTCAGACTGGCTGGTGTTAATTAGTGATAGAGAAGTTACAATAGCGAAGAAAGCCGAGCGGCCACAGGCCTTTCGGGCCGGACTGCTTTGCTGCTGATTGATTGTGCCGGCCTGGGCTCACCTGCAGGCCCTCCACACACACACACACGCGCACACACACATGCGCAGACGCGCGCACACACTCCCTGACAGCCTGCAGAGAGCAGTCAGTGTCAGGGAACAATATCCTGCACTGTGCACCTCGCAACCGAGCACGCTCATAAATCACCACGGTGACAGAGCCACCGCCCTTACTGTCCACACTCCATCTCACACACACACACACACACACACACTCGGATGGACACACATGCGCACACACACAGAGCCTGTCAAAGAACCTCAAACAGTAAAAGTAGATGAAAGGATGTTTTGGTGAGTTTTTTGTGGATGTTAGTCAGTGTGGGCAGAAATGAGTCTTAGACTTCTTATAGAGCTCCATGAGTCACGAAAACATACAAGAAGACATCATATTGAACATTTTTGTATGAATTTTTATATATAATATGTTCCATGAGCACCTATTAGTGTATTAGAATAGCACTCAGGGTTCCAGTTCTAATTCATTTTCCACCTGTATGCTTGTGACCACTAAACCTTTCATAATAGCTGCTCCGAAGTGTTTAAATTGGGAATTAGCTTGCTGGTTAGTTTAACGAACCAAATCAAAATGTTAACTAACTAGCAAGCCATCTTCATAATAGCTGCCTTAAAGTGTCTAATTTGGTTAATTAGTTTGGTGGTTGGTTAATTAACTTGCTAGTTAGCTTAACTTGTTGGCTGAAATGAAAGAAGAACTGCATTGTCCTACACAAAACTGTCAGCATGGACAAAGCCTCATGTAAAGTCAAGCAAGACCTGTTTATTCCCCCTGATGCATTAGCAACATTGTGTTTACATCTAAACAGCAGCTGTCCTTTGCACTCACACACTCACACAAAAATGTCTACAATTACACACAGTTATGTCAAATTAATATTTAGCGTTCTGTGGTAAACTGGCTCATGTTACTCTAGTAATCTCTTTTCAGAATAATAAAGGTAAAGGTTCATGTTGTGGTGGCTATGTATTGCTGTAATATTTATAATACTACACTACTGAATGCACTGCTAATGGTGGGGTACTATTTTTTACATTCTATTTAGTGTAGCAATATTCATGTTTGGGACACAGCCTTTATCTTCACCTGGAAGAGTAAGCAGATTACAAATTGTAGTGAGCTTCAACAGCAAAAAAAAAAAGACTCATCTGTTTAGAGAGCAAAGAGGTAGCTGGTGGCCTAGTGGTTAGGGAGTTGGTTGTGGGTTCGAATCCCTGGACTGCTAGTGGCACCACTGAGGTTCCCTTGAGCAAGGTACCATCCCCGCACACTGCTCCCCAAACGCTGTGTTCCTGGCTGCCCACTGCTTCACTTGGTGAATGGGTTAAATGTAGAGGAAGAATTTCATGCTGTTTACACTGTGTGCTGTAGTCTGTTCACGTATGACAAAACGGTCTCTTTACACTCACACTTTAAAAGCATGTCCTCTTCTAATGCACTATCTATCTTCTTGCCCTACTCCTAAATAAAGATTTTAGCACTTAGCAACTGTCCTCTGGTTCTCACACTGTCCTGAAACTTGTTTCCTCAAATTGTAAGTGTAAGTGTTACCAAAGATTTGAGACGTTGTTAAAAACATATTATAGAACATTCGGTACTGGAACAACGGTCAATGGAAAAAGCACAATTCCAGTTTTCTGGTACCAAAGGTTCCAGTTCAGCGAAGCAATATCTCATTTTATATTAATTTTTATCACTCAAAGTTCCTTGAAACAAGTCAGAAAATCATGTTTAACATTCAGTGTCTAACCCTCCAGGTGATATTTATAGCAGGAGAAGAATCTTGTTCTGATTAAAGAACACTTTTCCATGTGTTTGGTCATTTATTATCTCAAAACAACAAGAACTCGAACCTGTTTGTACAGAATGTGATTTGAATGTAATTTGTCTTGTTATTAATTAAGTAATTACTTAACTGAGCAGACATCCACCTGCCCTGCAGGTCACCTAACAGTAAACATACCCCTACACATCCACTTATGGGGTCAACTCCCTCTCCTCTCTTCTCTGTTCTTCTTTTCTCCTTCTTTCTTCCATCCTGGATTCAATTTCTCTTTCTTTCTCTCTCTCTCTCTCTCTCTCTGCCTCTCAGAGTATCTTTCAGCGCGTGCTGGCAGAGTTTAGAATGTGTAATTCGGCCCTCCGCTTATGAGAAGCGACCAAACGAACCACAATGGGCTCTGTGAGCACCCCATGCACCAACCATTCCAGACTGACATCCTGAGAGAGAGAAAGGGAGAGAGAGAGAGAGAGAGAGAGAGAGAAGGAGATGTGTAGGGGTCATACACAACAGACTTGTGTAGGGTGGTATGTGTGTGACCTGCAGCAGGTGAACATCTCTGTCCAAATCGAGACTGACCTTTAACTGTACTGTTTAAACAATGACTGTTATTTACAATTTACTGACTGTTAATTACACAAAGAATTCCCTTTACATTAATTCATAGAGGGAGAGAGAGGAATATGGAAAGACAGGGTAAGAGAGAGAAGGAGAATATGGAATGAGTTCGAAAAATTGATAGAAAGAGAAAGACAGAGCGAGAGAGAAATGAGAACATAGGATGATTTTGAGAAAAAGAGGAAGGAGAATGTGGAATGACTGAGAAAATGATAGCGAGAGAGAGAGGAATAGAGAAAGACAGAATGAGAGAGAGAAAGGAGAACATGGGATGAGGAATACAGAGAGACTGAACTAGAGAGAAATGAGAATATGGCATGAGTTTGAGAAAACGATAGAGACGGAGAGAGATAAAGGAATATGGGATGAGTTTGAGAAAAAAAGAAAGAGAGAGAAGGGAGAATGTGGGATGAGTTTGAGTTTGAGAAA
The DNA here is from genome assembly GCA_037974405.1 of Brachyalestes nurse. NCBI lineage: Eukaryota > Metazoa > Chordata > Actinopteri > Characiformes > Alestidae > Brachyalestes > Brachyalestes nurse. The sequence continues at coordinate 17,066,304 of JBBPCY010000136.1, read as the reverse complement.
GGGCAAGAGAGGGGTGATTTATGGAATAAGGAACAGAGAGATGGTGAAAGAGAATAAGAGGAGGAATTAGAATGAGTAAGAGAATATGGGATAAGTGAGAGAAATGAGAGAAACAGACGCTATGGAATAAGTAAGAAAGAGAGGGTGAGTGAAACAAAGAGAAAAGAGCCAGAGAGAATGGAAGAGTGAAAAGAGAATACAGAGTAAGCAGGATAAGGGATGAATGAAAGAGGATACAGTTAGGCAGATAGAGATAACAAGTAAAGGAGCCATTTAAAGAGAGAGAGAGAGAGAGAGAGAGCAAGAAAGAGGTAGATGTAAACTTTTAAATTCACATGTTGAAGCTTTTATGACCAGGTTAAAGTGTCCAATCCAGAAAATGCCTTCTGTGTCTTTATTCTTTTATTTATTGAATATTATTTGTCATATAATGATTGTTTTCTGCATGCGAAGTGGGGCGGTGTATACTGATTACACGATTGTATAGTGCTACTATATTACTGTATTATTATGTTGCTGCAAATTTATCATCAACAAAATGGACAAAAGGTTGTAGATAAGCAAGTCTATTTGACATTATTGGGGCAGTTGGTGGCCTGATGGTTAGGGAGTTGCCCCTGTGATCAAAAGGTCATGGGTTTGAATCCTAAACCTGCTAGTGGCACCACTGAGGTACCTTTTAGCAAGGTGCTGTCCCCACACACTGCTCCCCAGGTGCTGCGGTGAATTTGGTGAATGGGTTAAATGCAGAGGAAGAATATAACTTCCTGTTATATTGTTCACGCTGTGTGCTATGGTGTGTTCACGTAAGACAAAGAGCTCATTTTACACAATATTTGGACAAGACTTTCAACTCAAGCCGTATGGTAGTATCCCTAGCATGTATGCTAACAGATTAAATACTCATTAGCATGAAGGAAATTTTAAAAGTACATTTGAAACATTTTTGTTCAGAAATAAACAGACTTTACATTAGCTGCCCAAACATGAATGAAGGACAATTTGAAGCTAACAAAGATGGTGAAATAGTAATAAATGCTAAAGCTATCAAGCTAACAAACTTTTTATGAAAGAATGAAAATGATGGCATGCGTAAAAGTGCATTAAGATTTATTCTAACAGAGTATTTTTAATCACAAATATAAATGCTATTAAATCCTGATTACATCTGGCTAAACTGTCAAACCAACTAAGCTAAAGGTAAGAAAAGCCAACTAAACGTTGCTGATGTTATTTATTGCTAGACATCATATTGTTGTACTAATGATCTTTTTTTTTCTTCTTTCTTTGTTGAAAGCCTAAGTTCAATGTGTTTTATTTTTTTAGGCCACAGGTGAGGTTCAGTGCTGGTTAGCAAGCTAGCCTTTTAACATATATGCTAGTATCGCTTTTCTTACACTTTACACAAAAAGATAACATCAGGTTTTTAATTCAAATACATTTGTAGACAAGTGTAACAAGCTACGTGTGCCGGTGTGTATGTGTGTCTCATATCATTAGATGACCTTTGAAAAAAAAAAACACAGATACTGCAGCCTGACTTGTTTTACATAAACACACAAAAATTACTAGAGGTGTGACAAGATGCTCAGCTCAGCTCACAAGATGATACACAATACTGGGTTCATGAGAACGAGACAAAACGAGTTTTTAACAAGATTTTTCAGATAACTATAAAGATGAAATAGATGAATGGAAAAAGCCTTTCATTTGACTTAAAGTCAAAAACACAAAACAATGCAGGTGCATTTTGAAATGATGTAACTGATCACTGCAGTTTTACTTTTTTAATTAATAATTATTAAGCTTGAATTATCATATGCAGCAGCAACTAGACAGAACATTAAGCACACACTGTAGGTTTTAACACTGTGTGAAACTCAAATGACTGGCTTCTCTTCTATGATTCTCAATAGTTTCATCCAATCTTATAGCTGTGCATGAACTCCTAACTTGTTGCAGCTGTGTGTGACCTTCTAACTGAAATCATTTTCACAAGTTGAACATAAAAAAACAATATAATTCACAAAAATGAATAAAACGTTTCTTAATCTACTGTAAGTGAAAGTAAGTGCAAACCATAAATCAAAGTAGTGCTCTGTCAGTGCTCAAAGTACAGAGTGACCAGATTTTTCTTACAGCTTGATACAGAGCTCTGGACCTGAGATGGTTACAATCACACAGCCTAGCCTAAAATTTGGTCATATTCTGAAAAAAGCATATCTACATTTTCTGGGAGCAGCTGAGACCTCTGTGTGATAATTATGTCTCCTGCAGTTGAAAAGACACGCTCATTTGGGACAAAGATCGCAGAGATGGACAGGTATGCTTTGGGAAGTGGAGACAGCAAAAGTTCTGTGGAGGTTCTGTGGTTGTGCTAGCACTGCTTGTGTTAGCAGCGGTGTATGGCACTATTTTCTGATAGTGCTTCCAAATTGTTCGTGATTTGCCTGTAACCCTTTGGCTACCTGCTAGATAATTAACAGTGAAAATATTGCCACATGAATGACTTTAAAGTGCTGAGAGCATCTTCTGGGAGACACAAAGTGCAGCGTTCACCCCGTGAGACACCGAGCGAAGCTCACACACTTACCCCCCCCACCCCCTGCCCCACTCCCTAGGAAAACGCTTCACTAAAGTTATGCCCAGATCTCGTCCCAAACCTAGAAATAACTGGTGATTCTTTTAAAACCGCTCCAATAAACAAAAGAGTGGGGGGACATACCATGTTATTATTTAAAGTAAAAAGGTCCTTTACAGTCACAGCACTAACAATGTGAAATTGTTTCTCTGCATTTAACCCATTCAAGTAAAGAAGCGGGCTGTCATCAAGGGGGGCACCTGGGGAGCATACCTTGCTTAAGGGTACCCCAGTGGTGCCACTAGTTGTCCTGAGATTCAAACCCACAACATTTTAACCAGTGGTCCTACTATTAGGCCTGGGATTCACACCCACAACCTTCTGACCTGGGGTGCTACTAGCAGGCCTGGGATTCAAACCCATAACCTTCTGACAATGGTGCTGCTAGCAGGCCTGGGATTCAAATCCACAACCTTCTGATTGCAGGGGCAACTCCCTAACCACTAGGATACCAGCTGCCCCAGTTTTCCTGCACTATATGAATACATTTGACATGACTTGATTTTTCACCCTACTCTTAATCATTCTGACATGTTTACTGCCACATCTCACTGCAGGTTTGTTCTTATTAGTTGTGTCTCTTTTCTCCGGTTGTTAAGGATGTAACTGGCAGTCAGGCATGTCAGTTTGTTTCTCCAATACACCAAACATGTCTTGGCTGACCATGGGTAGGGGATTAAAGTTTGCTCTTGCTTTAAATCTCTACATTTTGTCACAGTACTGCAAAGATACTTTGAATTGAGAAAGAGAGTTGGAGGGAGAGAGAGAGAGAGAGAAAGATGAAAGCACTCTCTTTCCATCCTGCAAGAGAGTCAGAGAGAGAGAGAGAGGGATGAAAGCTGGTGGGGTGGGTTGGGTGGGGCAGTGCAGGTGGCAGGTGTGATCAGGACGGTCAGTGACGAGTGGACGGCAGCGGCGGGACACAAAGAGCTAGTGTGTCCCGCTCATGCAGCTGCAGGGGGCGGAGAGGAGCGAGTGACAGACAGACAGACGGACAGACAGAGGGAGGGAGGAGGTGACGGAGGGAGGCGTGCAGGGAGACAGAAAGATGGAAGGAAGACTCTGACACTGAAACTTCAAACAGAGGATAGAGTCCTGAGAGCAAATACACACATTCTTTCTGAGAGATGCTCTGTGTGCATGTGTGTGTGTGTGTGTGTGTGTGTGTGTGTGTGTGCATTGATGTTCCTTTGATGTTACTGTCTATTTATGCCCTGTGGTACTGAGCATTAATGATGTTCAGAAAATTACCTGTGTTAATAATTCCAGTAGAAGTAATAGTAGTAATATTAGTAATAGCAGTAGTAATAATAGACATATTATTATTAGTAGTAATATTAGTAATAGCAGTAGTAATAATAGACATATTATTATTAGTAGTAATAATAATAGTATTGCCATAGTATTAATTATAATAGTAATAGTAGTAGAAGAACACGTAGAAGAAGTAGAAGTACTAGTACTAATATTAGTGATAGCAGTAGTAGTAATACTAATTGTAGTAGTAGTAGCTGTAGACAATAACTAAATGAGCCTAACTAAATGTTACTTATGTAGCTAAACTGTACACTTTGCCAATGATTTTTTTTTATTTTGCTCCATTGGATTTAAAAAAAAATGTTATAACCAAATATATAATCGGTGCCCACTAACAAGGTAATGATCTCCAATTCAGCTAAATGGAAAAGGCAGGGGAAAAGTATGAATTTTTACTTAAGCACAGTTGGTTAATGTTTATTAGCAATTCCTTTGTCACTACTATCACTACTACTGCTAATAATAATAACAATAACAGTGATAATAATAATATTAACAGCAAACCAACTTCAACAACATTTACAGAAAAACAACAGTAAAAATAAAGACAACAATATTCTATTTCTTCTTCTTCTTCTGCTGCTTCTTCTTCTATTATTATTATTATTATTATTATTATTATTATTATTAGTATTATTATTATAGAACTAAACTGTTCTAACTAAACTGATAGCACTGGTGTTCCGAGGAAAAAAGAAGGATGATGTAACGTCCCTGTTCAGTTTTATGTGGGACTTTTGTTATGAATTTGTGCACCGGTGTCTAGTTTCATGTCTTTAGTTCCTGTGTTTGATTTTGTGTTTTGGCCCTTGTGCCTTCTCTGTGTTTTGTTAAATAAAGTCAAATAAAATGGAAATCCACACCTGCTCCTCCTTCCCAGTAAGAAACAGGACAGATGCACCGACACTCTATCAAGATGCAGTGGATATCTGCATGGGCACGTGGGCGACAGAGGTGTGCTCAGAGTGAGGCAAGCTGGACCAGCAGTGGGAAGAACTGACGAGGGTGAGTCAGTTCTACATCTCTGAGCTACTGGGTTGGCTCAGCTCTGGAGATGAGGAAGAGGAAGATTGGGACACCTGGGGCGACAGGTGGGCGGACACGCCAACAATCCTGGCTCTGGGGGTGTTCAACAGCTCCCTCATCTTTGGCTGGAACAAGAAGGAGCTCCCACTAATGCTCGCTATTTGGCAAGGCGGGAGTGTCATGGCTTGGGGGCGTAGGAGACGAGGTGGGTCACGAAACCCCCATCTCCAGTCTTATGGTCAGCTGCCCAAGAAGTCACCAACTTCCACCCACACGCGTGTCTGACTTGCCTCTTTGCGGCCACCACAGGCACACTTACCCTAGTAAACAACAAGAGCAGATGAATTAAATGCATATTTATTAATATGCTCATAGTTTTCATGTATTCAGGCTGGAAAGCAACGTGGAATGGTACTAAGTTGTAGTTGCATTGATGTATTAAACCATTTTTGTTACTGGCTGTTTACACAATATATATTGAAACCACATTAATATATTCTGGTGTGTACAAACGCTATGGCACATTTATGTAAAGTTATAGTTTTTGTAGTATTTCATGTGGAAATATTCACATCTGAATTCATTCAGTATTGCTTTTCTGAGTTCAGGAGAAGAAAGTTTGTGCTGATAAAGTATCTTCAATCTTCTTGTTCTCCATCTAGTGTGTTACTGTCCAGAGCTCCAGCTAAAACCCCTGATCTGTGCCACATGGCGTCCCATCAAAGGCCCTCTGCTCTGGGGCTTCACAGGGAGTCTCCCCCCTCCACGCGCTCAGCTCCGGAGAAAGCCTGGCTCACATCTCCGCCTAATGTTTTTTAATGCCTGTGAGTTATTCTTCGCCTCAGCATGACTCTAAATAGAGTTCAAATCCAGCTTCCTGTCAGAGTAACCATACTGTGCCTTAGCCATTTGAGGACACAAGACAAATACACACACACACACACACACACACACACACAAAAGCATACATATGTATATATCCTTGTTTCCCCTTTTGCATTTCTCCACTACTGCACATACAAGTCACACACACACACACACACACACACAGTATATATAAGTACAAAAAATGTTATAGTCAAATAAATAGTCAGGGACCACTAACTAGGTAATCACCTCAAAGGCAACTGAATGGAAACGGCAGGGGAAAATAATTTTTCTCTTCTTCTTCTTCTTCTTCTTAATTATTATTATTATTATTATATTTATTATTATTATGTTTATTATTAGTATTAGTAGTAGCAGTATTATTATTATTATTATTATTACTAATAAACTAAACTGTTATTGTGATTGCACTGGTGTCCCAGGAGAAGTGAGGAAAAGGAAGGATAAATTTAAAGATAAACTGAAAATATGTGACTTGGTATGAACACAATCAGTCACAAATGTATCCCATTAAATCTGAAGGACTTCAAAACCATTACGATGAAGCCAGTATTAGTTAATGCAGTAGGGCTGTTCTGTGTAAACAGAATGTTACTCATTATGGATCATAACATAATTTAGATGGCAAAGCACAAACTCACAAACAAGAAATATCAAATTAACTGAGTAAATTAAGTGCCGTAATTAAGCCATTAAGACCGGCACAATCATGCTATTTGTTTTCATCATGTTTGTGATGTCATTTTGTGCTTCGTTACGTTTTATTTTAAAAGACTGGCCCTCAAGTTGAATTAAGTAACATTGATTTTATTAATATTTTCTGCGGCAAAATATTGTTAACTGAAAAAATGATGTTTTGCGAGTTTTTAGCCTCTTTGCGTGTGAAAGGTTCAGGTGTAACTGTAAGCAGGACACCATTGTCTTACAGTTGGATCATTAAAAAGTTCACTTTTTCTGAATAAAACTGTCCTTACTTCATGTACCATTTGTCTGTGTAAAGAGCATTTTTATGAAAGTAAAGTTATAGAAATGCACCAGAAAGAGATGGCTACAAAATAGTATGTACTGAATATATGGTCAGCTGTGAGATAATGGGAGCTTCATCATACCACCCAGACACTTACTAGACACGGCCACATCTAACATCTAACACTGCCCATGCAGCAACAGATGCGTCCCAAAAGTGAAGTATAGAAGTGGAATCGTCATGTTCTGATGATGCTTTTCCTCAATAAGCACTTGGTATCTTGTTAAAATGGAACTGGTGGATGGATGGATGGATAGATGGATGGATGGATGGTGTAAAATAAGCTCCTTCAAGACAACCTGCTTCAGTCTGCAAATAAAGTGTAAAGTGTCCATTTGTCATATGTGAACACATCACAGCATAGCATATAGTGGGAACAGCACAAAATTGTCCTTGGCATTTAACCCATTCACTGAAGTGAAACACTGGGCAGCCAGGAACACAGTACACAGGGAGCAGTGTGTAAGGACAGTACATTACTCAAGGGTACCTCAGTGGTGCCACTGGTAATCTTGGGATTCATACCCACGACCTTCAGATTGCAAGGGGGAGATCCCTAATCACCAGGCCACCAGCTGCCCCTAAAAACTAAAGCTTGGGAAACTTCACCTTTTAGCAGGACAGTGATCCCAAGCCAAAAGTGATCCCAGGCCAAAGCTTCACAGTAGTAGTTGAACAACAAAAAGGTGAATGTTCTACAGTAGCCAAGTCAAAGTCCATATCTGAGTCCAGACAAGAATCTGTGGCACTACTTGAAAACTCTGAATCTCCAATCAACCTGAAGAACCTGGAGCCCATCTGCCAGGATGAATAGCAGAAAATCATTCCTGCAAAACTTACTCCAACATTCAACATGTGGTTTTACTAAGTACTAGTGTGAAGGGGCTGAAAATGTATGCAAGCCCTGCAAGTATGTAGTTCAGACAAATCTGATGACTTTAAAGGAGGTTGAATACTTTTGCAAGGCCTGTACTGACATCGACGCACCCTTTTTTTGCCTTTCCATGCTACTGTGTCTCACACACACCCACACACAGGCAGAACACCACACTTACACACTCACACATACACACGCGTTTCCTAGTACTGATTAGAGTGACAGGGCATTTCCCATTGGCCGTAAGTCTAACCCTGAGCTTTCCAGGGCAGCCAATTTCCCCCACTACAGCACTGATAGGAAACTCAGATAGTTCAACACACACGCAGAAAGCGATTCTTCCTTCACATGTCCTCCACCACTTTGCACACACGCACACACACACACAAACACACATGGACACACCTCTCCTGCCTGTCTACCCCCTGCTTTCACTCTTTCTCTCCCTTCCTTTCAACCCCTCCATCCATCCTTCCTCATGCAGTTAACCCCTTAAATAACGCCAGAAATTCTGTCGGTGAGTCTATGCTTCCATTCTTCACTCTTGTAACTTACATTTCAACTTGTATTAGTACCCAAATTACAGTAATAACTGAATTATAAGCCTTACAATTAATCTTTAACAAATTTGGTGTCAGACATAATATATTTGGTATCTTTTTTGGTCTGGAGTCACAGGAATGATGGGAAGCTTATAGCATCACACAGTTGACTCAAACTGCATTAGATAATCTCAAAAAGATTTTCTTGTGTGATTTCTGATACCAGGTGACGTAGATCCTTTAAGTTGCAAAGACATTTTTTACAGGCATTATGCCTGCATAAAAACTCTTTTTGAAATTTCCTGGCATTGCACCCTGTGGTAAGCAAAATGTCCCATGTTCAGTGTTTTTTTTCCTTGAATATAACCATATCTTCTGAATTACGAGATTAGATATTAAATATTGCTTAAATATTGCTACAAGCAATCTAACACTCATGTATACAAATAACATCACATGAAAGTAGGTCTGGTATTAAACTTCAGCACTGCAAGAGTCAAACTGGTTGTAAGTCTTATGACAGCAGTTCAGTGTGCAGCAGTTTTAACGTTTATATATTTATAACAGATTTATTGTCTGTGTTCGACTGGCTACCTGTCTCAAGTTTTGACCGCTGGGATGTGCTCCAGCACCAATGTGCCCTTTATTAGAATTGGCAGCTCTGAAAATGGATAGATGGCTATAAATTTAAAACATACTTTAACTCTTTAATGACCTCATAATCCAGAAGCTCCACTGATAATATGAGGAGGATATGTACAAACATATTGCTGCATTTTTTACCACAGACCTAATTGTCACAAATTACAGCATCAGTTTAGAGGTCTATGTAGATTCCACCAGTGCCTAACCATGGCAGGACTCACCTATCTATATATACCTGGAGACCAGAGACAAAAAACATCCTGATTAGATAATCTTACATATTGGCATTTTAAAGCATTTAACCCAATTGTTCCAGGCCATACTAAAGAGAAGTACTGCAGTGCTTGACTATCAAATACAAACACGATTCTAAATCATCCCCAAAAATTGCCTAAAAATAGACTGTAAAATGGATTAAAGAACAAAACAATCACATGGCTGATCGATTACATTTCAGGAAAGGGAATAACTGGGGAACTGTCATTTTTAACCAAACTATCACTTTGAATAACTGAATAATAAACCTATAGTTTAAGGGATTAGCTCTTTGCCTTCCACCTGCATGAGGGGCATATGAAGGTGAGTCCAGGTGTGCTGGCAGGCTGATACTCTCTCTGAACAAAATGGCTCTGACGGGACTTGCTTGACGGACAGGAAGTGGCCTCCTGTCACAGCCGCTTCCTGCGACACTCTTCTGTTTACCCCACAACGGCCCCTGCCTGCCAGATGGCCTGACCTTCTATCCTTTAATATCTGACCTCGCTGCGGCCGGCCAAGTGCTGGAGCAGACTTTAATAGGCATCCACGCTGCAACAGGGGAAGTGTAATAGCTTCTTGGCCTGCAGTCAAGTTCTGATTGTGTCTTCTTCCTAAACATCCCAACTGGCTTATCTGCAAAAGCTTTTTTGATGGCTGCATGAAAACATGGCATTTTTTAAGTAAATCATCACCAGGAATCCAGAAAAGTTGGTTTAAGGTTGACACTTTGGTTAGGATGCACTTTGGTTAGGATGCACTTTGGTTAGGATGCACTTTGGTTAGGATGCACTATATTTCCAAAAGTTTGTAGACACCTTCTCATCCTATTTTTTGGGGGGGAGTTGGTCACCACTTTGCTGCAATAACGGTGTCAACTCAACTGAAAAGGCTTTACGCTAGAGGTTGGAACATTGCTGATAGGATTTGATTGCATTCAGCCATAAGGGCATTTGTGAGGTCAGGTTCTGATTTTGGATGATTAGTACTGGTTCATGAATGCCACTGCAGCTCGACCCAAAGGATGGAGTTCCATCACTCTAAAGAGTGCCGCTGCAATTCTTCTGTCCTACAGTCCATTCCTGGAGGTTTATACCCCTCTAGCCGACACTTGGTATTGGACATGGTGATCTTAGGCATGGTGATCTTGGTATTGGACATGGTGAGCTCCTCCAGAACATCCAGTGCATTTTAATAGAGATTATAGTTCTCTGTGTGCAAGTGAACACCTGTGTCAGTAATATGCAATGGTTGAATCTTAGATGACATTCACTAACTGGGGCAGCTGGTGATCTGGTGCTTAGGAAGTTGCCCCTGTGACCAGAAGGCCATGGGTTTGAATCCCAGGACTGCCAGTGGCACCACTGAGGTATCCTTGAGTAAGCACCATCCCCGGGTGCTGCGCTGGTGGCTGTGTGCTGTGCTGTGGTGTGTTCATGCGTGACTATAAACTTTACTTTTGGTCTTGGAAACGTATATGTAAATTAAGTTGTTGCTTTTAAAACTGTTTGTAAAGCAATATTTCAGCTTACTTGAGATGAAATCAAAAAGCCAAGACAAGTTTGGAGTCCATTTTTCCTTGGTTTAGCCCTGGAGTTGATAACATTAATAACAAACACTAAGTCAGCAGTCACTCAAATCTGTTCTGTAAATACATCCCCAAAACTTCTTGCAAGTCAAACTTCTCCGGAATCTATCTCTTTATTAAGGTTGTGTGGACTTGTTTGTATGGTTTAGGACCTATTATACACCACTACCACTTTGACCAGACCAAAGTGGACACAAATAATAATTATTCACTGAACTTTACTAATTGGAGCTTTAGCTTCAGATGAGACCACTGCTATGTCTTCGTACTCCAATATCAGCAGGTGTGGATCAGCATTTACTGGAGTACATACAGTAATACTAATTTGGAAAACTTCAAACTACACACATCTAACAAGCTTATAGGGAGAGTCAGAAATGATCTGGACAGTATAGGAAAGTTATAGTACTGAAAACCTGCCTTTGATGGGTGAGGAATAAAGGATGACCAGTATTTGGCTCCAATCAGAGTGATGTGGCCAAGCACAGTGTGGAGGTGTGGGAAGAGGATTTGGGAGGATGGTTTCTGGAGAATGATTCGAGTTGTAGGGGGTATTTGGGGGAGTGTGGTTGTGGTGCACGTTGTTTTTGGCAGTGATGCTTTTTTGGGAGGTGGAGTTGATTTCCTCACTGCTGTGGTAGAGCGGGAAGGAGCATTTTTTGCAGAACTTTGAGAAAGTAGGGCATATCTGGATTCTAATTGGTATTTTGTTTGATTTGTGCCCAAGGTAACCTGGCAAATCCTTTCTTTTCAAATGTACATACTTACAAATTAAGATGCTTTTGAACAATGCCAGAGAAGATCCACTGTTGGTTCCTTAAAGAACTATGTAGCGGATCATTCTAAAACCATTATTGTCAATAAGATTAGCAAGTGTGAAGAATTTTAAAGGACTTTTCAAAAATGTAAAGCAGAGATACACAAAAACACACTAAAGTAATTTCACCATAATATAACCCATATAACAGCAAGCTTTCAAATACCATTTTAAAATACCACTTAAAATCACCACTTACTGAATATAACTATATAAACATAGTTAATTTAACTATACAAAATGTTATACATACTTTGCAGAGAGACTGTTCTATATGCAGATGGCAGTAGCTATATGCAACTGTGTGTTTCATCACTTAATAGCTCGTTAAATATCTAAAACTTGTCTGGTGATACACATGACAATTATATAACTATTAGGTCAGAAGTGATGAAAAAATATTGCATTTTCTGGCTAATTAAGGATTCAGTGGTGAAATGTATTTATTGGCAAAGAATGTTGCGTGCATTTTTAGAATGCATTAAGTGAGTAACATGCAAATTAAGAAAATTTCAGTGTGTGCAAAAGACAGTTATGCACTCAACATAACTGCTTGTGTACTTCATCAGAACTGGTGCAGATTCCACCTCTGAGCCGGATGCCACCTGCCTGATCGGACGGGTCTTTCTGGAGGACGGAGCCGCAGACCTGGAGCTAGTTAAGAGGAATACCAGGCAGCAGGAAACGATCTCAGCACTCCCACCCAGCGCTGCCCCTCCCAGTGTCCACTTCCTGCCAGAACTCAACACACTTCCTTTGCAGCCATTGGGAATCCCAGCTGGGACATTCCATCCATGTAATGCAGTCTCTCTCTCTCTCTCTCTCTCTCTCACTCTCTCATTCTCTCTCTTACTCTTGCTCTCTCTCTGTCTCTCTCTCTCTCTCTCTCTCTCTCTATCACACACACAGTGGGTAGGTCTGTGTGACTGTATTGGATTGATTCTCAGCTCTGATTGAACACTAGAGGGCGCTACATCACAAAGCATGAGGCCTCGACGGCTTCGATCATCTCATCCATCCAATATCATCTCTCTCTCTCTTTCTCTCTCGCTCTCTCTCTCTCTCTGCCGCCCTCCTCCATCCATCTTTGATTGTGCACGCGCTCTGGGCCTGACGTGCGCACAAAAAGCAATTACTCCGATGAAATTAGGGAAATTAGGGGGACGAGGAGATGTGTGTGTGTGTGTGTGTGTATGTGTGTTTGTGTGTGTGTGCATATGCAGGTGTGTGCATGTGTGTGTGTGAGTGCGTGTGTAAGTAGATGTGTGAGTGTGTGCATGTGTGTGTGAGTGTGTGTATGTGTGTGTGTTGTGTGAGTGTGTGTGTGTGTGTGTGTGTGCAGGGTGGACTGAGGGCTGGAAATACGGGGTTGCATGACTTTGTGTTTGACCTTTTCGGAGGGCGAGCTAATCCCGGGCTATAATGGGGTCCGGGCCGATATGGAAAGCGCGCGCTCTGTTATCGCGCGTCGCCCTGGAGACGATCAGCGCGCGAGATGGCGCGTTATTAAAGCGCGAGTTTGTGTATATTGGAACAGGAGCTTTTTGTCATAAGTGTCACTCAGAGCTGCGCTCCACTACCTGCACCATTATTAATGGAAACCTGTTTTATTTCCACCAGGAGAAAGAGAGAGAGAGAGAGAGAGAGAGAGAGAGAGAGAGAGAGAGAGAGAGAGAGAGAGAGAGAGAGAGAGAGAGAGAGAAATAAAGAAGAAATTAACAAAAAGAGAGAAAGAGTGAGAAGAGAGAGGGGGAGAGAAAAAAGAAAGAGAAGAGAGAGTGAGACAGAAAGGAAAGAGGGACAAAGAGAGAGATATGTTGGAACAAAAACCAGACCTGATTAGAGATGAGGTTCATTATTACAGGGCTAATAATTAACACCAGCCATTAATGAACTTCATCCGGGTCTTTTCCAGCTGAGTTCTGACGAAACTAGCAGCGCTCTTTTATCTGTTACTGCTTCTATTCTATAATAGTAATAACATAATGTTAACAATAACATTGCACCTAATGATGAACGGCTACAGCCTCAATTAAAGGGCTTCTGCTAGGTTCTTCAGAGTAGATAATGGTGTATAAAACCAGGAAAACCTAACCTTTAAATGCTTCTCTGCCCGGTTACATGGTTCCTCTTATATGTTGTCTCTGTTTAAAAACAACAAAAATAATTCCATATTGCACGAATTAAATAACATTTATTTAATTCTGGATAGACCCCTTTTACTAGGAGTGTGTTAATAATGCCAGTACTTCTATTACAGATTAACATAGAATTGTAATACTTCATACTACTGTAATTTCTACTAGTTACACAGAAGAAATAATAATAATAGTAATAATAATAATAATAATAATACGTTTCTTTGAGAGAATAAAGCTATCTATTCTAAGAAAGATATATGTTTTACTAATAAGGCTCTCCTCTAATCTACTTTATCACACCATGTTCTCCGTCTGAGAACATTTACCTAATAATGATAAGACAATGCAAGGTTACCTACACTTTCAATACTTTTTTCCCACCAGTCCGGGTCCCTGTCTTTATGCAGCAGCCACTGGTGCCGATTCTGCTGGACTGAATGTTAAAGCGATCTTTTACTATCAACATCAAACGCTCTGAAGAGTTGGAAAAGGTGCTAAATTGGACTCTGGGCGCACGCGGAGGAAACTTTTGGAGCAAAAGCCAGTGGCCTTTGGCTTCAACTCTGAAGTGCAGGTGGATATAATGAACTATTCACCATTTTTCTTTACATTTCTTTTTTTCTCTCTTTCTCTATCGCAGGTATGAGAGAGAGAGACAAGTAGATAGGTAAAGAGAGAGAAAGACACAGAGAGAGAGACAGAGATATATAGAGAGAAAGAGACACAAAGAGAGACAGAGAGAGAGAGACAGAGAGAGAGATAGAGGGAGAGGGGGTAGAGGGGGAGAGAGAGAGAGAGAGAGAGGCGACAAAGCCAAACGGAGAGAACAAGTGTTTGGAGGAGCTCGACTCATTTCAGCAACATGTTACCAATCTAATCACAAAGATATTCATCATCAATATCAACCACAGCGGCCTGCATTCATATGGTAAACGCGTGTCCCTGAGTGTGTGTGTGTGTATGCAGCGGCCTGTGCAATAACCCAGCTCTAAAACAAGCTCGTGCAGGCGCGTTAAATGGGTAAATATTTCTGCCTCTCGCGCTCCTATCTGTCTCTATCAACCTGCAGCATCTCCTCCACACCCC
>JBBPCY010000136.1:17016364-17029357 GCA_037974405.1 Brachyalestes nurse | reverse complement strand
TTTTTTGTTGGCCCCCCCCCCCCCCCCCATAATCATGCCACAAATTGGAAAATTGAATTAAGCTCGTATAAATGCACAGAAAAGATTCAGTTAGGCCGATCGAGGCGACTCCCTGGAAGCGACTTCATGTGTTCAGGCCGCTTCTCTCTTTCATCTGCTGTGGGGATGGTGGGATGGTTTGGAAATGCTGGAGTACACACAGCCGCGCGCAGCCATAATATTCGTCACCCCCAGCTCCTCCAGCAGATCCTTATCTCGGCCCGAGCGCTGCGCCCAGAGCGCGGGGGTCCGGGGACCAGAGAATAAAGCGGCCCGAGCCGGAGCACTGCACGTTTTGGAGGCCTCATGGGCTCTGAACACACGAGCTATTATTACAGCCTTAAATTAGCATTTTTTGTGTTTACATTCTACATTTTACATGTAAAAACAGTATTCCAGGTACAGAGAATATATTTATCCCCACGCCCCAGAGAAAAAATAAAAAATAAAAAAAGAATAAAAAAAAAGCCACAAAAATGTGCTGCGTGTTTATTCTTTGTTTTCAAATGTAGACTTAACAGATGTAAATTTGAAAAGCACAAAATATAGTTTTTCAAACATTTACAAATATGTAAGCATCAGCATATATAAATTGTATTTCTGAAACAAATGAAAAATAGCTATAGCTACTTTTTTAAGTTGTAGGTTATGTTAGAAAAAAACAGTTTTTAAATTTTAGATGATTTTCCTTATCTTGTTATGTTTTTAATCGCTATTTTAAAATCGTCTAAATAAAACTTGCACAAAAACGTGCAAAGAGCTATAAATGAACTTGTTGCTGGTGTGGGTTTAAATCTCAGTGTGTGGAGCTGTGTGGAGTGTGCCTCTCTTTTTTAATGTCTCTTTTGTCTTCTAACCCGGTTGCTCTAACGGGTCCCGTATCTCAGTGTGTGAAGGGTTTGTTATTTGCCCCCGTCCCGTTAAAGGGATCTTGTGTCTGTTCTCTTACAGTCTGCGGCGCGGCGTGCGGGCACCTGCTGCGCGAACTGTCAGACGACCACCACCACGCTCTGGAGGCGCAACGGCAACGGAGACCCGGTCTGCAACGCCTGCGGCCTCTACTACAAACTGCACAACGTGAGTGACGCTTTCTTACCCTCTTAGGGAACACTAGGGGGTGGGTGCGTTTTTTGCGGAGGTCTCAGAGGCCGCCTGCCTGTCAGCCTGACCATTTCTCCCTCTCCGCCTCTTGACGGGTCCAGCTTTGTCTGGGTGGGAGGTGGGCGTTACCCTCAGGAGAGCCCCCCAGGATGGACCTGCCACTCAGTGCCTTTCTCTCCTGGCTTGTCCCACATTAGTCACTTTATCCTGAGAATAAAACATTGCTTGCCATTAAATGGGACAAGCGCAACGCTACAACAAAGTGGCCACCCAAAAGAAATCTGGGAGGCCATTTGTTTTTTTCTTTTTGTTTTGTTTTATTTTCCAGCAGTCCCGGCCTGTCATTCTGCTCAGTAATGATATTCATGATCACAACACTCCTTTAAAAAAACATGAGCATCATGGCATGCACCATAAATGGTTATTTCTGTAACCGAAAACAGCCTACTCTCAAAGGAGCAGCTAAATAAAATTACTTATGCAGTTTAATGAAAGAAGCAATTAGATGCAGTAATCCGCCCCTTCCCCAACAAGAACCATCTATGCCTTCTTGTTGCTTGTTTATAAAAAGTTGTGCGTATATGGTCATCTCTTGAACCTGCTCTGACCTTTACATTTACAGCAGATGCTCTTATCCATGTTCATCTGTGCTGTGTAGTCCAGAAGAAAATACATCCCTCATTCTAGTAAGCCTAGACTTGAAATTAGGAGCTGCTAGAAGACTAAGATTCTACTAGGGAAGAAGTTAGTACACCACTAGGGATTTTCAGATCAAATACTCTGTACATGCAGGAATGGAAAAAATGAAATCCTTCTACAATCTAACCCCTCTCTTTCTCTGTAGGTCAATAGACCACTGACCATGAAGAAAGAGGGCATCCAGACTCGCAACCGCAAGATGTCCAGCAAGTCCAAGCGCAACAAGCGGGCAGGCGAGAGCTTCGAGGAGCTGACCAAGTGCATGCATGACAAAACATCACCCTTCTCCACCGCCGGGGCCATGGCGAGCCACATGTCCCATATGGGCCACCTGCCACCTTTCAGCCACTCGGGCCACATGCTGCCCACGCCCACCCCCATCCACCCCACCTTCAGCCACCCACACCACACCGGGCGCTCACCTGCCTGGGCCGAGCCTCACTGAGGGTCTGTCCTGGTTAAGTCTCGTCCCAAATGCCTCCACACCTTTCCTCCTCGCCTACTGCAGTGGTCACCAGCATATCTTCTAGACATCTAACCTCCTAGTGAGCCTGATTCACCACATATGATCTCACTAATAGTCAGATAGGGTCAAAACTACGCCCTATTCACGATATAGTGCAATACTTTGGGATTGAAATTGTAGAAACATAATAGAAAATATTCAGTTCACTTTAACAAACCTTCCCTGCACTCGAATTAGGTAGGAAAATGGAAAACACCTGCTCGCAAGGCACCACAACAGGTAGTGAATAAACATCTATAGGTTACTCGTAATTTGCTTGTATGCGATGGAATGTGCCTACTTTTGCTGACTGATGAGTGAACCAGTGTAAAGCCAGTTTACAAAATTGTTTCCTGTTAATTAAATCATAAATTCTGTTCTGTACACCAGTGCTCCACAATGTTCCTGGTTTTCAGATGTAGGGAACAGTAATTAGGGGGCTCACTCTGAACAGAGCAAATTTATTGAAAAGTCCGCTGATAATCTGGATCAAGTGGGAGAGAATTGGTGAGATGGGACTGGAGGTTTAACCTGCAAGTTGGTAGATGTTCAGGGTTGGTGACCACTGGCTTACTCTCCCTGGTACCTCTACAGTACAGGGAGGCAAAGTGTGGGGTTGGCTGTCCATCACTCCCTGGTCAGACGCTGCGTAAGAAGGTGTGGCTGTGTTTCCGCACAAACGACAAGAGACATTGTTTGTGTTTCTTTTTTCCCTAAGGCTGAGGGGCCGGAGTGTAAAGAGGACATTTTGCTTGTTTAAACGCCCACCCTCCCCCCCTCTCACGGACTCAGACTTACCAAGAGTGTGGCATTTTACGGGGGAAACACCCGATGCTTTTAGCCTTTCTATATTTTGTACTGAGTCACTTTGGTACTGCCCGGAAAGAGAGGATGTGTGTTATAGCCAAGTCACTGTGTAAGTGTGTGTGTGTGTGTGTGTGAGTGTGTGAGTGTTTTGGTGCCATCAGCCGCTGCCACTGGTAAACTGAACAGATATGGCTCACGGTTTGCAAAGGTCTGGCTCTTGGACTCTAAAGCAGAGAAAAGAGAGCGAGACAGAGAGAGAGTGAGAGAGAGAGAGAGTGAAAGAGGAGTAGAGAATAAAGAGGGACTGCTTATTCTATGCCTACATGCTGGGATATACACACTCCGTGGACTTGACTGCCTCCGAACAGACTCTATGGACACGACTTGCAAGCAAAACAGATGTTTATAAAGCTCAATTGTTATTATTGTTATTGTTATAATTGTTATTATGATAATTTATTTTCACACTTTATTTCTTTGTTTTTCATTCTTCTCAAAACCATATGGGTATATTGTTATAATTATAAATATTATTTCATTATTATTATCAAAAGAAAGAAATTACAAAAACAAGCAAAAAAAAACCCACAAAAAACATACAAAAAAATCAACACTGACTTATCTTAGCTAAGGCGATATTGCTGAACTGTACGTTTTTATCATTTTCCATTACACAAATAAAGGAAATAAAGTTTTAATACTTAATAATCCTTTACTTTCTGCCTGCAGTATTTTTATGTTACATAAAACCAAGTTATATTTGACAGTAATTTCCAGTCATAGCGAGAGGTCAAGATGGCACAATCATGCAAATACACAGCTTAATCGCTCAGATGTGAATGCATGCATACACACACCCACACACCCACAAACACACACACACAAACACACACACACACACAGTTGTTCCATTCAGTGTACAGTAAAATGCAAAATTATTAGGCCAGTTAAGACCGTGATTTAGAGATTTTTATCTGATTGCAAAAAAATTAACAAAATGAACACATTTTATTATTATAGTGAGATGGTCTGAAAAACATGTTTGGTTTCTCCTAGGTGCACTCCAGCTGTTTCTGGATGGTACTGGGCTTCTCTGTGAAAAGGTCTAAAAATGTACCTCTAACAGATAAATGTTAATATTTATGAATACTAATATTAATACATATTTGTTAAATGTATATTAGTATATTACTAATTGCTGAATTGTTAGTGTTCCCAAGTGATTAAAGTTCACTGGCTGTTTAAATAGTTTTAAACATGTCTCAAGAACTGATCCAGTACAAGATAATTCTCAGGATAATAAGGGTCATATAAATTGACAGCTTTCTTTTCTGGGGACATTTTTGTCCTCCTGATCATTATTTAACATAGTTGTGTTAGTACACAACTATATTAAATAATGACCGTGATGACAAAAATGCTGTAACAGTTCAATAGACATAGAAATCCTATAAGAGTGTGAAACAGATGTGGCCGCTCAATTATTTAAAAAAACACAGAGGTATAATCTTTATTGGAGATCCTGATTAAATAAAGACATGCCCATTGGGTTTCCTTCTAAAAATACTAACTTAGCAAGCTTGGATCTTACCTACTTCTTGATCCGACCAGGATAGAGGCCTAGGATTGCGTAGATTTCGTCTAGCCAATTACCTCCATTTAGCCGTATTGCAAAGAGATGACATGATTGGCTATTACCGGCACTGAAAAAAGCAAAGCACTGAATTTACTGAGAATAAACCACATGGCAAAACAATGTTATGAATGCTGAAATGATGTCCAGCAAATTCACTGCATCCCTATTTCAGTGTAGGCTGTATTGTTTTGCAATGAGGGAAACACAATGGAAGATTGTGAGAGATTTAATCCAAAATACAGCACAGATTAGAAATATTTAAAAATACAGGAGTGAAAATATGTCTGGTGACCCTATAGAGGGCATTTCATCTCAGCTGAGTATGTGTGTATGCTGAGCACCATCCAATAGGTTGCAATACTGTGGCTGTTCGCTCGGCTTGTGCTGTGTGTAGTGACTGAGGCAGAGTTTTGGAAAGAAGGACGCTTTGTAGTTTAGCAGCCCTGGGGTGCTTCATTCTGACCCAGACAACAGACTCCAAACACAGAATACGCAGAGTTCTTACATACACACACACACACACACACACACACACACACACACACACACACACAGAAGAACAGACAATCAGCTTGAGACGGAACAGTATAAAAATTCCTATGATGCTATTAGTGAGTAAAATGATCACACAGATGATGGTATCATCTATGTTATAAAATACACCATAAAAATTGAAAACAAAAATGGAGGTGATTTGAAATGTTGGGACTAATTTGGTTTGGTTAACATAGCATTTCCTCATCTGGGCTATTATTCGTTTTTTCTTTCTTTAATTAAAAAGAAATACTGATTAAGTAAAAAATCCATTGTTTAACTTGAACAGCAACATATGTATATATATATATGTGTGTGTGTGTGTGTGTGTGTATAGCACTAATACTACTATTTCCTATTTGCATTACAAATATATATATGAATACTGCTCTAGTACCTGCTTGGCAAAAACTGTAGTAAAAAAGCTGTTTATTTCCACTGTAACGTTTTAGCCTAAGAAGGGGAATCCCACAAATTTTTCCACTTTTCTGCATGATTCAACGGTATCGACGTAAACAAAGTTATTTAGAGTGATCTGATGTGAAAGGGCTGATTGCAGTAGTCTATTTACAAAGTCTATTTAAGTGTACTTAAAGTAACTATTAAACCTAGCAAAATTGTTGTTAAACAACATCTCAGCCACCAGGCAGTGACTTCCTAACCATTTTGTACAGTTACATTTTGTGATGTAGCTTTAAGATACATTAAATGCTTCAGATCTCTGGTTCCTTTCACCATCACTGTGAAAAAATTGAGTATTTCACATCAAACCACATTAAATAACTGGCATCACAGCAATTATGGCATCACAGCAATTAAATTGTGCAACAATTTGTAAACTAAAAAGCATTTCTTGATTTACCTTAATACGTATTATTCATAACTAGGAATGAAATAGTAGTTACTATGAAATGAATGTATGTTAGATAACTGAGAAAACACTGAAGTGTGGACCCACATATAGCAATAGAGTCCTCGGGTTTATGGGATTCGGAGGACAGTAATCAGACACGTTTATTGGAATGAATACAATTTGAAGCAGTGTTTCAGTGTTTCAGTCATTAACCATCACTATAAGTAATCAGTCCATCCGTGGAACCAAGAAACAAATAAAAAAATACCCTGATTTAATCAACAGGCCAGCATGTACACAAACTGTTATGAACATGCACACACACAATTACACACACACGCGCGCGCACACACACAATTCATTGTCCCTCCTTTCTCCACTTGACCCAGTCTCTTGCTTTCTTCCTTGCATACTCTACTGGAGCCAAACACAGGAGTGAGAGGAAGAACAACAAGCGAGTGAGAGAGAGAGAGAGAGAGAGAGAGAGTGAGAGAGAGTGAGAGAGAGAGAGAGAGAGAGAGAGAGAGAGAGACGGAGAGAGCGGGAGGAAGGAAAGGCAATCAGGCCAGCCGAGAGCAAACACGTGGGGGGCAGTTTTGGACCCTTTTTCTGCGCTCTCTCCCAGATGTGCTTGCAGCTGAGGCTGCAGGAAACAGCATTAAACTGGCTCTCATTTAGAGAGAGAGAGAGAGAGAGAGAGAGAGAGTGTTTAACCCAGAGGAGCAGCGGCTAATGAGGGAGGCCAGGAGGAGCGGGGCGGAGCGGGGCCAGGCCCGGGTCAACACTGCCAGTGTTCTCACAACACACACCTCCTCAGTGTCCCATACACTCTGAACACGCCAACAGGGCACTTCTGCCAGGCCTCAGGCAGAGGCTTTACAGGCACTAACAGTGCCCATCTCACTGTTGTGGTCATCTTAATGGTCACAGAGAGTGGATGTTATGATGGCCAAATGTGTTGAAAATCTCATGGCTGGATTGTCTGTGTGTGTGTGTGTGTGTGTGTTATCTAGGGACTTCAAAAGGATTGATCAGATTTCTTAGGTTTTGCTCTTCAAAACTGCAGGCAACTCACACTGGTACCTGAAATCTGATTTTTAGACTTGAACTTGAGATATCAAGCAACCAAATTTGTACAGTCAGACTGGAGCTGCATTTGCTCACACATAGGAGTTCGCTTACTAATGAGGCAAAACCAGTAATATTTATGACCTTAAAGCTTTTTTTTACTAATCCTTAATGACTACAACTAGCGAACAGAATGGTTGTGCTATAGTTCACAACAACATTGTGCTTTATAGCAACTACAATCAAAACAAAACATGACATTAGACCAGTCAAGTCAAATCAAGTAGGTTTATTGTAATTTCAGTGAGAAAGAAAACAACGTTCCCCCCGGACCATGGTGCAACACAAGAACAAAAACAGAAACACCATTAGACTACATAAGTGCAAACAGGACAAAAAACACAGAGAACAGGGGAGAGAGAGAGTGCAGGAAATAAACACAAAACCAACAAAACAAGTCAACATATAGTGCAGTTGATGCTTGAATGAATACAATATTATGACAGATAATGCATTCTAACAGCAGAGTCGTTAGGTGTACAAAATGCAGGATAGAGGTGGAACAGCGATAAATAATAATAATAATAATTGTGCAACTAATATTAGCAAGCAGGACAGTAGGATGACCTTCTCAGCTAAAAGGCAACTAGGCTCTGTCAGTAATGTCCAATATTTACTGAAAAGTCACTTAAAAACTACAGCAACTACAGAACAACATGTTCTCTAAATGTCTTTTAACACTTCACGTTTAAGTCATGGTTCAAAATTACTGTAAAAGCTCTGTGCTGACGTTCTTGTCACATCAAAAACCACCACCCTGATAGAAGAAAAAGCCACATGAAATCTGAACCAGATTTAAAAGCACCTTCTGTTCTGTTCTGTTATACAGGTTGACATGTAACCAAATATTTGTTGAATATTAATAACAGCCTAACATGATAGAAAAGAGGAAATACGTAAAAAAAAATGGATATAGTCTTTAACGTTGGCATTCTTGCAAGGTAATGCTTTGTAAGTGATCTGTCTACCGAAACCTGAATCTGTATGAGAGAAAGACAAACTTTAGTCATAATTCTCTGTTACAGCCTGCAGTGATGTGGAGGTCAAGGTTTTTATGACCCTCTCCAGCCTGAACCTTTATATAGTCAACCCACACAGCCTGACCTGCAAAAAATGTCTTAATCAACAACTAAAACCAACCCAACACCAGAACAGAAAATTGCTTTGTCACTTTTTGACCTGTCCCACCTGCACCGGCGAATTTCCTAATAAGCTGAGCCAGACTCTAACATGACTAGGGTGTTAGTTTGGCACTGCATTCAAACTAGTTTAAATACAGATTCTTGAAGTTCACAGCAGGCATGAGGGTAAACTATTCTTTACTTTGCTAATTTTGGTTTTAAAGTAACTCTTCTGTAACAGCTTGAATTTGATGTGTGTCTTTAACTCTAGGAGCCTGTTCGCGTGTTACCTTTTTGCTAACCTGCTCAGTCTAGCATAATCTATCAGAATATAAGTCACAGAGGTGCAGGCAGCAACCAGTTATGTTTTGCTGGAAATTCTTTATCTGTATAAATACCATTGGTGGGTTTCAGTTATAACAATTAAGCTTTTTCCACAGCGGGATCAGGAAGCCACAATCACGTGTCCTATGAGGTTGTGGTTTCTTCAGAGGTTTACGCTCATAATGTTCTTGTTCTTGCCATGCTTTCAGCTACTTTTGGCTGAAAAGTGGTTATGTGAAAAAAGGTGGATTCTATTCTATTCATTTTCCATCATCTGTTGCATCATCTGTCATAAGAAAACCCTACCTCAGAAACGGCAATTTTGAACCCACGTTTACCAACCCAAGTTGCATGGACCTGAACATTGAAGTGTTTTCTTTGCTTTCAACACACCTGATCTCACTAATCAGCCCAATAACATCCCCTTACAGCTGGGGTGGATGTGTTCCTGCATGGAAAGCACTAAAATGGACAGGGCAGCAAGCCTCCATTACGATGGTCTGGAAATGTTGGTCTAAACTTTGAAAAAGAAAGAGAAAACTTTGTAATATTTGAATGTTAACTCAATAATGCATCTTTTTTGCATAGTGAAATGTGATCTGTCTACAAACCAATAATCTCACTCAAGCTCTTCCTCCAGACCAGAGTTTTCCTCACATCACACAAGTGTGTCCTTACTGATCTGGGCTTAGTGGTGGCAGCATGGAAAAAAAATCCTATGTTACTGTAATGGTCTTTTGTTTCCCTGCTGTTATGGACGCCACTGGGTTTTCTTTTGGTGTTTGTGTGTGTGTCTGTGTGTGTGTGTGTGTGTGTGTGTGTATGTATGTGTATATGTGTGTGTGTCATTCTGTTTGGCCAGGCTCCCAGAGCATGAAACGTCCACCGGACTCGAATGAGGCCCCTCCGGAGGGAAGGAGCTGTCTTCCCCAAAATAATAAAAGGATCTGCCCGCGTCAGAGAGACGGGCGAGGGAGAAAGAGTGGCTTTATTCAGTGCCGAGGACAAGGCACCATGATGCGCTCGTGTGGTGCCGCGTGTGTGTGTGAGTGGATATGTGTTTATCTTCCCCCACATTCCTATTATTAGTGTGTGCAATGTGTATGTGTGTGTGTGTACATAATACATACACTGCTTAATGTTTGAGGACACCACTGTTTACCATTAAAACATTTTGTACAAGTGCAAATTTTCTAACTTTTACTGTTTTTAATTTTTTTCACTTTAATTTTGCATTTCTTAACTGTAACATTTCACTTCCACATTTTCATGACTATATAACCATCATATTACTGAAGAATACATTTTACATTTAATGGCAATAAGCCAGCTGTTTAACACATTAACCTGAAATATAAACATTTAAACGTACAAAGTCGTAAGCAGACTTTTCTAGAGGTTAGAAGAGTCTGCCTAGTACTTTTCCAACATCTGTTTATCCATTGGATTTAAACAGATTGTTTTTGTTACCATACCTTTAAAGCTTCTATATTTAAATGAGCTCTGTTGTGATTGGCTGCATTGTATTGTGCCTCATTCAAAAGTAGGCCAGTACTTTGTAAACGCTGCATATTTTCTCTTATGTTCATGTATTTTTATTTTCTTTAAAATTATGCTTTAAAAAAACATATTTTATTTGGAAATTTTGAGAAATATTGTCTTAAAAAACGAAGGCAAAACTGTTCAGTTTAATAGTAATAGTACCTATAAAGGATAAAACCTGAGAAACTGAACATTTCTGCAGCGGTTTCGTTTTTTTTCCCGGAGCTCTTTCTCTATTGGCTTCCGTGTAGTGCAGCTCATTCCAAAGGCAGCAAGAGGGTGAAACACTCCTTAGAACTTCAGCATGAATGAGCAAATTTAAACTTCTGTAGGTCAAACATACATTTTAATGTGTTTCTTTTGTGACATCACAAAAACTTGACTTTGAAAATGATTGTAATGTCCACATATTGACAGTATAGATTGGGAAATGAATTTACATTTTGAAAATGGTCATAATAATTCAAGCCTTTTTAATTCGAGAAAAGTGATGCTATTAATATTATGAAAGGCAGTGTGATAACAATATATCGTACTATAACACAAAAACTATATGGTGCAGCCCTACTTTATAAAGCATCAGCTGGCCCTGTTCACACCTGGCATCTGTTTCCTGTGACCAGATCACAAGTGGATGGCAAGACATATAACGGTTTACATTTTCCACTGGTTCTGAATGCATCTCCAGTGACTTTCATGTCTGGAGGAAGGATGCCATGTAGATTTACTACTTTTATCTTTGCTGTTATGATATAGCTGCTTATTTGGTCCTTCTTTTATGTTTGGACACATTAGCGAGTCACATTACAAATATTATGTGGTCATATGTGTTCCTGAACGTCTCATGAGGTGGTTTAAGTGATCTGATCAGAATATGTCTCTGAGACCTCATGATCGGATCACCAAAGACTCATATTAAAGCCAGGTGTGAATGGGGCCTTTGTTAATATGAGCAGGTTTTATCTGAATAAAGTTAATTTAAGATTTTTTTTTTTGCTTTATTGTAAGGAGTTTATTGTAAACGGTATCAAAGGTTTAACACATACTATTCACTCCCAGTCCATACTAAGCATGGAAACCAAACTGCAAGAACAGTTTTGCATTCATTGTTTTTTATGTAATTTAAATACATCTGCCTATTCATCTTAAAGCAGTTTAGCCCACTCATTCATCGTACTGTTTTAGGTCTGCTTTTTAAATGAGAAACAAGATGAAGCAGCCAATAAGTCTTTAAAAGCATATTAACAAAACCAGCCTTTAAAATTCTAAGTTGTACAGAGAGGTTGGAAAATGGTAATATAGAAATAAACAACTTTTTTGTACATAAACGCACATGTCAATAGTGGACCTTAGGATGAAAAAAATAAGAAAACGTATGATATAAGCCCTTTTTTGGCCCCAAAGATTGTGTGAAGACCACCTTAAAGCGCTGAAGAGTTTTTTTAAGAGTGCTGATATCGTAACAAGGGGATAAAATTGGCAGTTTTGTCAGTTGCACCTTTTGTTGCACTTTTTGCAGAAAAGTAACATCAAAATGTAGCAATATACATGCACACCCAAAGTCTATTGCTACATTTAGTTTTCTTAAATGTGATTGTATGTGACTGTATATTGTATATTTTATGTGTATTTATCTTTTTCCTACTTTACTATCATTACTGCGATAGTGAAGAAACAAAGAGAAACGGAAAATGTGAAGGAGCAGGGGTTAAAAAAGGAATCATCGCATTCCTGAGAGATAACAATATCTTACCTCCCTAATAAAGTGGGTAAATTATGACTAATAAGTTGTCGGATTGCTCTTTTAATGGCTGTGTAATATAGTGCGCTGAAGGAGACTTATGAGTGCAGGTTTAGAAGCAGCATGGTGGCCTTGCTTTATTGGGCCATTACTGAGAAGAGCCTCCTTTTCTTCTTCTTCTTCGTCCTCTTCTTCTTCTTCCCCCTCTTCTTTTCATCCTCTCATCCCTTCCCCTCTTCCTTCTTCCTCTTTCTCCCTTCATCTCCCCTTCTCTCCATGTCCCCCCCTCACTCACTCCCTTCATGTATTTGTTTATGTATTAAATTGAATTAACAGAATCAAAAGGTACTCGGGCCTTCCTCCGCGCTGAGTGGAGTTATGGAGCTCAAGATGAAAGATAAAAGGCAAAAAAGAGTGCGGTTCAGTCGCGGGTCTCTCCCAACGCCTGGGGTCACAAGCCTGACCCCAAAGAACTGCTTTAACGGAACATGCCCTCCCTCTTTCTCCCTCTCTCTCTTAGTCTCCCTCTCGCTCCCCCACAAAGGAAATAAGGAGACATGTCCTCACTGGAGTCTAACACACCTCACTCGCATCTAAAAGCACGTTCTGTGTCATTTCCTCTCCAGAGCTTTTGTAAAAAATTTACTGGTGTTAATGTGTCAGATTCGTTCTGACTGTATTTCTGAAAGAAACCGGCTGGCTAAGCAGCAGTATAGCAAAAAATTATATACATATATATATATTTATTTATATAATGATTTACACAATTTTCAACTTACCTCAGACATAGCTGATCAGCTCAGGACATGTGTGATGTCCAAACTTAGCTTTTTTAGTGTAGAACTGTAACTCCACACTAGAAGTCTATAGTCACCCAAGTATTTTCTGTAAAAATTAATCACCAAAGTGTTGATCAAGTGGCTCAAACCACTTCTAGCTCTTCATTAAGGTTACATGCTCTAT
>JBBPCY010000136.1:16988351-17016264 GCA_037974405.1 Brachyalestes nurse | reverse complement strand
CTGGGCGGGAACTGTATACGGGAAGGAGTTATACGGGAAGGGGTGTGTCGCGATTCACCCTCCTCACACCGTGACACAGGTTCGTGGAACTGAATGTCGCGAATTCGGTTTTGTATCGTATATCGTTACAGCCCTAATATATATATATACATATAATCTAACAGATGTAGTTAAGGATCCTAATTTATGCCTGCTTAGGGTATACCTGCTCTGGTATTGTCTGAATTAGCTTTATTTGCTGCTGCATTTTTGATCATTTTTATAGCTCACAATAAGTCCTATTGTATGCTAAACCACATCCACAAGTCTGAGCCACCTTAATGAAGAGCTGAATGCATTTGGATCTGAATGCGAGTTTTGATGATATATTTTTCTGAAATTGCTAGAAGCTCTTTGGGTGACTAATGAGTTCTAGCGTTTGCAATGTCATCCTTGCAGCTGCAGCGCTAAACTAAAGAATCAAAGTCTGGACACCAAACTGTCTTGGCAGACTAAAATTGTGTACATTTTTATCGGAACTATTCCTTTAAAGTGCAGATCTATTATTCACGAAAACTCCTAAAAGGCAATTCCACAGATTATTTTTCAACATTTCTGCATAATTAAATGACCAAAACATAAAAAAGGTCATTTAGATTGGTTTAATATGGAATGCTGCATTCTAGAGAAACTTATTGAGTCAGAATTATTCACAGCAGTGGTGAAAGGAACCAGATGTCTGAGTTTTAATGCCTCTAAAAGCCCCCTTACAGAGAGTTGTTATGAACATGTTAAGAGCTACAGATAGGATGTTGTAAGGTAAAAAAGTACCCAAGACAGTTTTGTTTTTCAGTATTGCCACAGTTTTAATAGTATCATCCATAAAGTCATATAAAAATATAAATATCATATAAAAAAGACATGTGTAGGCTCACTGTTGGCTTTAGATAGTAAATATATATGCTTTGTAGACACCATGACCCCTGGTTCCATTCAGCACCACTGTAAAGAGATTTGAGACAGTAAGTTTCTCTACAATGAACCATTTATTAATTTCGCCTCCCTCTTCATTTGAACTTCAATAAGATTTTCATTCCTAAGTAAACTAGTACATACTATCATCATTTACAGTTTGATATGCTTGTGAAACATGGATTAAAACTGAATCTGAAGTCAATAAATGTTTTTTTTTATATACTACAGAAACTGATTACATTTTCATTATCTTCAGATGTGCTTCAAATATTGGAGAGAGAGAGAAAAAGAGAGAGTGGGAGAGAGAGAAGCAGAGACAGAGAAAGAAAGAGACAGTAAGAATTAAAGAGACAAAGACAGCCAGAGAGAACGAAAGTGAGTATGTGTGAAAGAGAGAGAGAGAGAGAGAGAGAGAGAGAAAGAGACAGCAAGAATGAGAGAGAGACACAGACAGAGAGAAAGTGAGAGTGTTTGTAAGAGAGAGAGAGAGAAAGACAGTGAGAAAGAAACAGAGAGCGAGACAGTCAATGAGAGAGAGAGAGAGAGAGATTGAGAGAGTAGTAGAGACAGAGACAGAAAGAGAGATAGAAAGAGTGTGTGTCTAAGAGAGATAGGATGAGAGAGAGAGCGATAGAGACAGAGAGATAAAGACAGGCAGTAAGACAGAAACAGAGAGAGACAAAGAAATAGAAAGTAAGAGGGAGAGGGAGAGAGAGAGAGAGAGAGAGAGAAAGAGAAAAAATAAATGCTGAGGAGACTGCAGTTGTCATTTGGTTCTTGCTTTGGCTCTTTAAAAGGTTAGAAGCTTGAGAGGCGCACAGACACACATGCAGCATTAGCTGGATATTATTAGCTGAACTTCCTCTTTTAAGGGTCGACAGAAATTCATAGAAGTACAGTCCCTTGGTAGTGAAATGCCAGCCAAGGGGTGGAGTAACGGCAGCGCTGTTCAATAGCTCGAGAACACTGTGTAGGAGGTCAAAAACTTTACAGGTACAATCCATTTTACAGCACATTCACTTTTCTCAGAAACAAACACACACTCACACACACACACACACACACACACACACACACACACACACAATGATTCACAAACCAACCGACCAAATGCGTCTGTACTTTCCCTAACAGCTTTCAGAACCACAGGCTAGAGGAAGCTAATTACCCCGTCTAGGTCCCCATTTGAAGGACCAGGGCAAGGCCATGGGAAAACCAAGCAGCCACACTTCTCCTAACTTCCCTCCATACTGTTATTCCTCCCAGTTTCCTGCCCTTCCAGTAAGCCATTGTTTAAAAAGCCAGAGAAAAGATGGCAGCCAGTGCAGCGCCCATCAGCACACTATTCATTTGTACATAGACGCTGAAACGGCAGTGGATCGTACTCTCTTACTTTCTTTGCCCTAACATACTATTTTTGAAAATAAACAAATCCTTTTTTTTTTTTACCAAAAAGTCCTGAGCAATTTGCATTGAACATGTGTATATGAAATGCATGCAAGACATTGATTCCACTTCAAAAATAAAAAAAAAACAACTCTATTTCTTTAAGAACATATAAAAAAACAGGGATGTATTGGACCACTGGGGCCCTTGCCTCGACTGCAACCATTCCTAAACAATGTTTATAGTATGGCATCCTCCTGAAAGAGGCCACAACCATTAGGGAACGCCACTGCCATGAAGGGGCGTACTTGGTCTGCAGTAATGTTTAGGTAGGTGCAACATGTCAAAGTAACATTCACACGAATGGCAGAACCCAAGGTTTCCCAGCAGAAAGTTGCCCAGAGCATGACACTGCCCCTGCCAGCTTGCCTTAGTGCATCCTGGTGCCATCTTCACACATGCACCATGCACAATGTGATTCATCAGACCAGGCCACCATCTTCCAATGCTACTTGATCCACTTCCAGGCCCATTATAAGTGTGTATTTGCGGTGTCGAGGGATCAGTAGCCCCACATGCAGAAAGCTGTAATGCATTGTGTGATCTGACACATTTTTACCACAGCTACCATGAACTTCTTGAGCTATTTCTGCCAGTGTTGGGAGTAACGCATTACAAAAGTAATGAATTACTGTAATGCATTACTTTTTGCTGTAACGCGGTGATGTAAGGCATTACAGAAAAAACATTTGGTAATATTTTACTCGGTACAAATGTCAGTAACGTGTTATAATGCATTTTTAACCCGGAATATAGTGGGTTTTTTTTCCTCATACAAATTTGCAAAAAATCACCGCAAAATCATAGCTCTTACAAGGGACCAGGTGGGACAGCTTACAGTCCCTACCTACATTGTTGAACCTTGAGCACTCATGACCCTCCAGGATATTCAGAATGTAGTTATTATATTTATTTGTACTGTTTTTTGTGTGTGGGGGACAGTGTAAATAAATTAACAAACTGTATTTAGAAAGACAGCCAAGTAACACACAACCCATTCACTGCTTTCACTGGAACTTAACTGATTGTGACCTCGGAGTCATGTGGAGCCTCACTTGCGAATCTGGACAGTAGGTAGACTTGTTAAAGTGCGCTGACCTTTGGAAAGAAGCTACCCAAGCTAACTAAGCATGGCCCATTAGAATTGCACTGTACTAAATATTCTTTAAGCCTTGGCCCCGCAGCCTGCATTTCTTGTTACTCCTTTTGTTATTTTCTTTACCCCCTACCCCCAAACCCTCACCCCCCACCCCACCCAAAACTTTAATACACTCTTCCCTTCAGTTCACACTTAAGGTAACGCAGCTGGTCCTGAAGCTAATAGACCACATGTTTTTCCAACAACACATACACACACACACACACATACACAAAACAGGAAGTGAAAACGACGAGCAGGAAATACTTCTACTGCATTACTGTTATGGCTAACTGAGACGCAAAAATCAAACCGTAGTGTAAAGAGCGCACCGATAAAGGGGGGCTACTCAAGTGAATCATGCAGTTAATTGTCATGCTTGGTGCAGCCCTATGGCTATACATAGACTGGCTATACATGTTGTCATGAGCCTGCATGGCTCATGACAACAGAGAAGTGAAAGAAAGAAAGGGAATAGAGAGAAGGGGTTTCACATGAATACGGGTGGTCATGGGCCACATTTATTGCTTCTTGTGGTTTTCATATTGAGGTGAGGCTTACAGTATTGTGAAAACAACTGCACTTTGAAGAATCTGGATCCAGTGACTAGTCAGACTGTTGTTAAAATTTTTATTTTTTGTAATTTGTGTGTGCTGTACAGCCAAAGTGCTTACAACTGAGTAGTAATGGGATGCCTTGCTATGAAATCGATGGCAATTTTTTCATAAACATATCTGCCTTTGCTGATATGTGAGCAGTTATAACATGTGGAAACTGAAATGAAACTGCATGAAGCATCACTGCTCTTTCAGTTAATCTCCTGAGTTTGACTTTGATTTTGCATCCTACTCTAAATGTGCCAGTTAGATCAAATAAATCTCTATTTGGTTCAACTCCACTCTTCATTGTTTGTCACCGTTTCGCTATAATATAGAATGTTTTAATACCTATGGTTTATAATGGTGCTGACTCAGGAGGATATTGTTCTTTACCGCCTCTTCTTGTAAAAAATTTTGATTTTCTGTTGTATAAAACAGAAAAATGAAAAGCAGCCCAGGCGATTGGGTGCTCGATACAAGCTGATTTGCATAGTGATCGTATTTCAGTCTATTTGATCGAAGACGGTGGTGGCCTTGTGGTTATGGAGTTGTCTCTGCAATTGTAAAGATGTGATTTTGAGTCCCAGTCCAGCCACCAGTGAAGTACCAGCAATGTACACTCCCCACACTGCTCTGCAGGTGCTGCGTTGGTGGTTTCCCACTGATTCACTTGGGTGAATGGGTTAAAAGCAGAGAAAGTATTTTACATTGTTCACACTGAGTGCTGTGCTGTGTTCTGTTTACAAGTGTAAACAGATGTAGCTAAAGTGTTGTCATAATACAACCCAGATATTTATCCTATGAAAAGACCAAGTGTAAATGGGATCTCTGATGCTGATATTTACTCAGAGGGAATAATATACTAATATGACTCAGATGTAATTTTGCAAAAAAACGACATCTACATGACATAATGTAACATAACAGCAGTACTGAACAAAAACTAAGCATCGCTTGTATGGATTAGTGCTATATATTAGTCTTCCTTGCTCCAGTCTTTATTAGGGGCTTCAGAGCAGGGGTGAGGCTCCAACAGCGCTTCATGAGAAAATAGGTCAGCTTTCTCACTTGGGACTGTAGCATTGAGCTCTCTCTCTCACCTGAGAGCGCCAGAACTGACCTGAGAGCAAGGAGGGAGGCCTTTTTCAGAACTAACACTGAAGCTATGGCTTCCTACTGCTAATTAACATTAGTTATTCCTGTTTTGCATGATGAATGTTTTGCAAAAAGGCAGTTACATATGAGAAATGGCATTTTACTAATCCTGCATTAGAGAATTTTAGCCACAATGTCAACTTTAAGAGCTCTGAGGCGAGTCTGCTGAGAGAGATAGCATGACACTCTTCCCTTTTGCAATATTCTTTCAGTAGGAATAGCTAGCTTTGCAAGTCTATGCTAACTTTTCAATTCATTATTTATTTGAGATGACACCCAAAATGACTTCCCCTCTCAAATAAACTGTAGCAAAACAGTATGATGATCACTACATGCCTTCTGCAAAACATACCCACATAATGTATTCCTGAGCTAGTGGGCTAGTGTGAGCCCACCATTGAGCCTTTCAATCCCAGCACAGCTAGTGCTGAAGATGCATTCAGCGGAGAGAGCCAATATTGAGGCTAACACTGAGAATGCTCTCACCTGTGAGAGGTAACATTCAGCAGCCTCTCCACCATTCATTCGTCCCACCTGAGACAGCCAAGCCATTCAAAGCATCCTCCAGGGAGGCAACGTATTCAGGCCTTCCTGTTCTTCTCTAAGGCAGACAAATTCATCCCCGCTGTCTGCGCACAAACAGCCGCATTCATCCGGCCTCCTATTGACAGAGAGAAGGGGGGCAAGTGCGAATGCCAGAGCAGACTCAGGGGAGCCTGAGTCTGGACGGGCTCTCCCCATCCGCACCCCATTGGCTTTCACAGGCAAGTAACCAGAGAGGGTGAAGCCAGGCTAGGCTGGCCTGTAGCCGGCGGTGGGTGGTGGGTAGTGGGGGATAAACAGAGATAGAGCGAGGGACTTGACCCAGTGTCTGTTGCTGGATCTTCCCTGTGAGACCTCAGTGGTAGCAGCGATGAGAGCAGACAGAGAGCAGCAGGGGCCCTCTGGGATGCTGGAGAGAAAAAGATGGGCCTCACTGTTTCACTCATTCAGTGATGCAAGGTGAAAAGAGGGAAAGGCAGTAAGAGAGACAGAAGTTGCCATGAACAATAGGCTGTGTCTTAGACACTAGTGAAATCCTAAATCAGAGCAGATTTGTACAGCCTCTTTTATTTCAGTATGTACTTACTTCTGTTTTCAAGGCTGCTGGTTTATTCTGGCAACGATTTGGTCCAGATGCAAATACAGATGGAGAACATTCTGCTGAAGTCTGATCCACAGCAGCAAATCAGAACCTGATTGAAGCCTCTCAAATTTCTGTCCAAACCCAACTGTTGGCTGTCAAAATTCTGTCAGAACCTGACTCAAACCTGTCACCACCACAAGCTAAAAAAACATACTTAATGATAGTGCAAGACAACTAGTAATATTTTCTTGCAAGAAACCCATAATTTAAATTTGACTTGATCCCAAGACATATTTGAGAATCCTTTAAGCTCTAATAGCCCCAGTAGTCCCAGTGAGGAGTCAGGCTCTGGGTTTGATTAGAAAGCCTTGCAGTGAAAGCATGATGCCGTTGCTGCTAGGCCTCATTTGGTATGGTTTTGGCCCTTCAGTCATGCAAAGCGAAAGGCAGATCGAGTAAGGGCATCCCCAGCCTTGTTTACCCATGCATCTGCTTTTTGTTGTGTCTCACTGTCTCATCTGCCACCATTTTTGTCCAACGAATCTAAACATTCAGCTCTCGAGTCATTACTTTGCATTATTATGAAAAAGATAAACCGCAGATTCTTCTCCAAGAGCTTGCGGTGTTTGAAGATCTGAGGATATGAAGGGTGAAAACTTGTTCACTGGATCAGTGGATATAAGAAAAATAGTTGGAGAGAATGGAATTTTTTGTTCTCCTATATGAAGAAGCCAAGGAGAAGATTCCTTGAGACCAAGGGAATTAACGAAGTCCCTGGGTTATCGTTTGGGTTCATTTTTTCTTAAGCACATTGGCTTCCGAGTCAACCCAACATGACCTGTAACTAGTTGCTAGTCCAGAGAATTGGAAGGGGAGCATATGGTGCACGTTTGAAGCCTCAAGGCTTGAGCCTCCACTGCTAGTAGCCATCAGCTTGGATACAAACAGCACAAGCCTCTCCTCCGCTAGGCTTGTGTCACAGTCATGGCTCCTGCATGCGATAGGGCCATGCGAATGTGCGCGTTTGAGCCCAGGCCTGGCAGACGCCAGTCTCCGAGAGATTAGCATGGTAATCAGTGATGCTGAGGGTGCTGGATGAGCTGTATCTCTTGCAGAGATCGCTATGAGAAGCCCGTCTGCGCTCTCTCTCTCTCTCTTGCTTGCTCGGTGGGATGTTGCAACTCCAGCATCTAGTGGGCCTTATCTCCCTGAGGCAGATTGCAGAATTTGATATGCATCTGCGAAATGGTCGGAAATGACAGTCTCCAAAAAACTACGTGATGAGTCAAACGATGTGTCTCAACATCACTCCTTGCTCGTCTTCTCTTTCTCTCTCTCTCTCTCTCGCTCTCTCTCTCACTCTCGCTCGCTCTCTCTCTCTCTCTCTCTCACTCTCGCTCTCTCTCTCACTCTCGCTCTCTCACTCTAGCTCTCTCTCACTCTCTCTCCCTCTCTCCTGCAGTATGCTGATCTCTTTCAACCCTTAATCTCTCATTCTGAGGCGAAATATTTGCCAAGATGATCATCTAGCCCATTTAAGATGGGTGTGATGTGTGTGAACGCAGGCGCAAGTGTGTGTGCTTATGTGCATGCTTAAATGTGTATTTATTTGCAGTAAACAAGTGGACGTGTTTGCACTCGACTTGACTGTGTTCCTGTGCATGTTTGTGTGTTGTGTACGGGTGTGTGCGACGTCTCTGGAGCATGGGAAGATTGTCATCAGCGAGATTGTCATCATCTCTCTCTCTCTTTCCAGCATGAACATCGTCACTGATAAAGGTTCGTCCTCGTCAGCACGACACGCTAGCTGAAGCTCGGGCTCAGAGAAGGGCCTTATCGAGGCCTGGGAGGGCCCTCCGGTGTGTGTCTGGGACTCTATCAGCTGAGTATCTGATATGATAGAGGTAACTGAGGACTGAGGAGGAGCAAAAGATGGCCCAGTATGAACCAGAGGTTACGGTTCAAGAGATTGTGGTTAAATGTACTTGGGGGAGCTCACTAACCCAATATCTGATCGATCAAATCTCCTGCAACCTGCTCAAAAGTTTCATTAAGGCTGATGCAAATTTGAAACTGAATTGCAATTTGGGCAGATGTTTGCAGGATAGTCACTATTTTGGTCATGTAAACCATGAATTACAGTCAGCAAAGTGGAGAGATGTCAACCTGTGGCTGTGTTCCACTATGTTAATGAAACTCATTAAAAGAAACTAGTGAAAATACCTGAAAAGGTCTTTGGGGGAAGACTGGCCATATGCGATATGGCCTAAGCCAATGACCAACAACTTCCAAGACTAACAGCAATACACAAAAAAACAGTTCAATGGCGAGACGAACGCTGCATTTGTGTGTCAGCACCTTCTATGACCAATAGTTGAATGCATCTATGTAAATGCTGGGACAGTGATTGCATAATTAGAATAGGAGTGGCACTGTCCATATTTTAAGCAAAAGTGTTATCCACAGTTTTATCCTAAATGTATTTTGAACACATGCAAATGTATCAAGTGGTCTATTAGCATTTGACGTTATAGTTGTGACTAGGTACTCCTGGACTTCCAGGTTATTCTGCCGCTAAAGTTGTGAAAAATTGAATTCTTGACTGCAAGCTCTGCATGCCTTTGTGCTGCAGAAGTTTCTGCTGCTGCTCCGCAGCTAAATCCAGTTTACTGTTACTTGTCTCCTGGCATAGTGCACACTTACATATATGATGAATCAATAGTGCTGATATGAATAACATATAATAACATATAAAAAGTTGCCAATTCAGAGCCACAGTACATGCAAAATTGGATGAAACAGACATTCCATACAAGGTTCATGGAAAGAGGCTTTTTGAAAAACAGATAATACATAAAGGAATGCATATCATGGTATTAGGTATTTTACTGTCAATGCATATGCTTCAACTGGTGGAATCAACCAGAACAAAGACTGTGTGTTTCTGGAGAGCTATGCCGAATGCCACACACTCGCATACACTCACACACACCCTCACACAGAAGTTGAGAAGGCCATGTTTGTCTGTTGGAACACCCTTGCATAGTCATTGTGACAGTCTACGCCAAATGTCGCAGTAAAATGAAAGCCAAAAAAGGACATTGTGATGGGGCCATTAATGGAACACATAGTGCCATTTGACCATCCCCTCATCACCCCTCCATCAATGGAAAAAAAGGCAGGGCTGGAGGGCAGTGCTCACAGATCAAGCTTTAATTTGCCATGGAACACACTCTATAAAAGGAGAAAAAATCCTTACACAACCAGGGCTTCCCAAACAAGAGGAAGCAGACCAGGCTCGCTTCGCGGCCAGCCACGAGCACAGCCGCCCCGGGGTCAACTCCCAGTGACATCAGCAGTCACAGAGGTCATTGAGGAGTGTGCACACACACACCAGTGGGTCCACACAGGACCACACTGTCAGGGGACGAATGGAGAGAGAGGGAGAGAGAGAGACGGAGAGAGAGACAGAGAGAAAAAGAGACAGAGAAGGAGAGGCAGAGAGAGAAAGAAAGAGCCAGGCAGAGAGAGAGAGAGAGAGTGCTAGACAAAGGAAAAGTAGAGGTCCTTTTGATTAGTTTCCTTGGCAGGAGCACAAGACTGTAAGGAATGCAGGCAAGAGGGGAAAGGAAAGAGGAGTGATCAAGAGAAGAAAGAAAGACGGAAAGAGAAAAAGAGAGTGAGAGAGAGCAGGAGAAGAAAGAGTGGAGGACTTGCTGAGTAAGGCTCGATGGCTTAGTCAATTTCCCCTGGTTCTAAAACACATTCAACTCTTCAATTAGTCTGCCTGTTGCCAAAACAATGGAAAGAAAACTGTTGTTAGCATTCTCCTTACTGCGCACTAAGTTCCCTCACTTTGATCCAAGAGCAGGACGGCCAAGGAAGTTTCCCAGACAGAAGGGTAAACCAACTACAAGTAACTTTAAATGAAACTTTTTACTTGAATCCTGATTCATTACATTGGCATAAAAATGTTATGGCAGATGTCATAATCTGTCAAGATAATAATTTAACAGTGCAATGTGACAAATAATTGCCATGATTTTTATGACACCAAATGTTGTAGGACCTGTGATAATAATTACTTGTAATGACAGCATGACACTGATATTAATGGATGCAATCTGTCATGGCAACTCTGGCAATGAAATCTGCCATTATATATATAATATATATATAATATAAATATATATATATATATTAGCATCATTCAAACTGTGTGCCCATTTCACCACATACAAGCTGAGCTCTGAAATAATACACTAATTTTTGTGGTCTGACATCAGTACTAATTTAAGTTAATTGTTGGTGCATGCTGCCAAACGTGAATTTATTCCCATTTTCCCTAAGCTACCAACCTTGGTAGCTTAAGCCAGTTTGCTCCCAATAGCTCTCCTTGAGGTGTTAGATGGAACTGCTTTAAAACTGGCACAGGTGCTCTTAGTCATTTCAGATAAAACTGCCGAGTAAGCCTACAGTAGGCCCCACTGATACTTTTGATAAACACTACTCTGTTTTGACTACAAGCCTCCTGGAAGTCCAATCGCCTGTGTGGCCAAGAGAAGCTTTCGCAGCTAAAAATCAATCTGGAAGTTTAAGCGTGATGTTTGGGTGCCGTTCTGATGGCGAGATAAGGCTTCTGTTGGAGATTTCATTAAATATTTCACCCAGGCACGAGCCAAAGGCAAAACATTAAGTCAGCGCCATCTGGGAACGCGTCAAGTTAAAGGAGATAAAATCGCAAGATGACCTGTGAAAGCGCGTTACTGTGTGCTGCCTCTCTATCTTGTGCCTTGCACCCTCATTCATACACAGCCTGGCTTGTAACATCCATCGTGAACACACACACACACACACTGCAGTGTCAGGCCCATTTCACAGTGCGTCCTCAGCCTCCTGTGTGTGTGGCCGGCGGGCAGCTGCCGCTCTGGCGTTGGGTAAACATTAGGACGCGAGCTCACACCCTTCTGCTGATTAATGCAGCGAGAGCATTGGACATGACAGGCCAGCGAGGCCTGCGAGACCCAGAGCCACGCGCTCAAAAAGGCCGCTCTGTTCTCTCCCTCTCGCTCTGTCTCTTCCTCTCTCTCTTCCTCTCAATCTCTCTCTCTGTCCCTTTCTATTTACCCATTCTCCTCTTTTTAAAATGAAGGTGCAGAGACATTGTGCTCAGTAGACATTTTAGGGGGTTTGACAGAAAAGATCAAATTCAACAAAATTCAAGAGGCTAAAGCCACTTACGAGGTCCCTTGTGAGTATTTTGCAAATCGCTACACACTTGTCTCAAAGCATGAGTGAAGTAATCTCAAACAGACTTGCTGATGACAGGATGACATACTGATATCTACAAAAATAAACAAGAAATCAGGTTCAGAATGTGCTGGCTGATTGTGGGAGAATGGAAAATGTATACATTCGATTCCTGAATGATCGCTTTAACCGTTCAAAACACCAGCAACAGCATCTATAGCGGAGCTGGGAAGAAGTATTTTATACTGATATAATTCAAAACATTGTTGGCTGGATGATAATGTTATAATGATGACCTTAGTATTTTAATTTCTCATAAAAGCAGCAAATGCTGAAATATCTTACAAAATGTTTTAATAGTATTTAAATGAGTTTTGAAAGCTTGCATAATCTCAGAACTAATATGACTTGTGTTTCCCTTTTAAGACGCAGAGAAAAATTTGAGAGTGGGTTTCTTTTGCGGTTGTTGAAATATTAATGTCACTGTATCTTGCCCAACATCGGTGATATTGCAGTAACTTGCTGGTCTTCGTGAGAACATTTTTAAGGACTTGTTTACCCTGAGATGTTCTTAATACAGTATCATCTGGTGATGTAAAAAAAAAAAACGACAATTCCTGGTCAAAAATAAAACTGAAAAAACTTATACTGTCATTTAATTCAATAGAAAATAGTGTAGTAATACAGTAGGTAGGCTACAGGCTGTACTATGGAATCCAGCATCCTTGGTTATGCAAAGCAGCGATTCCATTAGTTTTCCATTATTTGGCTTTGGTGCTGGTGATTTTTTTATTTTTATTTTTTTGCTTTTTTGTCTACAAATGACACTGGTATGCTGTTAGGGACCTTAAACAGTCATTACAAACTGCTTGTCTAAACTGCTTGTTTCTTGAATAAGCGATGAACTAGTTCCACATGGCTGATATTTTCACTGTTGACAGACGGCCACTTTACCTGTTTGAACATGTATGTGCTGAACAGTGTAATTAATAAATAGTGTTTTCTAATTATTTGTAAAGCTTAGTACCATTTCGACCCATTTACTATTTGGTTGTTCTTGCTTTTTGTTATATTTTTTAGCCAATCTTGTTATTGATGTGATTATATGTTAGGGGCATTTTGAAATTCTTGTGAAAATTAGTGATGGAATGAGGAGCAGGCAGTGCTATTAACTGATATAAAAAAACTGATTCAAAATCATTTAATACAACCAAATGTAGCAAAAACGGTGTGTCTAGAGAGAACGGAGGACAGTGTCGTAAACATGTCATGGTAGATGTCATAAGCTGTCATGAGTCGTTACGACAGTTGATTTATATTTATATAACTCTTAAACACTGTAGCGTCAACCATTTACTGTCAAACATTTACGACACATGCTAATTTAAGGTCATGACATTGACCTTTTGTAGCATCTGGTATGACAATGGCTAATAATGGAAACATAACACTGTTATATTACTGTACATGATCAAATTAAGACATGTGACATCTACCCCAATGTGTTTATGCAATGGTTATGTCAGCGTTATGCAGAAGGGTTCAAGTGAAGTGTTACCCATTCAACTAAAAGCTGTATCTATTTCATTCAACTCTAACAGTTAAACCCAAAAACCCAAACTTACTCAAAACCTAACCCTGTAACTTGTCCTGAAACAACCCTTAAACCCATAGTTTGTGCATAGTCTGCTCATTTAGTTGGTCTGTATATAATCTATAGGAAGCTGTCCAAAAATTGGGACCCAGACTTTTACTGTAATGTCCGTGTGCTTATGTAACATTTTCAGTTTGTATACTGTAGGTTTTATTCTCTTTATTGCACCCACATACAGAAAAGGCACCTGAATTAATGTGTATGTGTATGTTTGTATGTTTGTGTGTTTGTGTGTGTGTGTGTGCGTGTGTGTGTGGGAGGCCAGGAAAAGGTTGGGATGCAGACAGCACCGCTGACCCAGACACCGTCTCGTCAGGACCGAGGCCTCACACTCGTGGACACACACACACACACACAGACTCACACACACACACGCTCGCGCGCACACACCGCCCCAGCCCAGGTCATGTGTCATCAGCATTAATACTCCATTGTCTAAAGGGAGGGAGTTTGGCTGAAAACTTTCCTTGTCATGTGACTCCAGTCAGCACCCCATAGCATCCCCCCCACCACCACAGTCCCCAGTACACACCCCCCCTCCCCCCTCCCCCCCTGCTGGCGCCTACACGGTTTGTTAGGGGTTGCCATAGGCCATCATGTGAGCTGGGTGCCATTTGCCAAACGCACACAAACGCACAAAAGCGGGGGAACAAAACACACAGACACACACACATACACACACACATATACACACACACAGATCAATCTCTCTTATTCATTTCATGTACGTATTAACTGGCGTGTGGCCTGGCCTCTTTCATCAGGGTTGAATCAGAGAGCGAATGCTAATCACAACAATACACGGCATTATGCAGCTCACATCACAGGCTCGGGTGTGCATGTGTGTGTCGGCCTGTCAGATACACAGCGTGGCAGTCACACCTCGGCATCGGTCGCCTCCCCTGGATCACGGCTCCCTCTCGACGTGGCCCGAATGTCGGTTCATCGCTCATGGGCAATAGGTTGCCAAACACAATGAGCTTTTTAAAAATGGGGATAAATGAGTAGGACTTTTCAAGTGTGTGTGTATGTGTATGTGTGTGTGTGTGTGTGTTGTTTCAAATGCCGTCAGGGAAAAAGTGAACTTTGTTTTTTTGGCTTTCCTCTCTTTCGTGGAAAATGATGAAGAAGAACAACATGAAGCAAGAAAAAGAAAAAAGGCAAACGCTTGTTCTCTCTCCCTCTCTCCCTCTCTTTCTCTCTCTCTCTCCTTTTCTGGCTGCCTGCCAACGAGTGTAACCAAAGACGATACCGGTTCTGCCCTTCTTAGAAAATTTAGGAAGCCATTAGCAACATCAAATCATTACTCTAGCAGAGAGACAGACAGAGAGAGAGACAGAGAGAGAGAGAGAGAGGGAGAGAGAGAGAGAGAGAGAGAGAGGGAGCGAGAGAGA
Organism: Brachyalestes nurse; assembly: GCA_037974405.1. Lineage (NCBI taxonomy): Eukaryota > Metazoa > Chordata > Actinopteri > Characiformes > Alestidae > Brachyalestes > Brachyalestes nurse. The sequence goes on along the minus strand of JBBPCY010000136.1, from coordinate 17,001,548 downwards.
GAGAAGAGAAGATCGGGTTTCTCTGTGTTTTCATGCGGCCGCTCCATTACAGTAATGTGCTGGGGCCCATTTAACTAATGCAGAAAAGCACATTGATACCCATAATAAACAGCATTACACAGTGAATTAGAGTCCAGGATGGCACAAATAGAAGCATATTCACACACACATACACACACACACACACTCGAGCATGCATAAAAACTGGTCAGAAGAGAGGTGGCATAGAGACAGACTACATACATACAGATAAAAACAAAAATGACTACAGTCACAACAATTAACACCAATAATGTACGAAATGATACTATGTAAAACCAGAACTGGTGAGTGGAAGCCAGCTGTGATTTCTAAACTTTCAGAATATGTACACAATTCTGTCAATCTGCCAGCAGTCAATGCAACATGTTTACTGACATCTGCTTTAACTAAAGAGCTTTCCCCCCACAAAATATTCTATTATTTGCAGTGCTTACACTAAAATATAATATGGGAAACGTCTCTGACCCATTTTAGATCATCCCATATTATCCTACAAAATATAACTGTGGGTTACAGTGAATACATCACTAAAAGTTACGCTGTTGTTGCATGCGTTGTTAAAGTATTACAGACATTTTTATATGAAGTGGCATCGTCTTTACCTAACCTCTATGTGGTTCCAACTCCAAGACAGGTCAGCCTGTCTGTCAATAAGCTTGTTCATGAAGGCCTTCTCTTGTTTTTTTATCTCCATGAAGACTCTCCTTTCTTTCTCTCTGGGTTGACCTCAGCTGGAGGAAGACTTTTCTCACCTCTGTCACCTTTGGCTCACTCACTAGGGGTTCGAACCTGTATTCTGTAAAGCTGCTGTGTGACAACTTGGTTGTAAAAAGGGCTACATAAATAAAAGAGGAGTGAATTGAATTGAATCTTTACACTCCATGTTGAGTAACAGTAAACAATGTGGTTTCAGGAGAAAACAACGAGAATTAAGCTCCATGGGCAGTATTTCTGTAGACATGTGGGAAAACCCTTTGTGCTAACATAACATTTCACTGTCTGTCTTCTCTTGATGAAATGTTTGTGTTTATTGTCTATTGCTGCCCGTTTATTGCTGTTGTAGGGGCAAAAGATGTGAAATAGTGTTACTGCGTGTTACTGCTTGAATCAAATTAATAACACATCTCTGGTAAGATGATGGAAGTACAGTCAACTCAATAAAAGTAAAAAAAAAGTGTTATTGAGGCTTCCAGAAAAAAATACATATAAATGGCTCCATAAAAAAAAAATTTGACCAGTAAAAAGTGTCTGATTAGTGATTAGTGAAAACACTGATTAATTTGTTTTTGATCAAGAATTAGAACAGCAAGTATCTGCATGGGTAAAATGTTTTATTATGATACTCTGTTAACATCCTGACTACAACTGCTGGTCCTGCATATTTTCCTCCTGTAACAGCTGATTCAACTAATCTGTTCATTAAAAAGTGCTTTCAGAAGTGAAAGGGGCATTGAAGTAGAGAGAAAATACTCAGCTGTGGGACCAGGATTGCTGTATTTACATGATATCCAGAGTAAAAATACACCTTAATGAATACACAGTTACAAATGTATACAAAATGTATACATGTATGCACTAAATGCACTTTATAGAAGGCTGTTTTAAATAAAGGCTGTTTTTTATTGTGTATATTGGGCACTATGTTATGGCCCATATCATATGTATCAAAATTTTCCTAGTTTTACTTTAGAAAAACACTGTGACATATCTTTCTCTCCCCAGCCCATACAGTCAATACATGGAATGCAATACATTTGCATTTATTTAGCCTAGGGCAGCTTAGCCCCACCTATACAAGTTTTCAGCCCAGACTGCTTTTAGAATGAGGCAAAAAAGGGTGGCCAGTTACAACAGAGGTCATTAACATATGTCTTAAAGGCACAGTTTCCAAAACAGTCCGTTCAGTTCTGAAGGATGAAGAGAAATTAACAAATGATCTTGTAGAGATAAATAAAGACATTTTTGGTAGAAATGTCATAAGTGGTCTTCGGAAGAAAAATTTAAATATGAAAATTGAAACTATATGGGCTTTTTAGAACTAACCCCATCATGTGGAGGCTGTAGCTTGGATAGGTTCCAAACACAGAGTCTCATCAATCAAAATGTGATGATGATGTTGCAATGGGAATGCAAGATGTTTGAACTTTTGATTATATCAAAAAAGTTCAATTTTACCCCTGGGTTAGCTTGTCTCCCACTCTCCCCCATGTCTGCTATAACAATGTTATCTCTTTAAGACTCTGTTAATGTTCTAATGCTGGTCCCAGTAATGAAAGAGCTGCAACGCCACCCAAAATTAAGCCACACAGACAACACACCAAATTCAATTATGTACATCAACAAACAAACAGCTCAACCTGCTTACTCATCTCTCTCTCTCTTTCTTGGTCTCTCTCTGTCACTCTCACTGTCTCTCGCTCCCCCTCCCCCCCATGTTAATCCAGTTCAAATGTAAACAGGCTTAGGTCTTCATTCCACACTTAAACCGTATCAGATGTATCAAAGCCGGAGCTCAGTGGCGTCCCTGGCTACAGCGAGGTCACGCTGCGGCTACACGGGGCCACACACCCAACTCAATTAGCCTGAGAGCCAGGCAGTCTGTCTGTCCAACACTACTAGTGCATGCATGCATAAGTGTTTGTGTGTGTGTGTGAGAGAGAGAGAGAGAGAGAGTTGTGTGAGTGTGTGTGTGTGTGTGTGTGTGTGTGTGTGTGTGTGTGTGTGTAGGTGTGTATACAGGGATTGGACGGCTCAGAGATTGTAATTGTGTGTGAACAAACGTGTGTTCCACTGTGTATGTTTGCGTGTATTGGGTTAATAGGTCAGACCGTGGCAAGAGAAGCATGCAAGTCTCTGACTCTCTATGTGTGTGTGTGTGTGTGTTTGTGTGACAAAAGCCCTATGTTAACAGCATGCCTCAGAAAAGACTATAGCTTAACAAACACACATTGACATGAAGGGTTGGCTGTGGGTCAGTAAATACCGACACACACACATACACCAACAGTCTTTTTCCATAAATTTCATAATAATTTCATATTTATTTTAATGTTAAGGGTGAATTATATGCTAATATAGACTCAAGTCAATGATTCATCACCCCTTATTTTAAAAGCCTGAGGCCCACTCACCCAGCATTCATCCACCAGCAACAGTGACTTGTTTGTGATTATAAAGATGTCGTTGGCGTGATCTATATTAGGCCCGTCTGCTCTAATTCGACAATTGGTCTAATTGGCTGAAGCGTTCTTGGTTGACTAAGGCTGCTGAATTACATTACTGCTGTAACTTTGCATCTTAGAAATGAAAAATGTAACATTTCTTAAACTAATGAGATTTCATTTGAAATACAGTTAAAACACTTATGACCAAGCTGGTCCATTCATGGACCAAGTAGGTCCATTCATAATGAAATATTCACACAGCGTACAGGGCTCCTTGAGTTCCTCAGTGACCATTACCATTAACTTCTATAATCCATTTTGAATGAATGGACATAAATGGATAGAAAACATAATACATATGAATAATGATCTCCTATGTAAGTGATCCAACACGAGAGTCTGCTTTTGTGCAATAATACTTTTTCATTCACCTTTCAGGACTTGGAACATTCCTTTTGGTTTTTTGTGAAATAGTGTAAGGGGCATCTGGTGGGCTAGTGGTTAGGGAGTTGCCTGGGATCAGAAGGCTGTAGGCTCAAATCCCAGGACTGCTAGTGGCACCACTGAGGTACCGTCCCCAAACACTGCTTCCCGGGCGCTTTGTTCCTGGATGTCCGCTGCTTCACTTGGTGAATGGGTTAAATACAGAGGAAGACTTTCACACTGTGTGCTGTGGTGTGATCACGTATGACAGAATGGACACTTTACATTACTTGCTTACCTAAATGCCTGAATACAGTTAGTAACACATCTCTGGCAACTTGATGGAAGTACAATCTAAATCCAGTAGTCATAAATAAAAATATTTCTGATCACAAATTAGAACAGCAAATATCCACATGGGAAAATGTTATATTAAAATGTTCTGTTAACACCCTGTCTTCCATTGGTGGTCCTAAAGTACTACTGTCCTGCATATCCTCCCCCCCGCCCCCAACACACCTGATCCAACTAATCTGCTAATTAACAAGCAGTTTCCAAGCAGAAAGGGGTATTAGAGATTTGGACAAATGCTGTCTTATTTGCATTGTACATTTAGTTGCTCTTTACTAGATGCAGATGAAGGTGCATAATAATTTGTACTACAAACAGATTGACCCCACTTGAACACTGACCATACTGGGGATGGATGTGGTTATTCAACTATACACTTCTCCAACTAATCCTAGCATATATTATTCGAGTAACTGAATGAGATGTATAGTTTGGATTGAAAAAATAATAAGCTTTCGTCTGAGCAGCTAACTTAAGGACGCAAGGAGCTGATATTTGACATTTGGAAGTGACATTTGGAAGAACGACACCTTACCACTTACTCCTAAAATAAAAAGATTAATGACTAAAGCAACCAAGGACAGGTCACTCCTTATACCAGTGATTGCTGCTATTTAACTGTTATTTGTTAAAAAATGGACAGTCAATTAACAAAAGTGGTTAAGAAATGGCCATCAGTATTGGCTCCACAGTGTGGGAATGGACAGTTCCAAGGTGTCCCACTGACCGCTCCCAGCCTGATAGCCATCACCTTAAAACTCCCAAGAGGTCATTCATGTAGCTGATCGCTCATGAAGCAGCTCCAGTGTGGCTGCGGGGCTGAATGTATAAAACTGCAACAAAGAGGCCCTCTGAAATCCCCAAGTGTCCACTTGTCATGCAGAGGTGATTTCTATTGAACCAGTGAGCTATGATTCTAATTTGGGAGCATCCTCTTGTCCGTTTTCCCTCTCATACACACACACACACACACACACACACACATACACACATGCACACATGCACACATATGTACTACCACACCCTTGACCCTGAGACTCCTCCAAGCTCATTATTCTTATTGGAGCACAAATGTGTGAGCATGTCTGTGATATGGGAAGAAGCCCTTATCTGATTCCTCAGAAGCTCTGCCCACCACAAACACACACACACACACACACACACACACACACAAGCCACAGAATCCCCTCAGGACAACTGCCCCCCAGCCAAGCCAAGCCAAGCTTCTGCATATTCCCACCCACAACAGCCGCAACATTCCCCAACTAACACACACACACACACATACACACACACATGCATACAAAAACACACAGAACTAAAGGTCAAACCCCTTGAAGTCGTTTTGCAATAACGTCCACAGGTCCTGACCCACAAGAGACAATACATCTGAACATTTAACCGCTTACGCCACAACACAGGCCTGAAACCAGATTACAGAGAAAAGTTAAGATGAATTTAAAAGATATGAAGTTGAATGCAGTTTAAAAGGTGAGAAAGATTTTCACCTGCTGATCTGTACTTATACATATATAATTAATACGGCAATTTTTTATTATTACATACACACGAATACATTATTACATTATTATTACATACACAAGAATAGCTCTTACCAATGAATTTCTACTTACATACTTATATACATCCCGTCATTGTCAGAATATAGCCTTGTCACACAAAAAAAACATTTACATTTGGTCAACAGTAAAGATATTACTATTATTACATATTTACACACATACACACACTCACACACATGTATACACACACAAACACACACCATTGCATGACCCCATGTCATGACATTATATAAAATAAGCATGTGTGTGGAAAAGAAAAGCTGATACAGATATCTGTCCAGATGTCTGAGCATGTCTATGTGTGTGTGTGTGTGTGTGTGTGTGTGTGTGCTGAGTCACTATAACAGATTGAATTAGTCAGGTATTTCAGCCCCAATCACCCTGTGTCCCGTCAATCACAGGCAGATTTAATTGTGCTGCTTAATTAATAATTGCGTTTATCGAGGGGACATCAGATGCTGGGACAGGAGAAAGGCCTGTCAATGTAATTGGGGAGGTTTGATTAAGCGCCAGAGGAGAGAGAGGAAGCTTTTAGCCAGCAAGGTTATCAGAGTCGCTTCTACTGTCTGTCATTTACCGCTACATGTCCCGCTCTCTCCTCTTCCCGCTCTGTCTCTCTCCTTCTCTCTATCTGTCCATCTTACTCTCTTTTCATCTGTCCACCTGTCTTTCTCCGTCTCTCGCCCTCTCTCTTTTTCCATCTATCCATTCCTCTCTCTCTCTCTCTCTCTCTCTCTCTCTCTCTCTCTCTCTCTCTATCTATCTATCTCAATCCATTCTGAGTTAATACTCTGTACTCCACTGTCCTTCTTACCCCTTCTTCCACTCCAGCATGCCATCACATCTCTATTCGCTCCCCTAAACACTGACTGCTTACATAAGAGCTGCATTTCGACGTGCTGACCTTCAATCCTGAAAGTGATAGTTTGGCGAGGAATTTAAATTTGTTACATGTGTTTATTTTCCTCGTTTAGAATCAGAATCAGAATGTCTTTATTGTCACTGTAGCAACGCAATTTAAAGGTGCAGTTCTCTTAGTGCAAGAACGTTCAAGTAAAAAGCAATTTTTTTAGCAGATTTTGTTCATAAAGGAACAAAGTGTCCACCTCTTCGCTCTAATTACTAGTGTTTCTAATGAGTAAAGCTTAGAACTGACAATAAGCCTTATGTAAACTACATGCCCAAATCATCACACTCTTGCTTATGTGGTTTCTGACAGTATACGACCCGCTATTACATAAAAAAAATATGAACCACTCAAACTGTGACTATTACACCTAGGCTCTCATGGTGGACCATAAAAATACATCCCTAATTTCTGCTTGCACTCCTAATGGGATTCTAGTAATACGTTAGTGCTTAGATATACATATTGCACTTTAACATTATTTGGCTGTCCAAGATTAGAACTGACATTTGAAGCTTGTAAAAGACATTCAGTGTTTTATTTGAAGTTTGTAGCTCACACACTAACTGTATCTAGCATTTTTACAGTGACTTTTTCATGAAAGTGCCCTGGCACAGAGCCACCACCATTGTGTTCCACTTGTAACAACTGACTGCAATGTGGTTTGACGTCCGCTCGTATTCACAGGCAGTGACAAATTTAGGACTTCCAGCCGGCCAAGAGTTACTTTTTTTCCTCACAAAGTTGGTTCTGGAAATCAAAACATGCTTGGTTGATTCCACTGTTGCTTCCTTAGTATGGTAACGGTCAAGGCATTAGGTCTTCACCCCTGCTCCTGTGGGCCTAACCAATGGGAGTGTAACTTTTATCTAATTCTCGTTTTTACAAGAATTTAACAATTGTTTCCATCCAAATAAGAAAAGGACGGGCAGAGTTCCACAAGCATGATTTAAAGAAAATGAACAAAAAGTACAGACATATATGTTTTATTTCTTAGAAATTATTTCTATAAAGGCCAAGAAGGCCCTGAGGATTCCAGTCAGATTCATTCAGGCTTTAAGATTTTTTGTCAAACAGTTTTTTGTCTAATTTTATAGATATCAGGATAACATACAGTATCACAAACCGCGTAAGTGTTTCAGATTACAGATAGCAGCTGGATACAGATTGGGGCATTCCTTTAGGAGTGCAGTTTGCTAATGATAGCTATACTGACCTTTTAACTCTTCAGACACCAGAAATGTCTTATCTGATCAAAACAATTGTGTGGACTCAATCTTTGGTCAAACCATCACTTCAGACTTATTATTCAGTCCATTTTGTGACTTAACTCAACAGGCACGATGAATTAGTCTGCAGCTACTATGAACGTACTTTGTAAGTTGTCTGGTTGAAAAGTGGACCATATACAGGCCCCTGAAACACACATACACAAACAAATGCACAGGGCCAGGCATATATGGGCACTTGTACACACAACACACACATAATGCATGCACCACTTGGACTAGTTTACCTCATCCCAAGTCAGAACAGATCGGCTCCGCCTGTTAGCTTCAGTCTAAACAGGTAGCAATTGAGATTGATCTATTGATGCTTATTGGCTGAGCCCGAAATACTAACACAATTACCTTTAGCCCAACTCATTCCTGCTGTGCGTCCATCTTCATCAACACAAAGCCTAGGGGGACACATGACTGCCGCTACACAAACAAACACACACACACACACACACACACATACACACACACACTACCTCTCTCCACCTCACCATTCTTTCTTTGGCTTTTTTCTTTTCTCTCAATCCTGCAATCTCTTCATCTCCTCCTTTCTCTCTCAACCTCTTGCCCTCTGCCTCACTGCCCCCACTCATTCACTACCCCCCCCCCCCCCCTGTCCCCAACACCACACCCCCTACTCTCTCTCTGGGGCATTGCAGTAACGGTAAAATGTCCCTCTGCACCAGTCTGTCCTGGTCTGTTACCAAACCTATGAAGGGTGTGTGTACGTTTAAAATTTGAACGCGCCAATGGCAGCTCTGCCAACTTTTTAAAAAATCGTCACTCTTTCCAGGTTACGGTTCAAACTGCATTCATTCAGAATGATTTGCTAATCAGTTTACTTTCAAATGTTGTAAGTACGACTGTCATTATCAATTTTATCAGTGATTGAGGAATCTAAGGATCATTTTTTTGCTTTGATGAACCATTTAGACTCCAACAGAATTCGAATGGGTTTCTGACAAATTTAATACACATTTAATATGTAATATGAAATGTTTTACACATGTAACACATATTTGTGTCATAATACAAATGTAATATAATAAAATATTATGTAATTATAATACATTTTAGAGGATTATAAAAATAAATAATAATAACACAAAGAAGAATAAAGTGGAAGAATAAAGCAGAAAACACAAAAAGTAACATGCTAGTTAACCACTTTAGTCAGTCCATATAATCTAGGAATTGTCCCTATAAATCAAAAGCAGTTGATATCAAAGACTGAAAATATGTGATAAAGTAATTAATAGCCATTTCTGTTCATCTATCAAAGGTATTTAACAGCAGCTAATTTAAAAAAAAGGCAAAAAAACAGTTTTGAAAGATTTGCATTTGAATGTATTTTCATTTCATCAATACTGTGTAATTGAGCAGAACTCCTCTCAGAATGCTTTGTCTTCACGCCTGATAAACAGCAGATCTGATCTCAAAACTTTTGGCCCCATAATCAGATCTCTCACTATGCCTTCAAAGTGACTTCCCTGTTTATGGTTCATGTTCAAAATGACGAAGCTGCTTCAACATGTCGATTTTAACCAATTAATTCTTTAATTGAGTGATCCGTTATAATTGAAGAGTTGTGATAGCCCTAGTTTAATGTTTTCAAATTGACAATTCCAGCCTACAATTACAAATGGCGGAAATTGGTACTGAGCTGATATAAGCAGAAAATGCTGGATCATTTTGAATGTATGTACTGTATATTCATTCATTCATTCATTTTCAGTAACCACTTAATCCTTACTAGTGTCACAAGTACCCAGAGCCTGGGGTCTATGGGCGCCAGGCAGGGAATCACCCTTGGCAGGCCATCAGGCCCACTGCAGGGTGCACACACACACACACACACACACACACACACACACACACTCGCACACTCACACCTACGGTCAATTTAGAATCCCCAATTCAGCTGATGCACATGTCTTTGGACTGTGGGAAAAACCGGGGACCCCCAACCCTGGAGCAGTGAGGCAACACTGCAACCCACTGCACCACCATGGGGCCCATATATTGTATATATATGTGTTTATGCAGATCAGTAGTTTGCCACTTTTGGACGCTGGCCACACCGTGCATCTGTGATCAGATTGCATTCCAATTTTATACAATCGCACGAAAAACCATGTGTAAACACACCTAGGATGCATCGTGTTCAGACCACTATTGGATGTCTTGAACCACATTCATAGGTGGTCAGAGACAGACATCAACCAGCAGCTAAAGTATAAATGGAATGTATTTTCTATATCCGCATACAAAACATGCATCTGTCAAGCACTAACAGGCAAGGAAATGAAGTGAGCGCTGTCTTGCACTCTGGGCCAATGAAAGAGTCCAAGCCAGGCATTTCGATTTGTATGATTACAGAGAAAAAACATAAACAGAAGTAAAATGGAAACAATGTTGTATTGATGTACATTTTCATGGGAAAATTAGTCTCATCTGGTCACACCAGGGCTACATTCTACTAAAGTGTCAATGGAGCCAATCCAAAGTACGTCCACATCTAAACCTGAAGACATGAAACATAGGCTAATGTAGGGTATATTTAGCCTGATCAATATGCTTATATTAAACGCAACTTATTTTGAAGCTTACTAAGGTTTCCAGTGCTAGTGTTGTATCAGTAAGATTTTGATTTCAAAGCAAAAAGAAGCAGGTAATAATATTAAACAGGAAATAGAGGTAAATAAATTACTATCAAACAAAAACAAGCAAATAAACAAAAACAATGAAAAAAAAATCACAAACAATGGTCCAGGGAAGTGGCTGTTAGAGAAAGCAGTAAATGTAGAGCAATACAATTCTAAGCAACAATGCAACATACACACACACACACACACACACACATTCACAAAGAATGATTTACGAGTGCAATAAAACCCCTGAATTCTAACAATCACCCAAAACAACCAACTAATCAATAATGTTAAATAACATATGGAGAATTCCACGACTGTCTGTTCAATTATTCACGACCAGAACCCAATAATGTTTGGTTTTCTGAGGCAACATAAAAGCATGAACACAAAAACAGCACTGTACATCTTCAGAGTGGCCTCAGAGAGGACGGTCACACCTTCAGGCCTAAGGATGAGAAACAAGAGAAAATCTTCAAGTTTCAGAAAAGAGAACGGGTAGAGAGGAAAGCAGGAAAAAGAGGGCAAAACATGTGGAAACATAAACAAGGGATGGAAAAGTGGGGTACATCTATGCAAACCAGAAAAAAATAGAAGAGAGAAAAGGAATCAGAGGAAGGACAAAACAAAAAAATAAAAGAAAAGCCCTAAAAATATGATACACAAGGAATTTATACAAAGGGGGCAGACATGTACGGAAAAAGAGAAAGAAAAGAAATAATAGAAATGAGAGAATATTATGTAGAAATGAGAAGATAGGAGCGAGGAAGAACAGATTGTCCTGAAAGGAAAAAGGTAATTAGAGAGCAAGATAGACAGAGAAAAGAGCACATGTATTAAAGAAACGAGAAAGACAAAAAGAGAAGGTACAGAGAAGATGCTGCGAAAGTACAAACCAGAAGAAGAGGGTGAAATAGAGAGAGAGAGAAAGAGAGAGAGAGAGAAAGTTAGAGAGAGAAAGAGGGGAATAGAGAAAGAAGGAGAGAGAGAGAAAGAGAGAAAGGAAGAGAAATACATACGGAGACAGCGAGAGAGAGAGAGAAAGGCAGAGAGAGAAAGAAAGAGAGGGGTGGAGAATGATAGAGAAAGCAGCAGACAGACAGCTAGAGACAGAAAGAGAGAGACAGACAGACAGAGAGAGAGAGAGACAAAGAGATAGAAAGAGAGATAGAAAGAGAGAGAGACAGTCACACGGAGAGACAGAGAAAAAGAGATAGAGACAGAGAGAGAGAAAGAGAGACAGAGAGAGAGGGAGAGACAAAGAGATAGAAACAGAGAGAGATAGAAAGAGAGAGACAGAGACAGAGAGATAGAAAGAGAGAGAGACAGGCAGAGAGAGAATGGTATGGAGTAAGTGTGGGTATTGCGTGTCATTCTTCTTCGCGCTGTCGGCTGAGCTGGGAGGAGAATGTGTGGATTTGCCTAACCTGTTGAGCGCTTATTGATTTCTTTGTCACTGTAAAGAAAGCCTCCACAATGCTGCCTTCCTCTGTGGCGGAAAAGAAAGCTCCCTTTTCTTTCTCTAAAGCGTGTGTAAGCTGGGTAAGCCATTGGCGTGGCGTGTATTTGTTGTACAAAAAAGAAGCTTCCTGCAGAAATTTCAGAGGGTTTCTTTGCACAATTTTCCATTTCTATTAAACTTACACATTTTTTCCTGACCACTGAACAGTCAAGATGCGTTTGTGCTGGAGCTATGAGGCTAATGTCACTAACAAACAATGTATTCCACCAGTCAGCAGCATACTGACAATAAGTAACAATTCTGATGTGTTTCCTTATAACAAACAGCTGAAGCCAGTGGGCAGTAGCTGAAAACATGCATGCAGAATATATTTCTGTAGACCAGACAAAGATTTTTAAAGATACGGGAGATTCCATGGATTTTTTTTCTTCAAAATTTCAGGATAATTCAATCACTAAGTGTGGTGAAATGAGAAATTATGAAATTATGAATTTGGGCGCAGTTTGTTACCTCACAGCAAGAAGGTTGAGGGTTTGATTCCTATCCAATCAGCCAAGGGTCCTTTCTGTGTGTAGTTTGCATGTTCTTGTTGTGTTCATATGTTATCCTTTCACAGTCCAAAGACATGCATCTCAAAAGAACTGTAGATGCTATAGTACTCAGGTTAATAATAAGCAGTTCATATGATGGATAGCTGGATGAATTGTGCTGCCTGAGACATTATTTTATCTTGATTTCAAATATACAGTACTGGGCAAAGTCCTAGGCACCTGTGCAAATTGTTTAAAGCTGTTTATATCAGCAGTGAACATTAAAATAAATACAAACGAGATAGCAGTAAAAATACATAAAGATTTTAATTTTTTCTAAAAAAGTAGTTGATACTTTGTGGCTAAAATAACACTGGTTTGGTACCAGATTTTTTATCTGTGTCTCCACACTTGGATCTAATGAAGTGAAAAGAGACAATCAGGAATTTGATGGTAGCTACAAGAAATACTGGGCTTCCATGATAAAAGAGGTCTGAAAATGGTTAAGTGAACACTTTGTCATACATAAACCACTATTTACTGCATTAATATATCACTTGGACTTATTGCAATATAAGTGTTTTTTCACTAACTTAACACTACGACCCAGTCGTAAAAAGTAAAATGTTCTCAGTTGCCTAAGACTTTTGCACCCGGCTACCCGGAATGAAGTGATTTTTTTTTTCTTTATACAAATTTGCCAAAATCGCTGCGAGATCAGCAGAGGAGAAATGTCAGCGCAAAATGTTTCACTTCTTGTAGTCAGACAGAACAGAGAGATGAGTGAACCTGCAACTGATCTAA
>JBBPCY010000136.1:16961024-16974063 GCA_037974405.1 Brachyalestes nurse | reverse complement strand
CTCACGCACGCACGCACGCACGCACGCACGCACGCACGCACGCACGCACACACACACACACTCACACACACACACACACACACACACACACACACGCACACACACACACACACACGCGCGCGCACACACGCACAAACACACACTCTCACGCACAAATACACACGTGCTCACACACACTCACACACGCACGCACAGACGCACACACACTCACGCACACACACACACACACACGCACGCACAGACGCACACACACGCACACACACACACTCACTCACACACACACACACTCACACACATGCAAACATATGCACACACACAATCAACCACCAGCACAGGCACACACACACACACACACACACACACACACGTACACACAGACAAAGATTAAACTTTAAAGTCTAAATATTTCTGAAAGAACCAGCAGTCTGTTAGCAGGTCATTGTATTTTAATGTCATATATTCTTTATTTAATGAAGAAATAAAAGGCTGCAACTGTAAGAAACAGTGTTTTCCTGACTGTCAGAGGTGTGTCAGACTGTTCTCTTAGTGATCAGCACTTACAGTACATGTCCATTATATGTGGCTCGAATATCTCTCTCCATTCTCTTTGTCTGTCTACAACTGTGCAGGATATATATACAGCAAACCCCTGAGAACTGTTCGCGGAAACCCCCGCAAATTCGCGCAAACTGCCGATATCCTCGGTAGTTTTAGTGCTTAATTATTAAAAAAATATATTATTTACTAATTTTGTAACATAAGTATTAATGTAAATTCAGCTACATTTCCCTATAAAATATAACTATACATTTTTGGTACCTTCCAAAGAAAGCGCTTCTTGGGACGTTGAAATACTGCTGTACTCAGAGTACTTTGAAAGTAGCCAATCCAAGAGCGTTATTCATGTATTAATGTATTTTGCTGAGTTAAAAATGAAATTAAAGTGTTTTGGGAGCATATTCGGGGGCATAATTAGGGTTTATGTTATAAAAATAGGCATTTTTAGCTTTTTTTTTTTTTAACCACATCACAAATTTGTGGTTTTTCACAATATATATAAACACTGGTTGCACAGAAGGCTGCGGAAGGCTGCTTTTGCCTTATTGGTCAGGTCCACTGTATCTAATTAACACAAAGTCATAACCGGCTTAACTTTTCTTGTCGAATGCAGGTTTGCCCCACTCACCGTCCCACAATCCCTCATGTATTTTTTTGCTTCTCCCTGTTGAAAATGAGTAGGAAAAAAGCCAAGCAAATTTAACTCAGAGACAAATACAGATAGCCAACAGGTTACATTTCAGTTTATAGGAAACAATGCATAAAACATTTTAGAAGGTTTATAAAAAAAACAAAAAAAATATTTAATATGATTTCTGAATACGATATAAACATTCTGTTACTTTCCAGAAAATGAGCTGAGGATGTGGCAGCGTTTCCTGTTCCTGGAAACACTGAAATTCAGACGAATTTTTAAGTGCGAACTTTGGACGCATCAGTGGTCAGGATTTGTTAGAACAGCACTGGTCAGCCCCTCCCTAGTCCATACTGTCCCAAATCTACGCCGATTTTCTCGTCAATCTGATTTATACGCACTCTATCACACGTGGGGCCCCGGGAGTTTCTGCACCTCAGACTTTCTCGTCTCATCGTTTCTGTGCTTTTAATTCTGCAGTGACAGCACTTTGACTAGAGTTCACTTTGTTTATGGTGAGTCACCGTCACTGTTGCCAACTTAGCAACTTTTTCGCTGGATTTAGTGGCTTTTCAGGCCTTTTAATTACTTCTTTTTCTCATTCTCAAAAAAGCATATAGTGACAAATCTAACAACTTTTTGGACAAGCCTTGCTACTCCGTCCATTCGGCCACTAACGTAGATGTGAATTCGAACAGTGTTACCAAGAACCAATCACTGATCTGTAATATTTATTTTTATTCAATTTCATCATTTTGATCTTAGGGGTTTAGTTCATTCCTGAACTCATTAATGTATAATGTATTATTAAGTCTGTATTATTAAGTCTGTATGCATTGTACTTTATTCAAATCCATATTTGTAAACCCCTTTATTAAACGTACATAAATCTAATACAGATATGAATGAACATACAATTACAAACAGCCTTGGACACTGCACACGCATTAAAAAAATATCTCTTTATGATGTCATATTGGTTTCCCAATGCAATGATGTCACAAACACGCTAATTAGCGCATGATGTTATCGAGCGACTTTTCGAGCTTTAGCTACTTTCCATTGAAAGTAGTTGGCAACACTGATCCCAGGTAGCTTGTAAGCATTGTGCTAAATGTTTGCACGTTCTCAACTCGATCGTGGCCGTGTTTGACCACAAACTGTCATGTCACTGTTCACTGTTTTGCCCATTAGTGTGTGTGTGTGTGTGTGCGTGTGTGTGTGTGTGAATAACACCTTCTTTTCTGTTTATTTTGTCTTTTTTTCTTCGCCCACTCTGAAGGAAAAAGAGCTTTCATTTTGATTTTGCAGTAAGGTATTGTGGTCTGCCTGCCCGCTCCCTCATTTTCTCTCTGTGTCTCTCGTCTTCGTCTCCGTGAGCGTTGATGTATGAAGGAGACAGTGTGATGCTGCAGGAAGTAACCATCGCATTTAAGGGATAGATCAGTGTAAAATACCCACCCCGAAATACAGTGGACTAGTCGAGACATGTTTGGGGTCTAAAATGTTCTTCTCAAACTATGTGGAGGACTCACTTATGTGGTTCCTGACACTGCACCACACACTGTTATCTATGGATTAAAGTGTGTTCGTCTAGCTAAAAACATGTTTTTACGTTACAGTGTGTTGTACAATGCCAGAAACCACATAAGCAAGTCTACTGGAAACAGCAATTAGCGTCATGCTAACCGTAGTCTTTCGTTACTTGATAATTAAATCAGCCTTGTAGCTCCAGTGCTAAAACTAAAGAAGACTCCAAACATGCATCGACATTATTTGAAATGAGAAAAGGGGGAAATAGCGAGACTTTAGACCCAACTATTCTTTTAAAGGGGACCTTTCTTCAAAATCCCCCCATAATCAAGCACTTGAGATGTAAACAAAGATGTAGATTCATTGTAGAGAAACTTACTAACTCTTCATATTTCTTCATAGTGGTGGTGAATGGAACCAGGAGTCACGATGTTTTCATATCTAATGATGATGACGATCCTGATGGTAGAATAGTGGCAAATCTGAACAAGATTTCTCTGAGGACTGTTTTGCGTCACAGTGCCCTACATGTATAAGATTTAGACCAAAACCTTCTCCAATCTCATGCAATAATTGTTTTTAAAGGCAGACATCTGGTTGCATTCACCACCAATGTGAAGTGGGTGGAGTTTCCCTTTAAAGCCAAAGCTGTTGATGGTTCCTTCGTTCTCCTTTTTTTCATGCTGCTGTCTTTATGTTCCTGTCTGTGGTCCAACATCTCCAAAACTCTTCAGGAGTTTCAGTTTTGACATGCTTTATTTTATAGAGAGTGGGGAAAGGAAATATACTGTTAAAATATCTAACACCTTACAGAGTATGTTGCTACAGCTACTCTAGTAAGGTTTGAAATATTATACTTAAATTACCAAATGTATTATTCATTATTAGACTGTGTATTAATTTCTAATTGGGGACTCTAGGGTTAAAGAAGGCCCATTTTAATGTATGGAAATTTCCTCATTATTTCATATTCAGTAAATTGAGTAAAAATGGATGTGTTGGGCTGCTCTACTTTTAATGTCATTTCTCTCTTACTCATTATTTTCCTCTCTTTCAGTAGCAAAAAGAATCCTGTTCTTGGTTGTACTGCACAGGACAGGCTCACAAACATCTGATCTCATGAATAATGATAACGTTTTATTTATTTCTTTACCACCGATCAACCATAACAGTTAAACCACCTGTATAATAGGACCCCCCCACCCTTGTGCCACCAAATCAGCTCTGACCCATTGAGGCATTGACTCCACAAGAACTCTGAAGACATTCACTGTGTCCCACCAAGACATTAGCAGAAGATCCTTAGAGTCCTGTAACTTGCAAGGTGGGGCCTCCATGGATCAGCCTAGTTTGTCCAGCACATCCTACAGACACTTGTTCGGATTGAGATCTGGAGAATTTGGAGACCAAGTCAATACCTAAACTCATGTTCCTCAAACCATGCCTGGACAGTGTTTGCAGTGTGCTGAAAGTGGCCACTGCCATTAGGGAACACTATTGCCATGAAGGCATAGGTATGTGTCGAAGGAACCTCCACCTGAATGCCAGGATTCAAGGTTACCCAGCAGATCATTGCCCAGAGCATCACACACTTGCATCCTGGTGCCTATTTGCATCCTTCCCCAGGTTAGGAATGTTCTGGTGCTTACATGCCCATCGTAGGCACTTTTGGTGGTGGACAGGGGAAAGCACTGCACTGTGTGTAATAGCCAGCATGAACGTTTTCAGTAATTTGGGCTACAGGAATTCCTCTGTGGGATCAAATCAGACAGGCTAGTCTGCACCCCCCCACATGCATCAATGAGTCTTGGGCACCAATGACTCTGACACCGGTTCATTGGTTGTCCTTCCTTGAACAACTTATGGTAGGTACTGTAAAGTGTAAAGTGACCATTCTGTTATACGTGAACACACCACAGCACAAAATTCTTCCTCTGCATTTAACCCATTCAGAAAGTGAAGCCGGGGGATGGTAGCGTGTTTAAGGGAACCTCAGAAGTGCCACTAGCAGTCTTGGGATTCAAACCCACGACTTTCTGATGACAGAGTGAACGTCCTAACCACCAGGCCACCAGGTGCCCTGCATAATACTGACTACTGCGTAATGGGAACACTCTAGAAATCTGCTGCATTGGAGATGCTCTGGTCCACTCGTCCAGCCATTATCAAAGTGGCTCCGATTTTTATGCTTGCCCATTTTTCCTGTTTTTACCACATCAAATGTTATTTACTTCCCCTATCAGTAGTTTTAATGTTGTGGTTGATTGGTGTCCGTAGCATCTTCCTTGTTCTGTTAGTGCTTTTCCCCTCTGGGCTGTGCTGCTCTATGTTCATTATTCCTGAATGAAACTGCTTTCTTTTCCATGCTCCTCAAAACAGGGGGCGGAGCCAAGCGGCAGAAATGGCAGCTGCTGATTGGATGAGAGCTTGCATGTAATCAGCTTCTTGTAGCTTGATTGACGCACCAATATCCGAGCCAATAAATGAAATCAGATCAGACAGAGACACGTCACTCTAACACGGAAAATTAATCCAGACTTTTTAAACAACAGCAGAGACCCAATCAGAGTGAACATGTCTGATTGTGCTTTAAGTGATTGATAAGTATATTTTCATTGATTAGTATGTAATCACTCCTCCTGATAATCATCAGTTTAGTGCTGAAGAACCCTCAGCAGATTAAACCCCTGCAGCTAATACACCCAGGCTGGCGCTCGCTTATTTCTGTCTGTCCCTCTTCTCTGCAGCCCGGATGAAGATTCCTGTCAGAAATTCATCCCCTTTATAGGGGTAAGTATTAGTTACACACACACACACACACACACACATACACACTTACACCTACATACACATTCACACATCCATTCATACTGTCTATATATGAAGGTGTATATAAACACACTAGGTACTCTTATTGTTATTGTTTGTCCTCCCTTTGCTGAAGTTGTGGCCTTTCCTCTACTGGGAAGACTTTAGACTAGAAGCTGGGACATTGCTGTGAGCTCCTGACTGCATTCAGCCACAAGAGAAGGTCAAGTGTGAGGTCAGGTACTGATGTTGGACGATTAGTTCTGGATCATAAACACCACTCTCCTCCCACTCATCCCAAATGTATAGAATGGAGCTCCATCATAGGGCATAGTGCTCTTAGGTTTGGGCGTGGCTGCTCCAGAGCGTAGCATTCTGTCAGATCGTACAAATGAAAGCAATGGGTACACCTTGAAGTAGACGAGTTGGCTAATTAGAAGGGGTGTCTGGATACTTTTGGACATAATGTGTATGCATGGACACACACACAAAGAACAGGGCCTCTCTCCCTGGCCGACCGTGTGGTCAGGCACGTGGCCCTGCCGCATTCCTCTGGGGTTGATCGTGAATCTCCCAGAGGAATCCGAGCGGCTCACACAGCGGCCTCAGGCCTACTCCCTTCAGTGCTCGTAAAGACAGGCCTGGGTGGTCAGAGAGACCCTCTCTCCTTTCACTCGCTCACTCTTTCTCCCCTCACCTCTCTGCCATCTATCACCCTCGGGGGAGTGCTTGGTCCATCCTAAATCAGCAAGCCCACGCAGGGCCAATGCTGGGCCAATGCGGAGTCAGCACAGGCCATCCAGGGTCAACACACCACCCTCTGCCCACACATAGCCAAACCAGTACATACCAGCATAATGCATGTACAAATACCTTCATAATTCCATAACTCTTCATAGCTTTCCTTATTGCCTCACATTTCGAACGAGGTGCGAACAAATGTGCAGTACAAACCAAGCAAATCTCTACTGCCTTTATTCATACTTCCTATGAAGGGTATTGTAGCTATAGAGACCTTACTCAAGACAAAATGGAAACCAAATTACATAACCTAAAAATGTATATATATATATATATATAACATCATCAAGCCAAAGTGTAAGCTAGTGGGGTGTTCTTGTGTTGATAATATGTTTAAAATTATTACTGGGTAACACTTTGTTAAGGTATTACTATTATTTATGCTAGACAGCCATGAAACAGCATGAACAGCATGAAACAGAATAAGAGATTTGTGCCCCTATGTGTGAGTGTCCCATCGCACTAGCGCCCCCCCACCCCCCGAGTTAGGGTAAGCACAAAGTAGTTTTTTGGCCATAGCTTAACAATCGTTTCACCAAAAATTAGGACATTTTTATAGCACGTTGGATGCTGTACTGAGCACAGGATTCAATATAGCGGTTCATTTGTAAAGAATTGCCATCTAGTAAATTTTGTCAAAAATCTAACACTTCACTGGCAAATGTCTTGTGATGTAACGGTTAAAACTTTACCTAAAACTGCTGCATCACTTCCACATTCTTTGGAAGCACAAAACATTTTTGTTAGCTGAGGTGCTGCAACTGATACATTTCAATATCTCAAGAAGGTAACAGTTTGAAAACTAGAAAGTATACACTCACGTCTCCCTTTGGCTCACTCAACAAAACTACCACGGACAGCCCATCAAAATGTAATATTCATGTCTGTGCCAATAGTTTGTGATGTAAAGATACAAATTCACAAAATTTCACACTCTTCCACATTCTTTGTATCGACAGCAGATTTCTTGAAATTATTTACAGTGCTGCTTGGACCCCAATGATTGCTACTTATTCTCTCAACTTCTGTGGGCAGTCATATTACACACTGCAATATGGTACATCTAGTGTTAAGCTTACATAACTAGTAAGTTAAGGTATCAGTTTAAACTCTCAAGAGAAAAAATGAACTTGACTCTACACATGAGACAGTGTAATCTTTGTAAGCATATGGGCAGAATAGTACAGTATATAGTTTCATGTAAGTCAATAGGTTAAACGAACTAGCAAACAAACCTAGGCATTTTTAGAGTGGTTCCAGCAGTCTCTCAAGCAAGTGGAATATGAACTAGACTTAGAAGTATACATTTTGGTCTTTAGATCAGTTGTTTTGATTGTGCTGTTAAAAACATCCACTGTTACAAAACATGGGAGACTCATCACAGAGGGAAGGTGAGACTGGGGACTCACTAACTTGCATTTTAATGTAAAGAGATTTTATCATTTCAGCTGGGCCTGTTATGAAGAAATGTTCACAGTATAAATGTTTTCAAATAGAGTAAGTGAATGAAAACCAAATAAAGACAAACGACAAAGACTTTTCTTATGACACTTCTTATGCAATGATGTACTATTCGGTTGCAGAGCCTTTTTTTAATCAACTGCCCGAAACGATTCCAAAAACCCTGCTCCACACCACACCCGTCACACCAAACACTCAGATAACTAATCTAAACCATGTTAAAGCAGTGTTTTTGATTTTAACTGAGATTTGCAAAGTCTCAGTGAATCAGCCACACTTTGCCTTTCATGTTCAGAATTTTCGGGGAAATGAAATCTAGTTGCAATCGTGTTTGAGCAAGTTGTAAAAAGGTCATTTCCAGCTAAAAGAACAGAAATACTCTTGAATCAAGCAGCAGGGAGACAGCCCAGATTCAGGGAAAAACAACAGCTCTTCTAACCGAAAAACCACCCCTGGCCTGTGTCAGCTTCAGTGTGAGATGTTGAGGGCGGAACAGTTAAAATGTGCTTCCGTTCAAGACGCCGTGCCATCTCCTCACATACTTCACTACCTCTTTCTTCCCTCGCTGAGGAAAAAAAGAAATCTCCCCCAAGTCGAAACAGCAACAAAATCATATCTAAGCTGATACGTCTGATCCTGACTTAATACTGGAGCAGCTGTTTAAAAAAATCTGAGCGGGTAGAAAAACAAATTAATCATAATTTGCAAATGGGACTTTTTGCTCTAAACACAATCTGATAGGTTTTCCATATCTTTAGTCCATTTTAACAGATAACAGAGTGTCATACAGTCTCAGAAATCACATGCTACAAGTCTTTCTGAGATTACTTAACAACACTATGTGATTTGAGGCAGAAAGTATAGTCCGATGTAGTTTTAGGATCATTTAGATTTACGCAATCCTAATCTGCTTTGTAAACAGGCCTCCACTGCTCTTTTACTAAATTAGCCTCACCTTAACCATCACCTTAATATTCAGGGAGGATTGTGATGATTGAGACACACGGTTTCGCATTTTTATTACATTACCTCTTAGCTGGCTGGTTCCCAGACACAGTTAACAGTAACAACTGCCCTCAACGATGGGAAAAACTCATTTACCACCATTTCAAAATCTAAATCATTCATTCAATCATTTATACATTTATTAATTTATGAATTTGCCTTATGCAATACATAGCAAGACACACTGAATATATAGATAGGATTGCCACATAGATAGGATTGCTTTAGAAACACAGCTGTTGAGCTGTGCTGGTTGAACAGGCTTGGATGGACTGTGCGGTTGTGGCAGGCTAATATCTTACTTGTACAAAAGGGTTCCTATGGTAAGGTGAACGTTTGAGGACATCTTCAGACCACAGGGTTAAGTTTCAGACCTCAGACAGTCAGCACTGGTTCTCAGGAAGAACACTGTCATGTCCCAGCTCTCATACAACTGGGCGTCAGACAAGACTGCCATAGATGAAGTTTATGATGTTCAGAATTGCATTCTGTCTTGCAGCTTCATGTGAACTTAAAAGATAACGATATGTTACAACCACAAGTATTGCTGAACAGTTCTATTTGACAAAGATTGATCTATTTAGCTTAAATAGCTGCATTTGTAGGTAAGGGAAGTAGAGTGATGCCTAACTATCGCATAGCATCACTGTCTTTTCCTCAGAGGTCACATCCCAAAACATAAAGCCTCTTGCTGCACTAGCCTGACCAGTCTCCACCTTCGTTCTGCATATGACTCCACCCTACGCCCTCACGCATATTAAACACACTCCAAACAGACCGCCCCACACCCACTACAGAGAGGTCGACAGACAGGGGCAGACGGCTCATGACCCCTAGACGGGAGCAAACAGGCATGTGGAGACATACACACACAACTTTCTGTTCCAGACACACCAGTGGGTGTGTGTACTGTACCTCGTGGTTCCACACACACACACACACACACACACACACACACACACACACACACACACACGCATACTGTGTCCCGTTCTCACAGGGTGGGTCTGTGGGAACCTGCGCTGTCACTTCCTTTGCCCGCAGGCCTTGGCCAATCACCATCAGATAAGCGGACAGGCCCCTGCCAATCAGAAGCCTGGCTTCCGGCCCCCTCAACAACAGGGCACCAATCACGATAAGCTCTCCATTTCCCAAGAAAGCAAAGTTTAAAAAAAAAAATCCCACCATCTTGATCTCAATTGCCCCTGTTTCCCTTTGCTTCCCACCAAAAATAGTTGTTTGGTGGACAAGGTAGTTTTTGTTTTGGCCGTAATTACATAGTCTTTCATCTTTCGCCTGTTCCCCCTCGACCTGCGACCTTCAGGG
This sequence comes from Brachyalestes nurse, assembly GCA_037974405.1. Taxonomy (NCBI): domain Eukaryota; kingdom Metazoa; phylum Chordata; class Actinopteri; order Characiformes; family Alestidae; genus Brachyalestes; species Brachyalestes nurse. Next base: position 16,963,937 of record JBBPCY010000136.1, on the reverse strand, counting down.
GTCGGAGCGCAGGATATCCCACTCCTCTCGGCCCCATAATGTGGCCTTCAGTGAGCGATGAAGAGAAGCATTGAGCGAGGGGAGAAAGATAGGGAGAGAGGAGGCCTATCGTTCCATCAGAGCGGCTGACAGGCTCGACACCCCAGCACAGGCCGCAGAACCTGATCAAAGGGCCGGCAGCCTCAAAGCAGCGCCACCGCCGCATGCCTCGCGCACACACACACACACACACACACACACACACACACACATACACACATGCGCAGACCGTGATTCTCAGCTCAGTTCTCAGTTCAGACCTCACAAAAACACTCACACACTGCAACACTGCACACATTATTTACAGAACTCAGTCTGAAGTACAAAACAAGCACAAACAGTCACTAGTCATGTCATTATGATCACTGTGTCAGCAGTTATTATATTAAATCAGGTCACTTTTCTTACTGTGGCTCAGGAATAGAAATATTAAGTATATTATAGTGTGTGTGTGTGTGTGTGTGTGCATGTGCTTGTGCGTCCTTCTACTTTTGTTGTTCATTTCAATATATCATACTCAGTTTTTCTAACCCCATTACATTTTAAAGAACCAGTTAAAGCATCTGAACTGAAACTTTGACAGGTTGAAAGGTGCTTGTGTATAATGGAGAACCTATATATATACACACACCACACACACAACACCCTCACACACACACAAACTCATACACACATACACACATACACACACACACACACACACACACACACACACACACACACACACACACACAAGGCACCAATCATAAAATTTATGACTAATTCAGATTCTGATTCTTAACAGTCAAGCTGGACGGTTTATTGGCCAATTGAAAACAGTCCATTTTTGTTAACCAGCGCTACTTAAATAACATTACTGAAAGTGATTCATGTCAAAACTATAGGCTATTTACGAGACTACTGAAAGTTTAGCATAACGAGACATGAATTACTGTGCTACAACGTTTCACTGCAGGTGTAGCAGCACTCAGCCAAAATCGGCTGAGGCCAACTGCCTGGTGTAGCAAATCCAAGGCCTGTTTATTCTCTGACTCATTTTCCATATCATATTGAGCCATTTCAAGTCAAATGCTCACACCCCTGACACACACACATTCAAACACGCACACACACACACACACATTCACATTCAAACACACAAGGAGGCCTCGTACTATTTCTTTGTTTCTCTGAATCCCTCATATACTCATAACCCCCACCCTCCCACCGCCAGTACACACTCATCCTGCTGTATCCATCACTGCTTATACCTGCTGCTCTTCTGTCTACCTGAACTGAGAATGCCCCACATTCAGCAGGCCGTTCTTTGTTCCAGAGTGGATTTAGAGGGTTCGCTGGGGTGACTGAAATATAGGGAGGACGTGGAAGAAAAACATTCCACGTGCCACACACTGAACCTGAAAAAAATGGACTGTTACGCCTCCATCGCAGATAAAACACACTTTGCTAAGTTATGTTGTGCACCCGCCCCCCACCAACCACCCCCCTGCAACCTATATTTATCTTTTCTTTTTAGTCTTTTTAGTGTGTTACTTGTGCGCCCATTTTGCTTTCTACGTGTTTTTTTTTGTTTTGCCTTTTTGTTTTTTTTTTTGTTTGTTGCTTTCATCATTGGAAACTCTTTTATCTTGAAAAATGTGGGTCTTCTTTATTCTGTGCAGGATGAGAGATGGACAAGAGAGAGAGAGAGAATGGGAGAAGAGAGAATAAGAGAGGGAAACTATGAGAAGGAGCGATAGAGACAGAGACAGAAAGAGGGAGAGAGAGAGAGAGAGAGAGAGAAAGAAAGAAACTGGGAGAAGGGAGAGAGTAAAAGAAAGAGGGAAAGTTGGAGAGAAGGAGAGAGAGAGGCAGTTCTATTGCTTTTTTGTATTTTGGGATTGATTGTTTCATTTATTTATTTGTTTGGTTTGCTTGTTTTTTACTTCAGCTTGCTTAATAAACGCTGCTTGGTTTGTTTTTTTGACTGGGTCACATGAAAACTGTGTTGTAGTTCAAATGTGTCACAATTTCACACAGATCAGATCAATTATCTCTCTCACTCTGCCCAGGGAGCAAAGAGTGTGATCACACACACAGACCCACACACACACAAATTCACACGAAGCAAGAGCAGCAGTGGAGTGAAGCCGAGAGAGAGAAAGAAAGAGAGAGAGAGAGAGAGAGAGAGAGAGAGAGAGAGAGAGTTTTCGGTGTTAAAAAAGAGAAAGCAAGAAAGCTGTAGCCCAATTTAGCAGAGCAGAGGAGGGTTTTGCTTTTCAGGTTGGATAAAATGGAGCGGAGCCCCACTCTGTGATCAATAGCTGGATTAATTGCTGGAGGAGTAGGGGGTGTTGGACGCGGTGGAAAGCAGGGCTGCTGGAGCCCCTGGGCGGGGAGGGGTGTGTGTGTTTGGGGCTGTAGAGTAGGGCAGGAGGGCGATGACAGGCTGGGGGAAAGCTGGGGATTTAAAGAGCGAGTGGGTGAGAGAGAGAGAAAGAGAGAGAGAGAGCGAGAGAGAGAGAGCCCCCCACCCTGGGTCACCTGGCAATGTGCAGGCCAGCCTTCAGATTAGGATCTGAAAGAGGGAGATAACGAGTTTATTGCCCCCTGGACGGGCTAGTGGAGCCAAGGAGGAGGGCAGGGGAGTGTTTGTGTGTGTGTGTGTGTGTGTGTGTGTGTGTGTGTTTGTTTTAACCTGGGGAGGGAGATGCAGGCCTTTCTTTATAAAAGCACACTAGGACTGTAAAAGCCAGAATGGTTAGAATACCAGCCACTGAATGTCCATTAGACTAGCCCTGAAGCACACACACACACACACACACACACACACACACACACACACACACACACACCCACACACAGCTCTGAAGCATGCCCCCAGATTAAATATAC
>JBBPCY010000136.1:16941606-16954956 GCA_037974405.1 Brachyalestes nurse | reverse complement strand
ATAGATAGATAGATAGATAGATAGATATAGATAGATAGATAGATAGATAGATAGATAGATAGTTATAAGGAGTGTTTCAGGCAGTACCGCTTGAAACTACAGTACAATCAGAACAGATCAGTCTTAAGGTTGATAAAGTTGATAAAGTGTAATAAAGTGTAATACAGCCCCACCTGAAATATTCCTAGCTGTTTATTCACATTTAATAACCTTTATAACTGTGAGATTTGTTAAGTCGTAGGCCAAAGCTTTAGCCGCTGTGAAGGCAGACCAACTGTCATCAATTAATAGGGATCAATGAATTGATAAGGATTTTGTTGTTTGTTGGTTAGAAGTGCTTCTTTAATCATAACTGAACTAAATCACTGTGCGGTCAGATATTTTCACTTATATATATCCTTAACTTTACAAATTACTTTAGTCCTGCTAGAATATATAGGTTTGAATCTGAAATGGTACCGGGGGACTGATGCCACAGCCACACACACACACACACACAAACACACGAGCGTGTGTGTGCAAGTGTTTGGACAAGTGTTTCCTATCGCTGGCTTCAGACAGGAGGATGGCTACTCTCTCTCTCTCTCTCTCTCTCTCTCTTTCAAACACATACACACACACATATGTGCCTAAAGGCATCACAGGGTGTAGTCCACATACACACACACACCCACAAACACACACACATTCATATACAGATCACAGGCAACTGAAGTGTGGTTTTGCATACGGCTCCTGAAGTTGCTTCCAGGCCAGCTTATGACCAGACACACACACACACACACACACACGCACACACACCTCAAAGTAAGTGCCCTGGTGGGAGTCAACAAGGCAGAAACGGAAGCAACATGTGTAAAGTTTTAAAAAAGACCTGACTTCAGACAGATAAAGTGACACTCCATCTCTCTCTCATTATCCTATAGGGGTTCTACCCATTCTTTCATTCTTCCCCAGCTAAACTTTTAAAGAGGTCAGAAGGGCACAGAGTGAAGATGGGCAGTCTCTCTCTCTCTCTCTCTACCAATCTTTCTCACCTTCCTCTAACTCACTTGCCCTCTCTCTCTACCATTCTTTTCTTCCCAACCACATGCTCTTTCTCTCTTTTTCTCTCTCTCTCTCTCCCTCTACCGTTCTTTCTCGCCACCCTAACTTCATGCTCTCACTCTCGCACTCACTCTTGCATTTTCCCTCTCTCTCTACCATTCTTTTCTTCCCAACTACATGCTCTCTCTCTTTGTCTCTCTCTCCCTCTCTCTCTCTCTCTCTCTCTCTCTCTCTCTCTCTGTCTCTCTCTCTTTCTCTGTGTGATGCTGTGTTGCTCGGCGCTGCGTATATTCATGCTTAATTAAAAGTGCAGTGTGTTACTCCGTCACAGATACTTATCGGGCCCATCTGTGTAATAAGATCTTTTGGCGGCTTATAGATTTCAAACACAGCTCCATTCTCGTACTTTCATTTCACACTTCCATTCTGCCAGTGCCATCTTTTGTGCGCCAAAGAGACAGATACAATGTGTGCGAGTGTGTGTGTGAGGGAGTGTAAGAGAGAGAAAGCTGCGGATATATCAATTAATTTCCTGCCTAAACACGTTTTGCTTAATTAGCGCCGACACAAAGCTTGGAAGCTTTAAAAAGGAAAAACACACACGCGCGTGCACACACACACACACACATACACACACAAATGAAAGGCAAAATGGATTCTGTACTCATAAAATGGATGATGGGCGGGTCATTCCTCCATCACTCCTCCTCCTCCAAGGTCGGCCGTCCGGGGTCGGGGTCTTTCTCTTTCCCTCTCTTTCTTTCTCTCTTTCTCTCTCTCAGTTTTCCTGAGTTTGCTCATCTATCTCTAAGAGTATAAAATATGGGCCTGTTTTTGAATGCAGTCTACAATCTCCTCTATCCATGATTCATTACTGAAAGACAGAGAGAGAGAGAGAGAGAGAGAGAGAGTTCAAGGTTCTCTCAGGGTGGCCTGGTTCTTCTGCTGGAATGCTTATATGTTTTTGAACTTGACATAAACAATCAATTGAAATAATACAGTACATGCTTTTCATTCTATAGCTTCTATAGCTTTGTATAGAAACAGAGCTTGTGGATGCTCCTATTAATACACGTGTGTGTGTGTGTGTGTGTTTTAAAAAACATCACTTTCATGAAATCAAAGATTTGGATGTCATATGTGAACCTTGTTCAGCCGTCCAGGCTGAAACATCTTCTATTGTGGCCGTTTTGCCTCGCCCATTCAAACTGAAGTCATAAGGAGTGTTTCAGGCTGGACGGCCTTTTTTTCTGAAAGGTACAGTAACGAAAACCTGTTTAATTTAAGAGAAATGTTGTAAAATGTCCAGTAAAAAAGAATCGGCTGTTTTTGGCACCACTCGGATGTTATAAGTAGACTTCAGGGGACTGAAATGAAATACGTACATATTATATGGGTCTTTTTATACATACACACACACTCACTCACACACACACACACACACATATATATATAGGGCCCATTTAATGTGCATGTATTCAAAGAGAGAGAGAAAGGGAGGAGAGGCCCTTTAATATATACAGGCTGTGCATTTGATATTGTTCAGTTCAGTCCTGTTTAACAATCAGTACATTACGTGATTATTAATATAATCAAGAGTGACAGTGCATGTTTGCTCCTTTCTGTCTGCGTGTGTTTTTATCTTAGCAGTTTGCTGCTAAAACAATCCAGGCAGTATCCATCATTCGGACAGAATGAAGAAGACACAGACAGAGGCTTATTTAGAATAACAAGGCCAAAGGCATTTCACACACACACACACACACACACACATAGGGATGTCATTCCACTGCTGGCGTTGCTCATGATTTACCCTCCATATCGTGAAAATAATAACACGAGGCCGTAAAAAGAGCGCACTTGGATGTACTGTAAAACAGCGTTGGATCAAATCTCCCAGTCTACTTGGTTTAATCATATTGTCAGTTTAGCATTAGCCGGGCCGTGTCAGTGACGGATAGGGCTTTGTCACAACAAAAGTGTTCCAAATAAAAGGAGAGGCAACCGTCTATTAATAAAGAACAGAGAAAACTCTCCGCAGATTTCTGCCAAACTGAGTTTTTTTCACCCCTTTCCATCCAAGAAGAAGAGCAATGAAAGGAGGAATGAAAGAAGGAGTGAGAGATGTCAGCGTCGCCTCCCTACACACGCGCCGACGATGAGCAGACTCCCTGTTGAAAAGATTCGTCTCTTTTTTTTTTTTTGCTCCCCTCCCTCCAGAGCAGGAGAGGAGGGATGAATAATAATAATAGCATTTCCACCCTCAATAAATCCACACTGTAAAGCATTCAGTATGGAGAGGTAAGGCTGAACACACACACACACACACACACACACACACACACTCTCTGGCCTTTTCTTAGGGCCTGTTGCAGAGTTCTACTGCCTCCCACTGGTCACGACTGCCCTGCCTGGATGGAGAAGAGAAGAAGGAAAAGAGAGGGAGGGAAAAGGAGGGAAAGAGAGTGAGGAGGGAGAAAGAAGGAAAAAGAGAGTAGAAGAAGATGATGATGAAGAAGACAAACAAGAAGATCAAGAAAAAGAAGATCAAAAACGATGCAAGACAGAAGAAGAAAAACATAAACAACAACAACAATAACAATAACAATAACTGCAATAACAATAACAATAAAAAGGCCAAGAAGACAAATCAAGAGGAAAAAGAGAAAAGGAAAAGAACTAAAAGGATGACAAAAGGAGAAGATGACTATAATGATGATCATGATGAAGAATAAGGAAAGGAAAACGAATCCACAACAATTAAATAAATCCAACAAAGAGGGCAAGAAGACAAAGAATAAAATAAATAAAATAAAGATGAAAAAGTCCAATGAGGAAAACAATTAATAAAATGACAGAAAAAAGAAAACAACAGAAGGAACCGAAGAAGACGAAGAAGGAGAAAAGATAGTCAAGAAGATGAAGCAGCAGAGCACTAACTACTGCATCAAACAACAAAGAAGTGAAAAAAGCAAAAGAAAGTTGATGTAGAAGTAAATTAACAAAAAAAGAAAAAGACAAAAACAAAAAAGGAGAAATATGGAGGAACGAAACAAACGAAGATCAAGATGCAGAGGACGAATAAGACAAAAAATGAGGAATAAGAACGACACACACACACACACACACTTGCATGCAGGAGATATAGGAGAGCTGATCCAAGATCTGCATTTGTGTCTGAGATCTGAACTGACCCTAGATCAGCCGTCTTACTCTGTGAATGTAATGAATTAGGAATACTGAGCCATTAGTCAGATAAAAGGAAGCCAATGTGTGACTCTCCAATTAGAGCTTCACCCTGAAACTTAAACACTCGCAGGGGTCAGGACCCCATCATTAGTGCAGACGTCCTTGTGGCATGACGCAATGGACACTGGCTGAGTCAGAAATGCTTTGGGCCCTACCTGACCGCTGCTCTCAGATCAGCCGTGTAGGAGTAGAGAGAAGTTCTGCGGTGCTGAGTGCTTATCTGAGTGATGGATCTGAGGCCTGTGCCATTGATCATGAGAGTGAATGGGAGACGAAGCTGAAGTGGAGTTGGGTGAGAATCGGTGCTATTGTGGGCTCGGCCGTGATGTCATGGATGAACGACGCTGCAGAGAAAGAGGAGACGATCGAACTCACGTAAACACGCAACTTCCGCGACGCGCCGTTCGCTTTTCATCTCTTTTCTCCCCACGTCTCTCCAAAACTCCGTGTCGCATCGTCATGCTTTTCTCGCCTTTGTTCATCCCTCCTCTCCGCGTTCCATTTTTCCTCCTACCGACATGGAGGCCAGTTATCTCTAAATGCGGACGACATAAATAAATGCTGCTTCGTATCACTCCATCGCGGCGTTCAGCAAACGAGCGTGCAGATATGCATGCACACACACACACACACACACACACACACGCATACACACACATTAAAGTGATAAGCGTATCATAAACAATTTGACAAGAATGGAAGGAGAACCGCACAAAAGGCCAAGCCGGGAGAGAGGGAACCAAGGAAGGAGGAGAAAGAGAGAAGGAAAAGAAAGAGAGATAGAGAAAGGGGGAAGTGAAGGGGGGGGGTGATTTAATGTGAGCAATTTGAACATTACACAGCGAGTGGGAGAGAGAGAACGTAAAGCTAAAAGAGAGGAAAGGAAACTTCAAAATGCTCTTTGAGGAGAATGAGATCACAGGCTGCAATTATATAATTCTTGTCAAGTGATGGCAGCGATAGCCCGAGAGGAATGTGTGTATGTGTGTGTGTGTGTGCGTGCGGCTCGGCTTCGGCACCCTCCTTCCCTACATTCCCCCTCCGTTTCCGAGGTCGTCCAGAGGTCGAGTGCAGGAAGGAGCGAGGGGAGACGCAGGCGAACTCCAGAAGGCCACCTTTCTGAGGGAGGTCGCTTTTACCTCCCTTCGCTTCCCAAACGGTGTGGGAGAGTGCGGCGAACGTGTTTCGGAACGAAGAATGTTTTGGGTCAGTTGTCGACTTCTGAAAACTTTTCTCGCACTTCCATTCTGAAAAGGAGGCCGAGGATCCACCTACAACAACCCCAAACCTCAAACACTTGGTTGCCATTCACCACAGAGTGTGCAGAAAGTCAGTTTTACACATTCCCTTCAGCAAATGTGCTTATAGGGCAAAACTGGAGGGCTGGGTGGGTACGACGGCCCTCCTCACCCCATCACTCATGATGAGGCAGGCCAGCATGGGCACCTGTTAGCTTGAATATCACAGAACAGTCACTTAGCGCTCTCCTCCAAGCGTGTTGAACTTTCCAGTAATGCCATTAGAAACCATGAGGTGCTGCATGCTAACTTTCACCCTCCAGGCTTGTTTGAATGTGGGAGCAGGTCATGGATAGTGCAAATGGCAAACAAATAAATAAATAAATAAATAACATTTGACCACTGTAAACATGAGCCACTCACACCAATACAGCCTCACACTGATGGACTATTTCCAGGGTACAGCATACATTCAGTAAGGCTCCTGAGCTGCTAAAATGCAAAAAACCAATGATGGAGGTCTGTTAGGCGACATACAAGAGCTAAGTACTTGAAGGGCAGCTAAATTCACGCGTGTTTAGCTGCCTTGCAAGACTTCATAAAGGGCAGATGGAAAAGGCATAGAGGAAACATTTGCTTGGTTACTGTGTGACAATCGAGATAATAAGTGAGAATTGCTGACTAATGGCAAAAAGTCTGGAGTAAAATTAACGAAAACAAGCTCTCAAAGCTATAATAATAAGAATAATAATAATAATAATAATAATAATAATAATTATTATTATTATTATTATTATTATTATTAATAGTAGTAGTAGTAGTAGTAGTATTACTATTGTTATTATTATTATCATTAGCTGCAGTAGTAGTAGCAGCAGCAGTAGTGGCAGTAGTTGTAGTAGTTCTTTTCCTTCCCCCTACATTAAGTTCACATAATTGCAATTTATTTTCTAATTTCATAAGCATAAACCTTTAAAATATTCAGATTATTGTTATTACATGGTAAAAAAATAACTGAAAAATAAAAAAAGCTGAGAAAATCATGCATGGCAGAGCTTTACATTACTGGATGACAACAAAAAATACTTTGTGCAAAATGTACTATAAGAGTTTGATATGAAACATAAAAAGTTTCCTGAATCTCAAATTAGTGAGTACAGTTATACTTATCTTAGTCCGACTCTGATGAGGACGATGCTGAATCTGAGAGCTGAGAGTACTCAACGGAAATACCAACGGATATTTGAAGCTTGAACAACACATTTCAGGACAACCCTAAAAACATGAACTTGCAAAGACCAAGGCCAAAATATACAGTAAAACAAATCTTCAGTCAAACTGGAATCACAGTTACTAAAATGACATTGAATAGACACTACATTTCTCTGCTTGTTTCACTGAGAAATTACTAATATAAGATTCAAGATTCTTTATTTGTAACATGCACAGTTATACAAGTACACTGTGTAGTGAAATGAGCCCCTGAGACGTTTGGAAGACATTTGTAATATTGTGCATAATAGTTACAACAAACTAAAGAGAAAATGAAAGGCTAAAATTAAATGCTTAAAATATCTATTCAAATGAACATTGACAAGAGTAAACAAGGTTGAAAGTGTACAGAAAAGGGTTTGCACTGTAAAGTGAAGTGTACTAGTTGCGGTTGATGAATAAAGACATACATAAGAGTTACAAAGCTCTTTCTGCAAGTGATAATAACTACTTTTACTGTACCCTGCCTCCTAATGGACTTGACAGTTAGCAGCGAATGCAGGCAGGTAAAGACAGCAAGCAATGTGATGTTGTGGCCCTCCAGCAATGGAATGGGAAAACCCTGTTACAAAGGCCCTATTAATCTTAAGGCTTACTCTCCAGTAAATACTACCAATTACTCAGAAACTACTATTAAACTACTATGTAAGATATACATGGCGCCTTTCCACAGGAACAAGGAACCGCACTATACCACAAACAAATGTTTTTCCATTACAAATAAAGCAAGTTGTATCCATGCTGTCACGGCTCTGATGGACGGTGTACCAGGACATCTCTAACAGGTTAGCATACAGCTAAAAAATGCTGCGGAAAAACTCAAACAAACTCAAACAAGACAATGCAAAAAATAATAAAAAACAACACAATAATAAAAGCAGCTCTGACAGAAAAACTTTGGTCGACTCCATGGATGTGGTTTTGGGACGATGACCGGTCATAAACTGGGAGAATTGCACTGCTGGTGCGTCAGAAACACAGTGACCAGGCTGAGATACACGGAAAATCAAAGCAAGCTACAACTTCTGTACCATCACAGTACGGTTTAGGTACAGGACGGTTCCTGTAGTCATATTGAAAAATGCCTGTAGTTACCAGAATGATGAACGGAAGTTTCTGTTCCCACCAATGGCTCATTAAGGTTTAATGGGTTAAAGAACCAAACAGAGGCCGCAGTCTGGCTGCAGTCTGAGCTGTGGCCTGTCTTGGAGCTTGGGCCCCAGGCGTGGGTGGAGGGCGGAGGGCAGTCAGGCTGGCAGGACAGCAGCCTGGGGTAGAGGGGCAGCAGGGCGGACGCGAAAAGGAGCGCTGTGTGGGTGGGTGGGGTGGGGGTTCGCAAAGGGTTCGCAGAAGGTTCCCAGGGAGTGCAGCATGGCTCTTGGAGGCGCTTTGTCTGCAGAAACACAGGCAGACTCCAACAGAGATGCCTATCAGCACTCGCTCCGGTCCAAAGGAGAAAGAAGGAAAGAGAGAGAGAGAGAGATACAGCAAGAGCATGGGGGGTGAAAAGGCAAAGGGGAGAAAAAGACATCCATAAGCACTAAAATAAATAACATCGATTCATATAAAACGCATACATTGACCTTAAACGGGGAGTCAGACTGCAACAGAAAAGGAAGGGGGGGGGGGGGGGGGGGAGTAGTGAGGGATGGAGGAAAAAATATGGAACAGAAAGGAAATAAAGCGACTGACATGAGATGACAGGCGCTACGGTTGTACCGCCGAAAAAAGAACAAGTATTTACTTTCAGAAAATATGTTCTTTTTTTAAAAGCACTTAGCATAATGGAATAAAATGAGTAAGACAGCATGTGATTGGCTGAAGTAGAACTTGCCAGTTCCTGGTCGTATCATAAAAATAAGATTATGTGTATTAAAAACAGAATAAATCTTCCCTATTGTGAGGGTTTTGTATGTTTTACATATGCAAATGTGAGTGTGTTTGTGATTTCATTGTTATTTATGGGATGGGCAATCAGGGTGTAATTGTTATGATAAATGGTACAAAAATAATGTGCAAAATTAGCTCCTGATTTTACTGAAAATTGCTATATGTGGATCACTATAATGATATGTGCTACACAAACAGGTCATATAAATATCCAAAAAGTATTTTGTAAGTAACTGTGGACCATTGCTATTGGTCTAAATGCTCATGCAACATACAGGGCAGCATTCAGATCTAAAGAGTAAATAGTACAGTTAAAAAGTGGTTCTGTGGTATTTTACACAAACATATCTCTGTAAAGGCAAAAACACTTTAAAATCAGTTCATATCTATTCTAATTTCATCACTTTAAAGCAGCAGAAAGAAAACAGCAGTGGGCCTAGAACTAACTCTTGTGGAACCCCAATTTTTACTTTTTGCTATATTAGAAATTTTGTTATGTGAGTAGATGAATTGTTAGCGGTCAGTCAAATAGGACCTACACTAGGAGAGAGTGTGACCTTCAGAGAAAGATTTTCAAGCTAATCTATAATGTAAAATGCTTCTCTGAAGCCTGGACAATGATGAGGATAATGATAAAGACAATGATGTTGAGTTATATTACCTCAAAAACACTAAATACTTTCTTTAACACACATTATTTAGGAACACACACACACACACACACACACACACACAGCTGCGGGTGCAGTTGCATTTCTTGTTTACTGATGCAATGGCCTGAGGGGACTCTTTCTTTCTTTCCCCTTCCTTTCTTTCTCTCTCTCTGTACAGATGGAGATGACATGGTTTTAGGGCTAAAAGGCTGCAGACAGGCCTAATGTCGTCTGTCTCCGACATAGCGGCATCAAAGTAGCTCTGTGTGTTTGTGTGACCCAGGACTATGTCTTGAGCCTCTCTCAGCATTTAATGAGATTACATGAATCTGACTAGGGGGCAACAACAGAGGGGGCGTCAAGAAGTCTAAATTTGTTGGGCCAAGATGGACTATAATCACTTTATACAAGTCATACCCAAAGAAAGCCTCATCTATTCTCTGTTCAGAGTGTGTGTGTGTGTGTTTGTGTGTGTGTGTGTGTGTGTGTGTGTGTGTGTGTGTCTGTTGTATTTCTTTGTCCCAAGGGAGAAACAAGCAGCAACTTTTCATACACGCTTCCTAACCCCAATGACCCACCCATATGAACCCAAAGCCTAAAGGTGAGCAGTGGTTTAATATATTAAAAAAGGGCACAACAAGGTCAAATCAGTCTGAGAAGAGTGGTTTAAGTTAAATCTACCAGCTTTACAGTAACACAGACTTCAGCAATGCTACTGCTCCAGTTGCTTGGCTATTTTCCACACCGGCCAATTTTAAGGACCACTTTGTGCTACACCAATCGGAGAGCAATGGAGAATTAAATATTCATTCTGAAGAAAACAAAACGTGTTTAAAACCCAAACATAATTGGTGTCAATCCATATAATTCCTAGCACTGGCGAATGAACAATATTAGTGCTATGTAAAAACCTTATACTCCTTTATGTGTGTGTATGGAATTCTAGAATAATTCTGGTTAGTATTAAACTAATGATGATTTACCTAAACATTTTTAGATAAAATACAACCATCTGAAGCTTGTAGTTTTAATGAATATTAACATATATTTGACCTTGTATGTGTCACTATCACTGTGACTCTTGGCATGGGGCTGCTGTTCCAGTTTCCATCCCTTACAGCTGATTAAGACCTGGATAGCTCATATTCACAGTCAGTGATGCTCCTCCAGAAAGCCTGGAGAGTGTCACAAAAATGGGTCCTGTCCATTATAAAACCAAATGAATTTAAGAAAATCTAAAAATGTAACCTTACGTTTGCAACCTGAGATGACACTGAGATAACTATTCATACAATATCTTGAAAAGTTTAAATTGTATTAAATAAAACGGAAAGAAAAATCCCCTCTAGTTCTCTGGAGTTACCTCACACAACTTTCATCCACAATTTTCAACTGCTCCACGGAACAGCATCTGCTAAAACCGTAAATGTAATACACAGACATGTGTGTGTATTTACTGCACAGTCAATCCCTGTGCTCTGTTGAAGGCCTGAGAATTATAAACAGTAGGTTGCTGTTAATAAAACTGCTCAGGCACTGGACAGGCTGAACGGTACGTATTTGCAAGAGAGAGGGTTTGTGACCTCAGTGACATTAAAGTAGTTAGGCTAATGTTAGGGTTAGGCTGTGATACTGAAATACTCGAAATATAAACCTTTATATATATATGCCTTCCATTTTGTTATATTAAGCACATGAACAGCAATGAAATGTGCAGGAGCATGTTCTTTGCACAGGTTGTGCGCTTATTTTCACACAATCACCAAATTATGTCATTTAATGCCAAGGGGTCGCCAAAACTTTTGCACACGGCTTTTGCGCGAGAATCAGTGTGATTAGTTTTGACAGCTTTTGTATAGGAAATGTTAATGTTAATGAACATTGAAGTGTATGTGTGTGTGTGTGTGTGTGTAAAAGTAGCTACTCTAGTGTGTGTGTGTGTGTGTGTGTGTGTGTGTGTGTGTGTTTGTGTGTCCTGTACTGCCCCACCTCTCACACACTGTCCGCAGGTTACCCTGTGTGTTCCAGCTGCTCTCTCAGGTGAGTTCTCTGCTCTGGCGGCTCGAGCTAAAGCCTCTGCTGTATTCAGTGTCATGCTCGCTGTCCTCCTCCACTTAAATATCACTTAACACTGATTAACCCGCGCAGGGCCCACGTTAGGCCCGCGCTGGCCCACCTGCCAGCTGACTGCCATTAGACTGACCCTTATCTGCCGTCTGATCTGGCTACAATAGAGCCGGGGCCGGAGCCGGGGCTCAGGGAGCCTCTTTAATAATAAATCATTAGCTAAATACTTTTGTTCATTTGTGTCGTGTTACATGTACTTCAATTTGCTCTTCGGTGTGTCTCGCTCCTCAGCCGGCAGATGCAGAGTGTCTGTAATGTTGGTTTCTTTTTTTTTTTTTGTAAATCACTGCCAGTGATTAAAAAAAAATCTCACTCCAGCAGCAGGGTGTTTCATTGTAACTGTAGCTGTATCTTTGTATGTCCTTGATTCTGTCTCTCTCTCTACACCAACCCCAGCTGTTTTTGAGGGAAGGCAGAGCACGTAACTGAGGAGGGGAGATTTTCAGAGGCGTACATGTGATCTGTTTCCCCAAATTATGGCCTACAAAGTTTTCTCAATTTCACAAAATCCTACCTCACCTAATGTGTTATCATTGATATATTCAGGAGCTGGTGGGCCTTTCTGAACAAGAATGTGTACATACTGAGAGCTTAATTCATGTTCCATATAGTAAGTATATAATGGAAAGACTTAGGCGTTTCCATCGAAACAAATTATAATATATTAACACTGTTGTTTTTTTTTCACCAAGTACCATTAAGTCAAATAATATGTCCTGCTCATATCCTTGCTTAAAAAAAATAAAAATGGACAGTTTTTAAACAGAACAAGAACAGAACAAGGTTTTTGGAAGAAATCCCGGTTAGAACTCTGCACTCTGAGAGTAAACTTTGTGGAAATCTTCTGAAAATCTACTGAAAAACTACCATTCAGTCACTGGTTCCACAACATGAATTTTGAATTGCATTTGTCACGCGTGACATTACTGTAGGACTGTCCGAAATATAGATCTGGCAACCCTGCTTCATAACACTGACACAACAATGCCATAAACATCATGTAAGATACTAGGACCGACGTCATGCCATGTCATTTTGACAGATCTTATTCAGTCAAACAACTTTTCATAACCAGGAGAATCAAAAAAGACTCGCTGCTACATAGTACCGACATAAGAATGCCATTCATATGCCATGGAAGATGTTATGACATGTGATGGGTTGTGACAGATTTTATTCAGTAATGTAACGATGTCATGTTTCCATTACTGGTAGTTATCATTACAAACGCTACTGTGCTTGATGTCATGACTGTTGGTGTCATATTCTAAGCTGTGTAGATGAAATCAACCATTATAGCATCTGTCATGACAATTACCAGTATTTACTTGTACTAGTAAATACCGGTATTACTTAACATAGTCTGTTATGACAACTCATGACATCAATTGATATTTACCATGGTATGTTTATGGGCAGCTGTGTGGCGGTGGGTTTACACCTTCTCTGCGAAGAGACATAGGCTGTCATGAAACACTGTTTCAATTATTGGTAATGTTAACATGACACTGCTATATGATCATGAAACTATTAGATGGACATAATCTATCAGGGCAGTTTATGACATTAAATGAGATTGTTTTAGGCATGGAGGAAAGTTCAGGTATTTCAGTTCAAAAGTGTACAGGACATCAACTGTTATGGCATCCGTCATGGCAATTACCAATGACAGTTACATGAGCCTGTTATGACAGTTCATGACACCATATGATATTTGCCATGACATGTTTATGACCAGCAGTGTAGTGGTGTGTTTACACAGATATAAGGTGTGAGAATATTTATCATATACACACCTAAACAGTGTTGGGCAAGTTACTTCAAAACTGTAATGCGTTATTTATTACTTGTTACTGTCATTTCAAAGTAATTTG
>JBBPCY010000136.1:16899482-16928540 GCA_037974405.1 Brachyalestes nurse | reverse complement strand
TTTTTATCAACACACAAAGCATTCATATTTGCCAAGTTGGGCTAAAATATGAGGCTACAGATGATGATAATAAACTATGAGCCGTTTGGGAGCTGAAAGAACCAGCTCTTCTTTGGGAGCCGTGCCACAAGAGCCGGCTCTCTGAAAAGAGCCAGACTACCCATCACTATCCTGTGAACGTAGAGCGTGAACTGCGTTCAGTCTCGTGAGAGTGAAGGTCACTCACGGTTACGTTCATAATTTGTAAACCGACTCGTTCAGGCACAACACTGCATATAAACATACACATAAATATACATATACATATACCCTTACACATATTTATACATATACATATACATATACATATAAACACACACATACACATACATATACATATACTCTTACACATATTTATACATATACATATACATATAAACACATACATACACATACATATACATATACTCTTACACATATTTATACATATACATATACATATAAACATACACATACATATACATATACCCTTACACATATTTATACATATACATATACAAATACACATACAAATACATATACAAGTGTCTCTCTTTCTTATTCAAAATCAAAACACACTAAAATGTCTTTTTTTATGTAAAGATGTCAATAGGAAATATGCCTGAATATCATTAACACCATGTTTAGCATCAACAATAATGCTAGTAATAAAATTGTCAGTCACTGAAAGAAGTAAACAGCACAAACTCAATTCATCAGCATCACGTCCATGTCTGGCACTACATGCTTGACCACTGACCTCTGCACTTCCAGGTCGAGTGGCATTCTTCAATGCCACATGCTTGTTCAGCACAGAGAGGTATTTTTCTCACACTGTGTGTCTGTGTGTGTGTGTGTGTGTGTAGTGAGGGTATAAGTTCACGAGCCATGGGCTGATGACATCACCGTATCGTCGCCTCTGATCAGACATTCCACTACACACACCTTAACCACTACACACACCCACACACACACATACGCTAGACTGCCGACTCATTTAAGTTATGATTGTGGTCAATGTGAAGGCGCTCTCACCTCCCACACACACACACACACACACACACAGGCCGTGGAATGTGACAGGTATGAGGGCCATTGCTGGGATGCTATAGAAGAATCTCAAGATCGCAAGTTCATGGTGTCATGCTTTCATAAAAGTATACCGTGTCCTCTCAGCATAACCGTGTGTGTGTGTTTGTGTGTGTGTGTGTGGTGGCGCCTTGCTTGGGGTCAGACAGAGTACACTCATCTCTCGACCAACATATCAAACATTTTTGCACACCACAGGTTTTTACTACTTATCCAGCATTTGATTTGTCTTATGCATCGGAGTGAGTGACTATACATGAAAAAAAAGTCAAATAAAACAAGTGTCCTTTAACTTTAAATGCACTCAGTAACTGTTTCATCCCATTGGCTGTCACTTAATAGCGCATCAGAATAATTAAAAATAAGACATAAAAGTACTCAGATGGTGAAGATACTGTACATTTATATGTTAGCAAAGAATATTCAGTATATTTTTAGTAAATAATTAAGAAACACGTAAATGCAGAAAATCTCAGTGTGTGCCAAAACGTTGACTGGTAGTGTGGGGATGGGGGGGATGTTTGATGAGTACTAGAATTAGAAGACCATTGGAGAACCAGATTTCGGAGAGATTCTACAAGCATCTCAGAGTGACTTCAGAGTGACTGAGTATCAGAATGGGACCATGATTACACTGAGTGAAGTCACTCTGAGATGCTTGTAGAATCTCTCCGAAACTTACAAAGTTAGAAGACCATTTGGGTATCTCCAAAACAGCAGGTTTTGTGAAGTGTATCTCTTCTGTATACTGGAAAACACTCCACAAGACCTGCTGTTTTGGAGTCATCTAGCCATCACCAGTCATCTAGCCATCACCAGTCATCTAGCCATCACCATTTGTCTCTTGTCAGAGTCTCTCAGATCCACACTCGTTTTTCTGGCTTCCATCTTCAAGAACTGACTGCTCACTTGCAGTCTAATATCGTCCACCCCTTAACAGGTGCCATTGTGATGAGATCATCAATGTTATTCACTTCACTTGTCCGTGGGTTTAATATTGTGTGCTGTTTTTGGTGACGTCACAGAACGCAAAAACATAGTTTCCATATATGCATCATATGGACTGGGGAGTGAAGCTTTAACAACATTTACATAATACACCAAAATCTACTTTTGAAGATTCTTTACTTAATCTCAGAATCAGTGTGTCTATAAAGCTGACTATTGCATTTTGTTGGAGGGGGACAATATAAAACAAAACATTTGGTGTGGGGAGGGAGGGGGGTGGTGTTGTGGGGCTCATTTAAATTAATTATCACTTGTTCCTCACAGTATCAAAGATTTTTCCAGAGAATCCCCTACATTTTGTTTTCGAGGATTTGGTGGAGTTCATCACTTTCTGCCTGAGAGAGATGAAAAATCAGAAAAAAAAGTATAATCCCAAGGTTACCCACAACTGACAGCCCCAACGAATGAGGCCTTAATACGGAGCTGGCTTTCCTATGACTCACCTTGATGGGTACGAGGGTGTTTTCACTTCGAGGGTAGTTTCGGTTTTGCCTCACTGGTGTACAATATTTTACCTTAAAATTAATCTTGGTACAGGTGATATTGCCCTGCCGCTAAGACAAGTGTATTAGCTAAGTGTCATTACAGTTTCTATATTAATGTCACTTTATTTATAAAAGTCAATAAAAAAACAGCTGTGAAACAAAACCAAGTCATTCCACAGCCTGTCCTGGCAAATTGAGGTGTCATCAATTCAGCTTTGAATAATGTTAGAAAAGTCAAATGGAACAGAAGTGAATCTATTTCCACTTTACTATAAAATGCTGGTAAAGCGAATCTGGAACGCTTCGCCTCGGGACACGGCCAGCCCCCGTCTGAACCAACCGTCTTCCCAGAAGTTCTGCCTCGGCACAGAGAGTGTTGTGTCTGGCCTGGTTAAGGCTAGGGGGGGAGGGACCAAAGGTTAATTTAGGGCCGGACAGAATTCCCACCATCGAAAGAGTCAAACAGGAAGTGGGGGGAGGGGAGAGGGTGAGAGGTGCCATTGTGTCCCCCCAGCTGCTCCGTCAACTGAGTGCCAGAAAGTGTGACATGTCTGGAGTAAGAGGCCTGTGTTCAATAGTGAAAGCCTTCCTGCCCCACGTCCTGATCATTAATCAATATCGCTTTGATCGTCAATCATTTCATCATTCTGTCTCCCTCTCTGGCACCTTAAAGGGTGTTTCTCTGGTTCTAAAGTGAACCATCATCCATTAGCTGCTTGCTTAAACCATCATACACTGTAAATGTATGTTTTTATATGTGTACTGAAAAATTCTCAGTAGGCCAGTAATAGAAGCCTGTTACTCTGGGAACAATTTGAGAAAAAATGAAGTAAATGGTTAAATCTGTTGTGGAAGATTTTTTGCTTATTTTCTCTGCTTTGTCTTTGGTTTGCTTGCTTTTTTCCCAACAAAGTGTTTACGAATAAACAAATAGATAAATAATATTAACTATTTATATTAACTATTATTGTTGTTGTTATTATTATTATTATTTAGGACTTCCCTAACAATCCCTGACACAGTGATGGTGTGAAGGACTCAAAAAACATACAGCTCAGGCACATTGGGTTTGTTTTAGCTTTAATTTAGTCACCATTTCCACACCATTGCCATTCTGTCTTGCATCCCAAAGCATACATGGTATCTGTCTACCCCAGTGATACACAGTAACCCCCCACCCCTCATGCCCCTCCACCACAAAACATGTTCAACTAGCACAGCTCACCAGTCACTTTTCTAGAAGAATCAATCACGTCTAACCTGGGTGCAATAAATGCAGTGTTAATGCAGGATGTCACATTACTCTACGTGTATAAAAGTTCAGTTGTTTTCATGAGCCTTGCTATGGTTCACATGAAATATTTCAATAAATGAAGTGTTGTTTTCATGATAATTTATTGTCCCTAAAGGCTGTAACTGGTGACTCGGTCGACCATCACAGTCCCAACTCCAAAACAGACTTGTTTGTGTGGTTGATGACACTGTATGACATGCTAGGTTAGTGAACATGGACAAAAGCAGGCAAAATTCAGGATTCGATTCAAAGGGGAAACTGTGTCCGTGTCATTTCTCGTTCGACTCCTTCTGTAGCGCCTGTCTATTACCTTTCATGCATAAAAAGATATTTATTCATTTCCCTACTTGAACTGAGTTGATTAATTATAGAGATCATCAGTAGAGATGATCTGCTAAATTGCAGTCAAAGTGATCCATGGTATGGAAAGTATAACAAGTAGAGAAACTAAAAAGTATGAAAACACTTCTTTTTACTTTCATTCTCCTCCTTCCTTTCTCATTCTCTTAATTCCTTGTATGTGTGTGTGTGTGTGTGTGTGTGTGTGTGTGTGTGTGTGTGTGTGTGTGTGTGTGTGTGTGTGTGTGTGTGTGTGTGGCGAAGCAGGTCTCCATCACTCAAGGGAAACATGGCCATGACAAATTAGCAGCAAGCTTCTCTCAATAGGCTATCCAGTTACCAAACATGCATAACTAGTCCAATTCCCTCCTCAGGCATTCAGAGAGAGAGAGGGAGTGAGAGAGAGAGAGAGTGAGAGAGAGAGAGGGAGAAGGAGACAGGGAGAGAGAGAGAGGGAACGGTGCAGGTACAGCAGGGATGGAGGGGAGCAGAGAGAGGAGGAGAGGGAGGAGAAGAACAGAAACAAGTGTGTAATGTAATCGGTTTAGCCCTCCCCCGCTGTTTGCATTCCCTTTGCTTCTATTACCACAATAACATCAACCACAGTGCTACTGCAGCTCCACTGTTATAAGCACGTCTATTACTGCTTTATTAGCGTGACCATCACAGCTACTGCTGCTTAACCATGTTATCATTGCTGTATCATAACAACCTCGCACAAATGAGATCTTTCAGATTAGGTCTTTTAGCAGTAATGAAATGTCAAACGAATCCTTTTCAACCCCAGTTATTAAATATATAACACTCCTCAGTGAGAAAATGCATTAGATACCAGCTGGTGGAAAAGAATCAAGTCAAGTCAAGCAGGTGTTAATTGTCATTTCAACATACACAGTACACACCGGACATAAACAGACCCACAAAGAACAAAAATACCACAAGACTATACATGTGCAGGCAGGAAAGGATTAAAGAGAAATGTCAACAAAAAAAAAAAAAAACTACAGTAATTTACAGGACAAGACAACGCACAGTACGGTTGACAGGAGTTGTTAATGTGCAAAAAATGCAGAGGAATTCGAAGATTAAGGGAAACAGCAGTAAATTATAATGCACAATAACAAATAGCAGCAATGAGATTAGAGAAAATGTATAGTGTATAATAAATAGAGGGTATTCACAGTGGACCCCACGGTGTTGCAGAGAGTAGCGCTGTGCTTCACACCTCCAGGGTTGGAGGTTTGAACCCAAGTCCTGGCCGTGTGTGTGGAGTTTGCATGGTCTCCTCATGGTGGCGTGGGTTTCCTCTGGGATCTCCGGTTTCTCCCACAGTCCAAAGACATGTGCGTCAGGTGAATTTAAATTGACCGTAGGTGTGTGTGTGTGTGTGTGTGTGTGTGTGTGAGTGCCCTGCGGTGGACTGGCACCCTGTCCAGGCTGAGCTCCCACCTTGCACCTGTTGACCCCAGGATTGGCACCGGGTGCCTACAACCCTCATGAGGATTAGGTGGTTACAGAAAGTAAGTGAGAGAGTGAGTGTATTCACAGTGGTAGTTGAGAAAACAGTTTTATAGCAGAACAGTTTGACTCCGTGACTGTGTTTCTGTGTCTGCCCTTCAATGGACTCGTGACCTGTCCAGGGTGTTTCTCTGCCTTTTGCCCTGTGAGTGCTGGGAGAAGCTCCAGACACTTGATCGGATACGACAGATATAGTTGATGAGCCAAGACAATAGGTGAGTCCTTGCCTCGTGCCCGCAGAACCCAGGATAAGCTCTGGGTACCCGCGACCTTAGTAAGGATTAAGTGGTTACAGAAAATCAATGAATGAATGTTACACTCAACCTGCACAACCTGGTATGTAACATAGCCATAAGAACAAAACCTTGTATCTCCAAAACTTATGAAATTTTCACTTCTGGCATTTTCATCAAGATGTTTTGAACCATGATAAAAGGGAAAAACAGCAAAATTGGAGATAAGAGGTTTTGTTCAAACAGTGATAATATGCTGCCATATCGCTGTGTTTTGTTGTCAGTCACAGTCTAGAACAAAGAAACAGAATTGTGCAAATTTGATTATTTGGCCAAACTATTGCTTCAAATTAAACTCATAAGTTGCTAAAGTCTCCTTAACCTTGAGGTTGTCTCCTCAGAGTCATTCTCTTTTCTTTCAGAGGACAATAAAGGAAAAAAACAGCCGTAACTTTTACACGTGCCTGAATGTGTGTGTCTAAGTGGCTGAGAGAAAGAGCGTGAGTGTGGAGTTGGTCAGACAGCTCAAATAAAGAGTCTCTCATTTTCATTTCACATTTGAGGGTTTTCCTAT
This sequence comes from Brachyalestes nurse, assembly GCA_037974405.1. Classification (NCBI taxonomy): domain Eukaryota; kingdom Metazoa; phylum Chordata; class Actinopteri; order Characiformes; family Alestidae; genus Brachyalestes; species Brachyalestes nurse. The sequence goes on along the minus strand of JBBPCY010000136.1, from coordinate 16,921,982 downwards.
ACGTGCCACTGCCACTCTTTCTTAAACAACCTGATAAAACAGAGGAGCCTTGGCCACAGACGATGACAGTCATTGTTGGCTCTTTTGTGGCAGTTTCTCCAGGCCTGTCGCTAGAACTGTCGGCGTGAAGAGAGCCGAGGGGCAGCCGAGACGGGGTTACGCGCCTGGCTGGGTCAAACAGCAGGATGGAGCGCGTATGAGCGAGCTTGAGTGTGTAAATATGTAAGCATGTGTGTAAAAGGGGTGTTCCTATCTACATTGTGTTTCAGCTGGGTGTCATCCCCTATTTGCATAATTACCCCTTCACTCACACATACACACGCAGCCCCTTTACGAGCAACAAGGACGAGCGAGGCGAGGGAGATACGCAAACAAAACCCAGAGTGATGAGAGAACAATGGTGGCCTTGAAGGGTCATTTGCCTCTCTTTGGATAAATTTTCCCCCTAATTGTAATTTCTGACAAAGGGAACACAAGGTGGTGGGGCTGCCGGACGCACCTGTGCAAATTAGGCCTTAGTGATGAATGAGAACCTGCAGAAGAAAGTTATCGACAGCTGCTAGTCAAAAGAAGGTCATAAAAGCAAACAGTGCTAACTTTGTAAGCTAGTCGCTAAATGCAAACCACTGTACTGCCATGCTTACTTTAAAAGTAGCGGCTCAGCAAAAAATCAGTTTTCCTCTTGACCCAAACACGGACTAGCGAAGACAGGCTTAGTCTCCAAAACTTTTTTACAAGGAAATTAAATGAACAAAAGCTAAAAACACAAGTTGCAGCCTTCTTGACAAAATGTTCTACATAATGTTGAGTATTTTTGTAGTATGTCTGTGATGAATAGTTAAAATCAATCAATGATTAAAATTTGGAATCTTAAATCAACGTAATGATTGTTTTGCCATTTAAATAATAAACTGGGCACCCTCAGGACATTAAACAGTTGTGTTTAGCATTCTGAACATGTTCTACAATGAGGAGCTCTTAACACTTGCTGTTATAGGCGTCACTGAAAGGGACGAAACTCACACCAGCAGGATCCTACAAATGCCTGAATGTTTGTAGTTACAAATTTCATACACATGAAGTAAAACTTGTGTATGTGATATACTTATTTTCCTAAAACATTAATAATGACAACAATATGACATAAAGTGTCAAAAAACACAAAGTGTATTTGAGAGTATATCTTATTCAGTGCAAGTACATGTTAGCCATTAGTCATGTGTTAGCCATTAGCCTCATAGGCTTGGTTTCTGGCACTATATGACAGATTTGAAAATTCAGGATTTAATTGTAGCTGTTAACTATTACATCACAAAATTAAAGAAACTTTGGACACTGAACATCTTAGCTGATCCACCATTTTTGGGCTAAAAAAGTTACACGGTTTAGCAATAGTAATTCTTTACTTCTGAAGACCCCAGCCATATATTACTTCTACTGGGAAAAAAATGGTCTCAACAAGCCAGCATGCAGCATTATATTTAAATGCAGTACTTCTTCGGTGCACAAGATCGATCATATGGCAGCTTTGGGCTCCATCCATATGGCTGAAGCTTCACTTGAGATAATCTCCATGCATTTATATCATCTCTGGTCTTCCCTGCTGCAAGAGTCTCTGCGTGGTTGATGAAGATGGGACCTGATGGAGGCGTGGGTGGGTCCGGGGGGGGATCGAGGCAGGTGTGACTGGGTGGGGCGGAGGTGTAGATGGGGAGGGTGGATGATGGATGGGGTTGATAGAGGCAGGGAGGCGCTGTGTTATCTGTCCTGCAGGCGGCAGGCCTGTCAGTGTGATGTGTGTGCTGTCGCCGCATGCTTTATGGTCCTTTTCCTGTCTGTCTCACATCTCGCAAGTGTCATGGCTAAAATGGAGAAAACGGGATCCAACCCCCCTTTCCTCCCCTATTCTTTCCTCTCGATTCTTCTGTTTTCTCCTCTGGCTGTTCTTTCTTGGTTCTCTCAACTAAGGATTATCTAAACCAACTTATAGGGCCTGTTTTCAAGAAGCTTTTGTTGCATATTTTATGCATGGCACATTTATCTTTTAAGTGATGTATTCAAAGTTGTACAGCACTCAGAGTTACATTCCACCTTCTTGTAATCCTATTTATACCCACACAGCATTTTCTCCCACTCTGTACTTTCCATAGATATACACAAAATCAATCCATCCAGGTAACAAAACAGAACAGAACTTCAACTTTTACAGAGACTGGCTACACAGTCTTAACCACTTTTGCAGCAATATCTACAGTTCATAGTATTGTTTATGTCAAATAAGTAAATAAGTAAATAAGGGCATACTAAATGAATGCCATTAATGCCAAATTAATGCCATCAAGAGCTTTAGGATCAAATATTTGCCTCAGGTAAAACCCCTGATCTTCTCTTCAGTTACCCTCTGCTGTCTGTTTTCCTCTCTGTTCATCTCTGTAACAGGCTTGGCGCCTCAGAGGGGCCGAAAGGCAATGCCTGCCGACTTTACATTCCTGTTTTGTCTTGCAAGACAGCCTTCCCTTCAAACTGTATTCACAGAAAAGACATGGATTTCCTTGCATCCAGTTTGGCTCGTTTTCTGTCGATGTATCAGAAGCATGTCATACCTTTTTGAGCTTCTTTGGTATGATTTTTTAGTACTGCTTGCCTTTTACTGTTCATGTCTTTAGAACACGAATCTGATCAAGATTATGAGACTTAAAGTAATAGTTTTTTCACACCCCTGCAGTTGTGATGAGATTGGAGTCCAAATTTAGCTTCTATCAGTTTAGAAATGGGCCTATGAAGTTACTGTCATTTTTTTAGTGTTTGCTAAAATATTTCATTAATGTTTCCTTAATTTATTAACTCCGCTATCTCTTTCACTCAGCTTGCATTATCTGCTTTGTCTAAAGTTTGTTGACAGCTTTATTCACTGTACCTTTTGAACCCTGCAGTTAGTGGGAGGGGCTACATGCAGTTTGCAGGATAAGCTTCCGGCTTGGTAAATCTAATGTTAATTTTAGGCGCATTGTAAGTTCATAGTGCATATTATACTGACCCTACATGTAGTCTATCAGCCAAGAACAGAAGTTATGAGGCTAATGTTGCTAACAAACACTAGAACTCAAAAGTCACCCAAATTGATTCTACAGAAATACATCACTAAACTCTCATCTTGCTTAAACCACATTTACACCTCCAAGACATCGTTGGTTAGGACTCAGCTATATATAGCACAGGAACACATACTGTGTCTCAAAACCTCAAAACACAGCCTTCATGATATTAATGAAGACTGAATGTGGTTTAAGTGGATTGAGTGAAGTTTTGGTGATGTGTTTTCCAGGGACAATTTGGGCTATTTGGGTGACTATCGACTTCTAGTGCAGCAGTTTTAAACTAAAAAGCAGCATTTTGTTAATTAGATATTTCAATGGACTATTCTTTTAATAAATTCAAGGCAGCTTTTACCAATTGTAGTCATATGCATGAAGAAAGATGGGCAGCATCTAACAACTGGTTATTGGCTACAAATACCCTTTATAGGTTACTGGCCTATACTGCCAGCCATTCACTAGCTGAAAGCAACGGTGCCCCCATGGTAATTTATTTCACCCCCTTTTGCCTAATTAATCCTGCCACAGGGACTACTTTCCTCTCCCCTCTCCACCTATGTTCACTTCTCCATTCCACTCCTGTCTTTCCACTCAGCTCTCTTCTCCACTCGAGTCAAATGGATAGTGACACTGCCCCTCTTGCCAAACTCAGGCTGCCTACTTCCCAACATGCTGGATGAATTAAAGTGAGTGACACCCGTGCGCTTGCCAATACGGCAAACACGTCACGGCAAGTGGCCAAAACCAAAAGGCAGACAGTAGTTTGAACCTCGCAGACATTTCAGAGTACAAGAGCTTTGAGATGTAGGGGAAAAAAAGAAGAAAAAAAGAAAAAAGGGAGTGAATACAAGAAGAGGCGCACCGGCCGCACATATCCCCATGAGCTGAACGACGCTAATTAACGAATCGTACGTTTATCAGGCTTCGGGCTTCTGATTGCTCTTTTTAATCACTTTTTTCCCCCCTCGCCCTTCTATTTTTTCACTCCAGACATAGTGCTCTTATCTGTTCAGGAGCCTCCTCCCATCTTCCTCTGCTCTGCTGCAGTCATTCAAACGCAACATTCCTCCTTCGTGTTGTAACACCATGGCCAAATCTACGTTTCAGTATCACAATGACATTCCTATAACTTTTCAACAGCAGGTGGGTCCATATAAAGCACCTGAAGCAGTGTGTTTCCAATGAAACCCATGTATTCTTATGAAATACAAAATGAGTGGTGTGGTGGAGCTGGGGGGCTTACACAGTTGTGTTTTATATATATATGTTATATATACATATATATCAGTGGCGGCTCCTGGTCAATATTTTTGGTGAAACAAACCTCCCTTCATCCCCGGTGTGCGCCGCAAAACAAACTCAGCACCTCACCGAACCCTGGGCCACTTGATTTTCTTGCCCTAAGTACCTACTTCATCTCCATGTTCTGCTGTTGCTGCCTCACATTCTGATGTATCTTCTCTCTCCTGCTCTTCCCTCAATCTCCTCATAGTTAGTGCTAAATCACTACAAAACATAAAAAGTATTGTATTGTAATGTTACATATCTTACCAACACGTTATAATAATGTTTATTTTAACAGTATATAATTAACAATATTTCTAAATCCCAAGAAAACATATCTAACCTCTTTGTTTCACATGTAGTCTTATAGAAACCGCCACTGATATACAAATATACAAGTAAATAATCACCTTTATCCTAACACATCATTTATCTGGTGTGTAATATAAGTGAAACTGTGGACTACTTCCAGTCCCCTTTCTTTGGTATTGGGATATAAATTACCCCAACAAATTCAGCTCAGCACATCAACAAGTCTCGATCCTTGAAACAGGTTCAGTACAGTGTTTGGAATCTTCTTGGACCATGATCTTAGGGTTAGGGTTAGGGTTAGGATGATCTTAGGGTTAGGATTAGGGACCTTCTGTTTGTGTTCTTTAGTGTACCAACAAAAGTGTTTTTGCAACTGATGTCACTTTTGTAGTCCTATCACTTTGGATAAATCGTATTCTTGATCTTCTAGAAACCAATCCTTATTTTTCCATCTGAAAAGTTCAGAAGACTGGTGAATATTTTCAGTTGCTCCTTTACTGATAGCAGTCACGTTGTAGCATATTTTGCCACTGATTCCAATCTGGGGGTTGTGGGAAGTGATGATATTCCACAGCGAGAAGAGAGTTTCCATGTACATATGAGACGGTTAGGCATTGGTATGTATTTATTTATAAAACTATTCTGGGTACTACTCCTTCTTATCTATCCTGTCTCTTAACAAGGAAACATGGAAGTTACAATCTTAGGTCTATGGGTGTTCTGCAATTTGTTGTCCCTAAAGCAGAACTGAACTGGACAAGAAAGCTTTTAGGTTTTTGGCACCTCACACTTGGAATGATTTACAGTCTAAGTTTTGACTTCAAACTCTTGTTACACTAAAGGAGTTTAAAGCCATGGTGATGTCATTGCAATTTACTTTGTCTGCATGCAAGTATTTTATGTGAGAACATTTTAATGTATTCACTTAATGTGTTTGCTGTGGTTGTGCTGAGATCTTTGATCTCAATGGGACAAACCTGGTTAAATAAAGGTTAATAATAATAATGTTCTCCCAGCTCTAAGCCTGGGCGAGTGTGATGGACTGGTGACCTGTCCAGTGTGTTCCTATACCTCAGCTGGTCTCTGAAAGTGTTCTCATACATTGTCATACATGTACTAAGCACATATAAATGTATCCAAATGTTATATCCAAAACCTACCTCCACTGCTTCATGGTCCAGTTATGATACTCACTGTAGGTGGTCGGCCGAAGTCAGTATGTGCATTCTGGGAACCTCAACAAAACAAAACTGGGAGTTTAGATACAGCCCTGTAGTTCATGGGCTCAGCAGAATCTAAATAGGACTGATTTACTATGGGCTGGTTCGTGGCATGCTTAAAACAGGAAGGGATACAACAGTAGGGTACAGTAATTGGAAAACCTTTTAAAAATACTGAACGTAGTATTACATCCAGAAGATTCATTTTCCTAATCAGATTCTCTAAACCTTGAAAGAGTTCAGAACAGTAGGGGATAGAGGGGCTATGACAACTGATGTTTGTTAAAACTAGAGACTAGATCTACACTTACACAAAAGTCTGACTTTTCAATCAGTAATTTCCCAAACCCAAACATTGTGTAATGTTGTTTATGCAGCAAAATCATTTTAGCTCAGCACTTCTCACCAGGCTGTAGCAGTTCTCAGAAACTGTGACGAATGTTCTCAGCTAGAGTGTCACAACCTCACTTGGGTGTGGTTATAATCCATATAAACCTGCACCAGTTTCTCCTCATCATTGCTTTCTGCAGAAACTCCTCTGACTCCTCCAGCACTGACAGCCATGGTGAGTGTGCCGTAGACGCAGGTTTTGGGGTTTTAACATTTTTGTAATCATACTTTTTTTTTTATGTCTTATTTATATACTCAGGAAAACAATAGAATAGCTGTAACAATAGAAGTCCGAGAATCAGTTAATTTGTGGTGCAAAAAGTAGTGAGGATGATAAAACAGACACCTGATGTTATTTTTGGTTTGGTCAGGTGCGTTGTGGAGCTGTGATGGGACTCTTCCTCTTCTCAATGCTCACTCCTGCTGTTTGGACCAAGTTGGAAAATCTCCCGAATATCATTCAGTTTTTCCAAACAACGTAATAACTGTTAAGACCTGAATAATGATGGTTATGGCTGATTATAATAACCATATGAACACTTTGACACTGTTGGTGCTCATAAGGCTCTTCCTCTTTAGCGGAGTTCAATGTTTTTATTTTTATTTATTTTATTTTTTACTTTTAAAAAACTGAAAAAATAAATGGGGTCCGCAATTTTCTAAAATATTATGGGAAACAGGCTAAAAATGAGAGACCTGTAGCTCAAAAGCTTGGGGCAAAAGTAAGAAGCTTGAGCCAGAAAAGTTGTTGAATATTCACACCTCTCACAAAAAGCACCCACCGAAGAGACAGTTCATTCTGACAAAGTTTACGAAGGTGGACATTATAATATATAAAAGTAAATCTTTAGCATTTCACAACAGCTTCTCTTCACTTATCCCCCTCTGACAATTTGAATAGAAGAAGTGGGGGCTGATTCCCTCAGGATTCATAGTTTTTTTATTCTGATTCTGGTACACAGAATACAAAATTAAGACAAAATCTAAGACTCTGCTAATCTAAAAACTGGCGAGCTTGACAAATCTAGAAATCTAGATTGCTAATTAAAAAAAAAGGAGACTACTGTTTGGTCTAGGGATATGACAGAAAGTAGAGCAGAGTCAAGACAGAAGGCCAGGAGGTTAGCAGTTAACTTTTTTACACTGAGAAGAAATATAGGGTGCTATTAAACGGAGCTTGTCTTTATCCTTCTTCAATGCCAAGGAAATGGAGGCCTGATACAAGGCTGGAAGGAGGTGGCCCTTTGAAAATGATTCCTCAGCAACCAGTTACTCAGTACTGGTAATAAAGTGTCTTAAAGTTCTTGTTTGTCATTTTAGTCACTGGGATGCCTGAAATCTGATTGGGTGTTCTGGATCGTCTCATTTGTTGAGGAAGAACCTTCTTTTAATATCTCAAAACAGCTGACCCTAACATTAAACACCTTTATACTTCATGCTAGTTATATTCAATACATGTTTGAGAAAACTGTTTGGTCATTGTGGTCAGTTGCTTCATCAAGACATAATAGACAGTGATTTCCCAAAATGCAGTGTTTGTAAACAGAGTAATCCAGACTGGGTTTGGTGAGACCCAGATTTCTTTACAGTAGAGGTAAATGGAAAACAAATATGTTATTTGTCTTCCCCAAACCCATTATATATGAAGCTACACGTGTCTTCTGAATGTTTGAATGCTGATGATGGTAAAATAGTGGCAAATCTGACCTAAATCAGTTATCCCTCTATTTTGCCTTTTGACTCCCTGATTTTAACATGAATGGTTTTAGTGTCAGAGCCAAAAGCTTTACAATATTCAGATAAAATAACATCTCGGGCATCAGGTAATTTTAGTGGCAAGTGTCTGATCTATTCATCACCACTGTGAACAGTTCTGAGTTCCTCCAGATTTTCTGCAGTTCTGTGGAATTCTCCTTTAACTAAAGACAATCAAGCTTTCATCCAACAGAAACAAACTACTCATTAATAGACTTTTAAAAATTATTATTAATGTTTGCAGATATGGAACAGACCAACAGTTCGCTTTGGCCATCAATGTTCCACATCAGAAGTGTTCTGAAGTTGCTGTCCCGGATCAGAATTTTCTCCCAGCTGATGATGCAAATGATGTGAAAAATGACATGAACAGTGTGGCTAGAATCTACCAAGGTCAGCAGCTGATCGCGGCAAAACCAAAACCAATCTCTACTCTGAGTGGGGCCAACTACCACTCTGAGTACCTTCTGCTGGTGAAGTCCAAACCACCAGGAACATCTTCTAATGATCCACTCATGAAGAAGCTCCTGGACAAAGACCAAAATGGCTGTGTGATCTTCTACACTGTCAACTCTCCCTGCGTGAACACCTGCTCAACACCTACTAGACCATACAGCATTATCTCTGCTCTTGACATGTTCAAGAGTCACAACGGTCCAAAAGCCTTCGTTTTTCAACAGGTTTGGAAACATGACGTGGATAGTCAGCAGTGGAGGGAGAATATTAAGGAAATTAATTCTAAGGTGCCATTGTACCAGTGTGATGGCAATGTTTGTACACCCTGTGTAAACAATGGCGTAGTTAACAACAAGTGCATGGGCATTTAGTATTTAGCACAGTGGCTTGATCTGCATTCACTTAAAATGCTTTACAAGCCAAAAGCGATAAAATGCTGATTTTAATGCGTAATAACCATAAGTGTAAACTGTTTTTCTTTTTGCTCTTCAAATAACTCCTACTATTCCCTGTATTTGACTACTGGACTTTTACTTTCAATACTTTTACTTTCAATAAACAAATTTGCACTCATGTAGTAGTGGAGTGAAAATAAATACAGACTCAGAGGTCAGTTTCAGTCTGTGTGAAATGTTCTTCTTACACTCTGAGAGCTGCTAAACCTTGGTGAGGTGTAAGCATGTGTGATACAGAATTTCTTTGTGGTAAAACGAATATGCAACAACAGTTGTAATGAGGAGTTGGACTTTAAATCTGGACTCACAGAATGGACCCAAATGCAGAGCAGATAGAGTATATAACCAGAAAAAAAGAAAAGAAATCTGAAACAAAAACTGTCAGGAGAGAAACTAGCCAGTCCACCCAAAAAAACACCTTTGACCACAACAGTAGCAGAAGTGCTACGCTTCCCCCTGCTGGTCAGAATTAACAGCCCAGACCCAGGCTGACACATGATTTACACAATTCTGCTTTCCCTCATCAATGTGAGGAATGGTGCCGATACAAGAGAAATGAACTCAAGTGATGAGAACGTCCAAGCTTTAATATTATCTGGCGCAAAGCAGATGAAAATGTTGAAATCCTGCCCCAAGGCATCCAAACACCAAAGCACTTTGCCGATGGTAAATTTCACACATTAAATGAAACTAACTAAAATTATTCCCTAACCATTCCCCATAACACAAAACACAAAGAACTTTAACAATAACTAATTTAACCCCTAAAACAAACCCAAAATAACCAGAACAAAACCCTGTAGGAGGTGCATGCTGGGAGCCACACCCCCCTAGCCCAACTCCGTTACTATATACACTATATTGCCAAAAGTATTCACTCACCTGCCTTTACACGCATATGAGCTCAAGTGACATCCCATTTTTAATACTAAGGGTTTAATATGACATGGGCCCAACCTTTTCTTGAGGTCAGATGATGTTGGACGAGAAGGCCTGGCTGGTAGTCTTCGCTCTAATTCAAGGTGTTCTATCGGGTTGAGGTCAGGACTCTGTGTAGGCCAGTCAAGTTCTTCCACACCAAACTCGCTCATCCACGGACCTTGCTTTGTGCACTGGTGTTGGAACAGGAAGGGGCCATCCTCAAACTGTTTCCAAAAAGTTGAGAGCATGAAATTGTCCAAACCTCTTGGTATGCTGAAGCATTCAGAGGTCCTTTCACTGGAACTAAGGGGCCAAGCCCAGGTCCAGAAAAACAACCCCACACCATAATCCCCCCTCCACCAAATTTCACACTTGGCACAATGCAGGTACCGTTCTCCTGGCAACCGCCAAACCCAAATTCATTCATCAGACTGCTCTCCAGTGGCAGTGTGATTTACACCCATTGCATCCGACACTTTGCATCGCACTTGGTGATGTATGGCTTGGATGCAGCTGCTCGGCCATGGAAACCCATTCCACGAAGCTCTCTGCACTGTTCTTGAGCTAATCTGAAGGCCACATGAAGTTTGGAGGTCTGTAGCGATTGACACTGCAGAAAGTCGGCGACCTCTGCACACTATGCGCCTCAGCATGAGGGGTGGGGGAGGAAAAATTCTGAGACGCCATTTTGTTTGGAGACATCTTATCTTTACCACAAATTATAAATCAATAAACGATAAATAAATCAATAAATATCTTCCATTCCATTCATACTGCAGAAAAGGCATTGGTGAACCACACGAAAAGTCGAGTTGGAGTCGACACACCTCTCTCGGTTCACCGCTCCGTTCAAACAAACAAACAAAAAAAAAACGCTCCGCCAACTGCCCGGAGCCCACAAAACTCGCTCAAAACACAACAAAACAATTACACAGAAACTCCAAAGCAGTTTATCACAACCCAGCCAGCTTATAGACACTTTTAAGCCCAGTGTCATAACTTCCACGTTCAGCAAACAAAGGCCGTCCGTGCTTGTATGTTTTTAAACTTGTGGGAAGGCTCTTAGAAACCCTAAGACCCTCGGCGAAAAACACATGTTTCTGGGTGGAATCTGCATACCGGTCCAACTCCCCTAGCAGAGGGGGAACAGTTAAAAATGTGGTAGCATTGGATCCTCTTGGTATGCTGAAGCATTCTAGAAACCAATGCAAGTAGTACCCTTGTCAGGACTGAACCATATTCCCAACTGGTTTTTACACAGAATTCTCTACAAACCGGATGTGCAGCTGCCAGGCGGCCTGGAGAGGTCATGAGCAGTTTCCACCAAGAAGAAACTGAAAAGAAACAGGCACTTACACGGGTCCATTATAAGGATATTTAGGAAACCAGTTTTATTTTTGATATAATATCAATACACTGCTCTATTTACAAAATAAAAACACACTCTTTATAGCACAATGGGTATATTCAATAAGTCATATTCTACAGTACATCCATCTAAAATAAATTTCCACTTTGTGATTGCATTCAGCAAATTTGGATTTTCAGAATGTGAAAAAACTATGTATTAATGAAAAAATTGATGCTAAAATAATTCATTTTATTGTCCAGATTAGAATAAAGGGGCTCTACCCAATTCCCACCCAGACCATTCTACTCCACATTTTTATCCTGTTCCAGCTGGACCAGACTGATCTGGACAGAGTGTGTCTGAGTCAGCAGTAGAATAAAAACAGGGACTGGCTTGGGGACATTGAGGACAGGGTCTGGGTGTAACCTCGAGGGAGGCTTTGGTGAAAAATACTGTCATGTAGTGAAGCATTAAAAACATACATGTCATGACTAAAAAAACACTATTGCCTTTGCAAACAATTTCAAATTCAAGTAAAACAGGATCTGTTGGGTTAAAGGAGTTCAGACAATTAAGGTAAAACAACAAAAAAGCCATTAAATATCTGACATTTTGTTCAATAGCTGTACCCTTACTGCATGTAAACGATGAACACTCCACTACCTTAAATGATTAAAGGTGCAGGGGGGCGTATTTTGAAAGAAAGATCTTAAAGACAACTACAGTACCAGTCAAAATTTGGTCACACATACACAAGTTTTCCTTTAAAATATACTTTTCACTTTTAAAAGCAATAGTTGTAGAATTGCTGTAAAATAACATGTGGAATTATGCAGTGACCAACGTGTTTAACCAATCAAAACTGTTATCTACCTTGTAGCTAGCAAGGAATGAAAGATAAAGCAAAAAAAATAGCACATGGCTTGTGGGAAACTAAAACCAAAAATAACCAACTGCCACTTGGCTAGCACTAAATGATTACTAATGCTAAGCATGAGGCTAGGAAGGGACAAAATGACCAGTGAGATGAAATGGCTAGAGAGAAATGAAAGGTAATGGAGTTAAACTACCATCATCTCATTCACTGTTAGTGACATTAGCAAGGAGTGCATTAACATTACAAAGCGAATGTTGCTCAGCCCGAGGGGTCCAGGGATGGTTGGGTGGTCCTGACAGCCCCTCTGCACCTTTAACCTTAATGGAGAACGTACAAAACATGTCGAAGCATGGCGTGTCAGTCTCTCAGGTCCTCAATGTTAACTTAAAATGCATATAAACACTAGAGCCTGCTCGCAAAACACCTATACACATTTCTGACTAGGCCACGCTGCAAGGTTTTGCCAGCGTTACTGAAGGGCACAATAAATCAAATAAAAGCCCTTTTAACAACACACTCCACAGCCGTCCCTCAGGAATCAGCCACTCAATATGTATGGAGAGGAGGTGACTGGGCAGCGGCTGGCAGTCCGAGGTGTGTGTTTGTACGTGTGTGTGTGTCTGTGTGTGTGTGTGTGTGTGTGCCGCAGCTGCCCACAAGAATGTGCAAAGATCAGAATTGATTAAATCTGCTGTTCTGCTTGGTCAGGTTGACCCAAAGTGTGCGACAGTGAGATTTCTGTGGGGGTCATTCCATAAATGTGGGATCTATTTTTGATGCATTTTAATCACATTTGTATTATTTTAATCGTACTGAAGAGTGTAGCTGAAACAAATCATGGGGATTAAAGATCAGCCGTTTTAGCTATTTTTTTTGCCTTCTATTCTTCTAGTGCCTTCTATTCTCCAAAAATACCAAAACAGCACAGAATATATTTTGATTACTTTAATTAGGTAAAAAAAATGTATGTACACACCAATCAGCCATAACATTAAAACCATATATTTCTGCCTCAAAACAACTCTGACCCACTAAGCCATGGACTCCACAAGACCTCTGTGCTGTGGTACCTGGACCAAGATGTTAGAATAGGTCCTTTAAGTCCTGAAGGCTGCAAGGTGGGCCTCTGTGAATTGGACTGGTTTGTCCAGACTGTGATCTGGGGATTTTGGAGGCACCTTGTAGTGGGGCAGGGCACATTCTCCTGCTGAAAGAGGACACCATCACCCAGTTGCAGTTCTAGCCTCTATAGCCAGCTTTAGCACCCTCCAACAAACGCTCTGTGCCACCCTGTCACCATGAAGGGGTGAACTTGGTCTGCAACAACGTTTTGATAGGTGGTTCATGTCATGTCAAAGGGACATACACATCAGTGCTGGATTCAAGGTATTCCAGCAGAAGATCAACCAGAGCATCATGCTGCCTTTGGCGCCTTGGCTTCCTCACATCCTGGTGCCATCTCTTTCCCAGGTAAGCGATGTACACATACCCAGGTGTCCACATGATGTACAAGACAAAGAGATTAATCAGACCAGACAACCTGCTTTCATAACTACATGATTCTGGCACTGTGCGTCCTGACTCCTTTCTATCAGAGGCAGCATTGACTTTTTCAGCTGTTTGTGCTCCAGCAGCTCTCCTGTGGGATCAGACCAGAAGGGCTAGCCTTCGCTCCCCACATGCATCAGTGAGTCTTGGGCGTGCTTGACCCTGTCTCCAGGTCAATTCCTTAGAGCATTTTTGGTACTTTGGTAGGTACTGACCACTGCAAACTGGAAACACTCCACAAAATCTGCCATTTTGGAAATGTCATCTAGCCAGATCCTTCCATTTGCCCACTTTTCTTGCTTTCAACACATACATTTCAAGAACTAACTGTTCTATCGCTGCCCAATGTATCCTACCCCTCGACACATGCCATTGTAAGGAGATCATCAGTTTCTTCTGCTTTTAATATTGGGGCTGATCAGTGTGTCTAGGTGTTACTACGGGAGAACAAAATCAATATATCTCATGTATCAATTTTTTTTTTTTACTGAATTATGAATATTTTTACATTTTACTGATCCCATTACCAGACAAATGTTGTCTACTTCACATTTTTACCTCAAAAATGTCTGAAGTAAGATGAACAAAGTGCAGAATAGTTGTAATAACATCACAGCATCAAGTATCGCAATATCATATCGTGAGCCTGCAGTGATACACACCCTGATACATCTCCCCACATGCTATTCAATATGTTTTTTAAAATATGATCATGTATTACAACACCAAATATATAGTCAGCGCCTCAAAGATATATCCCACATCTGCACGACTACAGAACGACCCACAAGCTATTAGTGTCCATGGTGGAGAAGCACTGTATCGTACAGCTGAGTGTTTGTGTGAACCTGTACATGACAGATCAGGCAGGTCCTTTCATTGGCGGTCTTTCAAATGGCATTCCAACCTGATTTGCTGGATCCTAGAGTGTGTTGAATTCTGAACTTTCAGTCAAACGAGTGGAAAACCGACCTGTTCTGAGTAAGAGTGCAGCTGTAAGGTCAGTTTGGCCTTTTGCCAGGGCTGGGCAATACAGATAGTTTTTAAAAAATATCCCAATAAAATGACTATTATTGTCCGTTTTCAACAAAAACAAAAAGAAAATAAACAGCCAGCCTCATGTTGATGTTTGTACGAGCTACAGTTTATATTATGATCACACAGTGGTGCCGAAGAGTCTCTTCCTTATGATGGTCAAATATGCTGAGTAATTACGTTTTCTACTAAATGTAAACCACCTTCTTTGAACTGCTGATGGATTTAGAAGCATTAGGCAGCAACACAAATATAATTATTTAGAATTTATGATATTCCAGTCAAATTAGCCAGCTGGAAGTCAAACCCACCCACTAGAGATGCCTTAATGTCAAGGTAACCTCTGATGGATGGGTAGTGGGCAATTTGTGGTCACATGTTTATTTTACCCCAAGCCTTATGAAATGTGTATAATAATTACTGAAGATTATCTGTGATTACTTAATTAATAATTCGTTATTTGCTAGTTCAGGCCACTTTTGAGAATATGTATGACCATAAGACGGGAGACTCAAAACTCAAAACACCTGAGCAGCTTCTACTTGAGCCAGAAGGTCGGACCCCATGTTGGTTAAGAACGAGGACTGAGGAATATTACTAATTATTGATTGAGTATTCATATAATCAATAATTACAGATTGATTCATTTACATTATTCATGATTCAGTACTGATAATTATTTATTTTTGAAAAAATGTATTGCGATGTGTTTTGTTTTGGTCCATATCGCCCAGCCCTGGGTTGAATAAAACTCTGAAGACCCCAGAGCTCCCGACCTGGAACCAGCACTCTTACTCTGAACTTTCGGGCCAGTCTTCAGCTCTCCAGAACGTTCTCTGTCTCAGGACTGCTCAAGTCCCGTCGCACCCAGATGACATCATCATCAGGTGTTGGCTGGTCATCCACACTGGCCACGGACACGGCGCACTGCTTAGCCAAGTGAGACAGTCGCATAGCATGCTGGGATTTGGAGTCCTTGCTTTCGGATGTGTCTTCCTCGTCCAGCGACAGCGCCGACATCTGGCCCTCCAGCTCCAGGGATGGGCTCAGGGCGGACTGACTGAGATCATCATCCTCGTCATCGCCACCCTCGTCCCCGCCGTCCTCGTCACTCAGTATGTCCGTCTCCTTCACCTGCTCCTGCTCCTCGTAGCGCTGCAGGTCAAACTGCTCCTCTACCCAGCGGTCTGTGTCGGCCGGCTGCAGGGCATGCTGAGAGTCTGGAGAATCAGCATCCGGGTCGGCGTCCACGTCGAAGACGATGTCCGTGTCTATGGTAAAGCGGTTCCGCACCAGCTTGCGGCGACCCAACGTGCGTGTTGGAGCAGAGGCTGCACGCACAACAGGACGGACATCACTTATGGATACAGCAACTGTATGTGGGGGCAAAGCCCTCAATAAGCCCAAAGCATAAGTACACATGCCTCATACAGCTTTTTCAGTTTATAAGTAATATATCCTTTGGGGATACTAAATATTAATCTCTCTTTTTGCATAATTAAGCTAGTTTGATATAATTTGATTAACCAAGGGCAAATAAGACAAATACAAATGAGGTATAATGAAGTACAAATCATGTAAGTATAAATTAAGCGTGTAAAATGAATAACACTGTATTTTTTAAATAATAATGTAGTTTGTTCTCTAACTGGGTAAGGGTTGGGGTTAGGATAACTTTCAGGTGGGCCAAATCAAACATCCTCACAGGCCAGCTTAAGCCTTTGGACCTCCCTCTGGCCAGTTTCACCCCCACATGTAGTCAATCATCCAAAGCATATAAAACTCACCCAAAGCTTTTATAATAAACACATCCTCAAAACTTCTCTGGACCCGCTAAAAGTGTGCACTGTTCTTCAGGTTGGAGCAGACTTGTGGATGTGGTTTAGAACCTGGTTTCTCAACCACTGGGCCGGGGACACCAGTGGGCCGCGAAGGCTTTTGATTGGGCTGCGAATCTAAAATCGAGACAGGCCATTGGTCCACAATTGGTTATTTAATATCATCAATATAAGTGGGCCTTGGAAACATTCTGTGATAGACAGGTGGGTCTTGATGTTGAAAAGGTTGAGAACCATTGGTTTAGAACACAGTATGATGTACTGTGATCTGTAAAAAGGAACTAAACTTCAGTGTTACAGTCGTTCACAAAGTAGGACTGATCTTGGGTCAGAATCCTCTGTATATATGACATCACAGAAACAGATCCTAGGTTTTTGAAAACAGACCCTGTTATGTAAAAAGGCTCCTTGCAGTGTTTGACAACCCGCTGAAGTTTAGTTCATTTTTACAGCTTGTGGTCAGTCACACGGTTTGAGTGGGTTCAGAGAAGTTCTTTGGATGAAAATACTTGGGTGACTATTGACTTCTAGCTTTTACAAGATCTCCAGTTGCAGAAGCAAAACTTAAACTTTGGGCAAGATAAACATTTCTAAAAGTTTATCCATACAAGTGTCAGTCATCATAAAAGCTGCTGTTGTTTCACCTCAGCCAGTCTCACAACGGATGCTTGTTAAAATA
Organism: Brachyalestes nurse; assembly: GCA_037974405.1. Taxonomy (NCBI): domain Eukaryota; kingdom Metazoa; phylum Chordata; class Actinopteri; order Characiformes; family Alestidae; genus Brachyalestes; species Brachyalestes nurse. The sequence goes on along the minus strand of JBBPCY010000136.1, from coordinate 16,904,766 downwards.
AACCCTTATAACAGTTTATGCAGGTTTATGTCAGTTCTTACTAAGCTTATGAATTGAAGTGTTTCTGAAAATGGTGCTGCTTAAAGCGATTTCTTTGGGTTTTAAGTGTCTCCTAGCATGGAGACAAATGTTCCCAGGCAAAGAGACTCCAGACAGATCGAAGCATTTACCTGCACGGTTCATGGTGGGTCGGGCTCCTTTCAGAGCGCACAGACGCTTCCCCCCGAATGGCACATACTGCTGGCTGGGAGGAAGACTCTCCGTCTTCAGCAGCTGTCGTCTCTGCTTGTCCCTCAGGATGGAGTGCACCGTCCTCAGGAAGTCCTTTTTGCTCTCGGGAGAACTACAGGAGCAGCAAAAGACATTAATGTACACAAAGTCTAAATATGTAAATATTTAATCATATATATTTTATTGTTATTCAAATTCAATTCCGTAATTATTTATAAATACATACACATACATACACCTTCACAGCCCACCAGGGGTCGGCGAACCACACTTTGAAAAATACTGAGATAGACAATCAACACAAAACCACCTTAACATTGACGTGTGAATGGATGCTTTGGAGGCTTCAGTGTATTTTTATGTGCGGTGCAAATCAGTTTATCTTGCGTTAAACAGAGAATTAAATGCATTTTCCTGTTTGTCTGGCCCTAGTCGCTAACCAGGAGTATAAAAGATTTTTGCCGTACATGCTGGCACGGGTTATTCAGGTCCCAGGTGAAATAATCTACAGGTGTCGTTATGATGCAGGCAGAGTAAAATGATCTGTATTTACTTGTGCTTGTCCACTGGGTGGCAACAGTTACACAAAACTCCTCTACATTAGAGGGATGTGAGTAACAGGGTCGGAAAATTGCGCTCAGTACCAGCTGGAGTGTTTTTCTGCCCGGATGTATGAATGTCTGTGGTCTGTAGGCTAATGTAAAAAAGTGTTTTATGTGTGCAAGTCAGAGTTCAGACCTGCAGCAAAGGTGGAACACTCTCTCTGGTCTTCCTTCCGATTCCGATTTCACATGAATGATCTCGCACACTGCAGCGCTGTCGCCATCTGCACAAAGAAACAACACCATCCCTTCAGCTGCCCTGGCTGTCAGTATGTCAGGAGGATTTTACACTGTTTACACTGTCATTTCAGGCACTTTACCTGCACCAGTCAGGGCGCGAACCTGGAGGGCGCAGGTGGAAATCATGTGACGGAAACGGAAAGGATCCTTCTCTTCACCGGATACAGAGGCACGGTGAGACCCACCCTGAGAGAGAGAGAGAGAGAGAGAGAGAGAGAGAGAGGGAGTATCAGTCTTTCTATCTGTCACTGAGAGGTGTGAGTGTTTTTGTATCTATTCTTTAAGTCAGAAATGGAGGAAAAGAAAGAAAGGATGTAATAACTCACCATTTTCTTCTTCTGTTTGGAACAGTCCTTGCACACAAACACCACTGCTGTTTTAAACACTGGAGGGAAGAACAGACCAAATTGCAGTCAATTACAAAGGGTGTTTGGAAGGTGAGTTTAGTTGTAAGAGGAATGTGTTTAGTTGTATAAAAGTGTGTTTAGGTCTAGGAGGATATGTTTAGGATTTGCGTGGTGTGTTTGGTTGTAGGAGGGTGTTTGTGTAGGTGTATGATGGTGTGTTTGGTTTTAGGAGTGTGTGTTTGGGTGTAGATGTGGTGGATTTTACCAAATGTGGTGAGCTGGGGCTCCTTTTTCCACTTGCCCAAAGATGAGGGCGGGTTGAGCCAGGTCACTGTGGTGTGCAGCAGCAGGTCACCCATTGACAGGTCAGCTACCTGTAACCATGACGATGACAATGGCATAGTTATACTGTTATTGATAAGGATGAGGTGTAGAAGTGTGATTGCTAAAATGTAATGTATCAGGTTAAACAAAGGTTAAATGAGGTCTAATTGCAGGTAAAATCTTACAAAATGTTTCTCAAATAAAAACAAAAGTACAGCTTTTTACAGCCACTGTCCACGAAATGTGCATATCTCCACTAAATGAAGGGATTGCCAACAATGTGAAATTAACAGATAGGCTATGCCATTCAGGTTTCAACTAATTATTTGTCTCCATCTTCTTTATATGGTATAACATATAAACTGAAAAGAGTGTAACAGGGTGTAAAATGGTGCTGGAAATGTATAAGAATGTGTGGCATGGTCTAACAAGGCGTATGTGTGTGTGTACTGTGACAAAGTAACACATACCTCTTTCTTTTCGCCGGTCTGCTCTGAGATCAGCTGATCAAACACAGCCCCAAATTCCTCATGGAGCTTCTGCATCTCGTTAATGTGACTCGCTACTTTATTCATGGCCTTCATTGCAACTAAACACACACAGACACAGCAGAGAGAGGGAGAGGGAGAGAGGACTATGATTTGGACTGGTTACATCACAGTCATGAAAGAAAACTAAAGAACCAGTTATGCCCTCAATACACAGCAGGAACAGTATTTACACACACACACACACACACACACACTCACACTCACACACACACCTGGATAGTGAAACATAAAAGGGAATAACTGGGTGTAACAGGATGTAACATGGTGCAGCAGAAGTATAACAGGGTATAAAAGGCAATAACAGTGTATAACAGGGTGTAAAGAAAATAAGAGAGCATACTTGGGTGTAACAGGGTACAGTAGGGTTTAATAGTACGTAACTGGGAGTTATAGGGTGTAACATGGTGTAATAGAGGTGTTAGGGGGCATAATGGAGCATGACCAAAAGTTACAGTGTGTAAACGGTATAGAGGGTATTAAGATGTAAGCAGGTATAATAGGGTTTAATAGAGCTGTAACAGAGAATAACAGGATTTAACAGAGTATAACAGGGTGTAATAGGGTGTAATAGAAAGTAAGAGGGTAAACTGGTTTAATAGCACGTAAGTTGGTATAATAGGGTGTAACAGTGTGGTAAAGGTGTAACAGGGTGTAATAAGGAAAAATAACGGGTATAATGAGGCATGAAAAAATGTAACAGAGTATTAGATGGTACAATAGTGTGTATCTTGGTGTAGTAGCATAGCATGTTGAAAACGGCGTTACAGGACATAATAGTAGAGTATACCAGTGTGTAATATGGTATGACAGGCTTTAATAGTGAGCGGCATGCAACAGGGTAAAACATGGTGAAAAAGGTTTAACAGTGTTTAATAGGGTATTACAGAGGGTAAGAGGATAAAATACGCTTTAATAGTGTGTAACTGGGTGTAATAAGTAATAACATGGTATAGCGGGCACAACATAGTGTAAAACTGTACTAGAATGTAGTAGGATAAAGCAGAGTGTAACAGGATGCAAAAGATGTAACAAGGTATAAAATGACATAGGAAATTATTGTCCTGAAAAAAGAAAGCAAACACACACACACACACACTCACCATCAAGGTGGTAGTGTTCCTCACTGTCCGGGTCGGTCAGTGTGTAGAGCTCTCTCAGCAGCAGTGGGTATTTCAGCACTCTCTGGATGGGTTTGATCAAATAAGACTCCAGAGTGGACGAGTGCTGCTGCTTCGGGTTCCTCTCATCCAGAAACGCTTTAAACGCGGGGTCCGTCTTTGCTTCAGGAACAACACACAATTAATTGGTACATGTAATAATAATAATAATAATAATAATAATAATTTTTAATATTCCGTTTTCTGTGCTTCAACAATACCTTTCACCAGAACTTTGGGTACTTTTGTGTGGCTGGCACAGAAGGCGCTGTAGATTTTGAAGCGGTCGGCATAGTACAAGAATGACCCACCCAGAGAAAAGAGGATTTTCTACAAAACCAGTAGAAGGAGAAATATGAGTTCACAGAGAAAGAGAAAGAGAGGGAGAGAGATAGAGACAGAGGGACAGAGATAGCGAGAGTGAGAAAGAGAGAGAGAAAGAGAGATAGCTCAGATGCAGAGCTGGGAGTTAACAATAAATGTGACAATACTTAAGGGAAAAAAGGAAACACTATTAATTGCAGGTCTGACCTTCATTTATTTCAGACACACAGTTAACGTGGTTTGAGCCAGTCAGTGTATTTAGTTTTTACATTCCACGTTTAGCGGTGGATATGGCATGTTCTGGTGCCTCAGGTGCCAGACTTGGAACTACTGCACCATTTAAGGTGGAACGGAAAATACTAATTGAAAGCTGCTCAACAGGAACCCAATGTCACTAACGGGTTTGAGGCGGTTGTGTGAGGATTTAGTCATGCATTTAGCACCATGTTAATTGGTGAGGTTTAATTGATATAGCTTCAGCACTAAAACTAAAATAGTCAACTTCAAGCAGAGAACATGGGGGGCACTGAAATGTTGAGAAGACAATTGCTTTAATTGTTTGTTGGTGCAATTTCTCACCTTGAACTGCTCGACTCTCTCCAGTTTCTCCAGGTCAGGGACGAGCCGCGTGCCGTCCTCCAGCGTCCTCAAAAACTCCACCTGAAACTCCACCATCTCCGTCAGGTTCCCGAACAACACGTCCAGCTAGTGCACATCCACGCGCGCGCGCACACACACACACACACACACACACACACACACACACACACACACACACACAAAGCCATTACATCAAGCATGCATAACATCAAAGGCATGCAATTAATCATATGCCTCACAATACATAATTATGAAAATATCAACTAATGTGTCATGCAATGTAAGTAATACGGCACCATATTTCAACTTCATTTCAAAATTCATACACTAAGGCCAGCATTCATTTTGCAACATGACACCTAATTACACTCACTGAGAAAACTGACGTAAACCTACAAAAACCTTCATAAAGGCTTTATCCAGCAAACACTGGAGGGCAGGAAGGCTGCTTTGATGTTCTTTCACCTCAGCAAGTGATGTCAGAGAGCGCCTTCATTAAATATATATATATAGGTTTACACCAGTTTTTGTGAATTGCTTGTGTAGACTAATGAATGCTGTCTATGAAGAACACACCAAGTGTGGGATATTGAGTTGTCACTGTCTAGACAGTGTGTGTGCGCGTGTGTGTGTATGTATGTGTCTAAGTGAGTGAGTGAGTGAGTAAGAGAGAGAGAGACACTGTTTTTTTAGAAAACTGAACATACTCACTGTCACTAAACTGATAGTAGGATTTTAACTGTATACACTCTGCAGTGTTTGTGTGTGTGTGTGCGTGCGTGCGTGTGTGTGTGTATGTATGTGCGTTTCTTAACATCAGCTCTGATTTACAATGACTGGAGTGTATTACAATAGTGAACACATCCATATTTTACTGTCAGTCTAATCCCACACATTGCTCAATATAG
>JBBPCY010000136.1:16882467-16899382 GCA_037974405.1 Brachyalestes nurse | reverse complement strand
GTGCTGCAAGTCCGGACGCCTCGGCAGAAATACACATGAGAAATAAGCTTATAAAAGGAGGATATTGATGTTTAGTAAATAAATACTGGATGTTTGCATTGTACATTTTCACTAGTTTGATAAGGTTTAAAAAAGACAACGGCTGTTTTTTTTTTTAGTTATGTTCTGATCACTTTAAAAGATATGTCTGTGTTGATGTTTTCTGAATAAAAGTTCCATATACAGTATACCTGCACCTCATTTTTTCCACTTTCACCATAACATGATGCATTGCTTAAGTGATAAGATCTATTCTCAACATCAAAAATTTTAATGTAACTTATGTCTGTGATTGCTCAGTGATATTACAGATAGAAGGAGAAGATCGAAGGAGGTGCAGATAGAAGGACGTATTGAAAATGTAAAAAAAAAAACCAACGTGAACAAGTTCATTTTTGAGCTGTGAACTTTGTTCAAAATTTTAAAAAATGAACGTGAACTAATTCATTTTTATTTGAATGAACTGAATTTTGAACTAGTTCTTTTCAGTGTGAACTGGCACAACACTGGCCGTGGCCCACCAATTCATGATCAAAGTTGAACTTGGGGTGGAGTTTGTTGAAACCTGCATCATTAATCTTTAAGATATTGCCCCCTTTGGTTTCCTGCTATCATGGCCCACCTTGTAGCGACCTTAGTGTAGCAGACATGCTTGCCACTGTTTTCTGTAAACAGAGTAATTAAAGTGCTAGACATGTTTTTTAATTGCTTGAAAACACTTTGTTGAACGACCGTATATCTGGGAGTGCTGCCAATGTGTGGGAAAAACAGATCATACATATCTGATAAACTACAGCTAATACATATGGCTTCATCGGGGGCAGAAATCAGAATCCATCCTATCTACTAACACAGCATTAATTTTCGTACCAGTTTTAGCAAAGTTAACAATTGAAATACATATAAAAACAATGCAAAGATTATGGCTAAGGGAGTATTTTTTATCTGAAATCTCAGATTTTGACATCCAGCTCACAAATTTGGACCATTTGCACATTTGCGTCTTCAGAGAGCTCTCAGGACAATATGTGATTCCATCTCGACAGTCATTTCCCCACCATCAGTTGCAGAGCACTCTCTCTCTCTCTTCCTTAGAACATTGTTCTCTCCTGCATCTCCCACTTTATTAGGATGATTGATTGGGGCTTGTGAAATACGCCTGTCAGTCTGATTGATCTACTCCGCTAATGCCGGCTGGCTGGCTGGCTGGTGGGCTTTTTTTATGAATAAAGGTGACGGACAGGGAGAGAGTTGGATTACGGCTTCTTTGATTTGAACCGCCTCTGTTATGGCTGGTTATGTGTCATTGCTTTCCATGGTGTGTCATGTTTGTCTGTATCTCTGTCTTCCTGCGGTAAAGCACTGTGCCCTCAACTAATCAGTGCCATTTCTAATAATAATAAGTTTTGGACCGTGTGACTCCATATAAACCTAAATACTAGGCTTATTATTTTGAATAATTTAAAAAATGATGATAACGACTATGAAACTTATTTTGTAAATTGTCAGCTATGAAATATGGGCCTACATACACAATTTCAGTGTCAAAACCTTTACTCAAACCTAAACCTCACCCTGATTCTAACCCTGATACTAATCCCAATCTTAAAGTTGGTTTGAGCATCTATGGATATTGAATGAAATCAGCTACTCAGGTGCTCCCATAGGTGAAACAACCATTTAGTTCCAAACACACAGCTTCTCTAATCTTCAAAAAAACGTTCTGGAGCAGCCCCACGTGAGCCTAAGGTCATCATGCCCAATGCCAACCATTGGCAAAAGGAGCATAAAACTCTCCAGCACTGGGCTTTGGAGCAGTGGTCCTGCATTTTCTGGAGTGATAGAGTGCTATTCAGTACTTTTGGAATCATCTGGAGTGGCGCTTGTGATCCAGAAGTAAGCTGAATGCAATCAAATCCTAACAGCAGTGTTCCAGCATCTAGTGTGGAACCATTTCTGCAGCCGGGTGGGACTAACTCCTAATTTCAGAAGAAACACTGGATGTGTCTTCTAGCTTGAACCCAATGGAGGCTGGGCATACTGGACCAAAATCAAGCCTTTAGGTGATCTAAGGAAATTGTCAGCATTATGTTCATATGGCATTATTGAATGTTGCAATGTTATCCGGTGCCCTTCCCCGTCTGATAAGGTGTCCTATCAATCCTCATGCTTGCAATCAACTCAAGATACGAGTCATCTAAAGCACCCCTTACCAGTCTCTCTTTCGCCATCCCCTTTACCCATTCTCACTCTCTCGCTCCCTCTCTGTCTCTAACCTGAAGTCAAACTGAGCACAATTGAATGAAGGCCTGATACATGTGTGTGTGTGCGTGTGTGTGCCTTGACGCATTCCCCCATGTTCTTGTTTCGCAGGTTACTCTATCACATGAAGGGCATCGTTCTGCACGCGTCTCCATCTCTCCCCCGCTGGCCCTCGTGCTCGTCCCCGCGCCTCCTTCCCCTGTCATCTCAGCCTATCAATCAAAAATGTATTAAGTCCAAAGTGGGGCCGATCAAAGGCAGAATTCCTCCAAGGAGGGCAGATAAGGCCTATCTCATTAATAAGTGCTTTAGCATCAGAGAGGGCCTGCGCCTCCCTCCCTGTCCCCGCTCCTGCCTTTGATATCTAATTATCCTCCCCCCTCCTCCGCCCCACCGTACCCCACTACCCCTCCCTACACTTTTGCCCTATCAGTCGCGGAGCTCCGCTGATGAACTGCTCCGACATACGGCCCGTGAACGTGCATGTGCCACATTCACGGCCCTCAAAACCAGAGATGGGGTGAAATTTCGCCCACCACAAGTCTTTTGTCTGAAATGATATTTTCAGCTTTTGGCCAAAAGACTGTGGTACACTCTGGAATAAGAAAGCTATGACTAAACAGGACTTAATAGAGAAATATAACGCTTTACATATCCTTTGAGTGATAATGAAAATCATGAATAGTGGTTATAAAGATGCTAAAGTATGTAAAACCAGCAACTTCAACTTGTGGGTCATGGCTACTGTTACTGTTGGTATGTTGGCATCCCAAACTTTTCAAAAATTCAAGCTTTTTTTTAATTATTACCTGGAAGAGCTTTTGTGTTTTAAATGGAGTTTCTAACTAACTGAGTAAGTTCAGGATTCAAAAACTGCAAACATTCCTTTACAATCATCCACTTACAGTCAATATTATAGCCATTCCTGCCGCTTTCAGTCCTGCAACTCAATTCAAGTGAGTGGTTCACCTGTGAGTGAAGCACGCTACACAATTTTACCCTGATTTCCCAGACAATGTTTTAGGACAAACACCTCTCAGCTTAACACCAATCCACAGAAAGCACATGCTATTCGCCCCTTTTTTTGCAGTGAAAGGTTCAGTGATGCTATTTTCTGAGTCTGCAGATGAATTGTGAGATCCCCTATGGAAATGTGTAGATGCTGTGATGGGGATCAGCCCATGAGAGTATAAGAAACTCTTAGCAAACTCAGTAAGCAAAGTGGAAGCAACCAATGTGCTAAAAACAGGATGAACTCCGTGAATACCTTCATTCTGATTAGATTTAGAGCAGCTTTCTTCTCCATGGCCACCCGTTTTCTTTCTTTTCTTCTACACAAACCAAAAAAAAACACAAGAAGTTTCTTCAACTCCAGCCTGGTGTGTAATTAACACTTCATAATAAGGTTATTGCCAAACAATAGCAGTGTTTTACACAAGAATATTTTTTCCAACATGAATCTAATTTTCTGTAACCCTAACATATGAATGTACATGAAATTGTTTTCCCTATCAATATCTTTGATTATATTGATGAATTAATACTTTGACTAAATATGTTCAATGTACAAAAGTGATACACGAGCCTATATGCCTGGCTATATGCTTTAGTGCTGCCACAATATCAAAGCTTGTTATCAACCTCAACTGTTTCACTCTGTTCTATTTCATGCTGCAAGTGGTCAAGGCTACATGCATTTTGCACAATATGCTGTTAGCTTTATTCAGGAATGTACACTGTGTGAAAATTTCACAGTGAATGGACCAGTAGAAGGTGAACAAAACTACATGGACAAACAACGATTTTTACATTAACTTCCATTATAAGTGGACATATTACCGTTTTGGAGATACAAGGTTTTTGTTCCGACAGCAACAATACACTAATGCTCTCAGAGTCGTATCATCACTGTAAGCTTTGTGAATGAACAAACAGCTGCATTGGCCTGCAGTGGGCACTGGGGGAACGAGATGCAGACAGGACAGGACAGTTTGCGGGTTTTTGGAGCAGAACAGTGGAACACTAGGGTGAAAAAAAACAAAAAAAGAACCAAGACGAGATATCCACACGGTGTGGAGAAATGGGGGTCTGGGAGGAATGGACAAAAGAAAATGGAGAGGAATGAAATGGGGTGAAACAGAGAGACCAAAGAAATCAGAGAAAGGGGAATAGGAGGGAGAAAGAGCTAAGCGTTCTTTTCTCTCCCCCCCGTCGCTCTCTTGCTCCTTAGTTTTCAGTAAGAGAACCTGTGAGAGATAAGACTAAAAGGACAGTCAGTATGTTACGAACAATCCTCTCACTGTCTTTGCCTCTCCCGCTCTCTCTCTCGCGCGCGCTCGCCTTCTACACGTCTAGTCCGGAGTCCTTCTCCCTCTCTTTCTTGTGGTCTCATCCCTTTCTTTTTTGCTGCTGCTCGTTCTGCCTAATGGCAGCACTCAGATTTCGGTTGATACCCACCTCAATACTCTCCCTCCTCAGGCCTGGTTGCAGCTGTTAGCTTTTAGCGCTGCTAGCCTGCCAGTTTTTAGTGCGTAAACTGTGCTCACATATACAGACCTGCCGCATCCGTCCTTCGGCACATACACACATGTGCAGAGCCAAGGGACAAAATAACAGACAGTAAATTTATACACTGCAAGCAAACACTGCATGGGCATAGCAATATCATGATATCACACATGTTGACACATACTATTATACATTATACATTTTCAATACAGATATGGAGAAATGATTTTTTGAAATATTAATAACAAATAATATCAAATGCAGGAGGTGTGAGAAACAAATTAGATGTCACATATTTTCACTATTGCTACAAAATCTTGTATCTCCATTTCTTTGAATATCAGCTGTGTTGACATTTGGCATGAACCAAGAGAATCAAGCAAAATGTACTTCCTAAAAAATAATTGGCCTTCTCTTAAAGCCTAGAAGGGCCTGAATGATATAAAAGTTATGATTACTGAAAGATTACTCATCACACTAATCAAAACTGTTGATTCCTTGTTTAGTTTTTGTTCATACTGTCATTACGGCATATTGCATTAAACTACAGGGTGATGTTGCTTCAGCTTTATTGCACTGTGAGAAATCAATGGAACTTTGAATGATGGCAACGGAGTGACGGGTATAGTGGGTGGAAGTCGTAGATGTTTGATGTCTCATTTAATTGACTAATAATCAATATATGCACAGAAACAATCATTGCAGCTAGACATGTATTCACCGTGAACAGTACCGTTACTCTTATCTACCATCCCGTAAACTTCCATTTCTACCTTCTGTTTCCTGCGACAAGATTTCACACTCCACCGCATCCCCATCTCCCTCAGTCCAGCCCATAAAAGAGGGGGTCCGGCCTTCGAGATTAAAGCAGAAGGCACCCAGGATTACAGCCTCAGAGTTCTGGCCCTCCTACATCTCTCAGTCATAAAATCAAACCTTTGTTTGCTGTTTTCTATTCTTTTTTTTGCACAACATGAACAAAAATCAGCTGGGCTTTACATAAATGGGCTAATAGAAATGAAATATTCGAAAAAAGACAGCTAGATTACTTTATGATTAAAATGACAAAGTAACATTTTTATATTAATTTTCATAAAGAATTTGAAATGCATGATGCCAGTGTAGTAGAGCAGTGTACTACATAAGTGTATGAAATTGGCCTTGATTAACATGTTTTCATATAAAGAGCTATGCATGCTCTCTTCTGTATATAAAGGCATTTCAATGTAAATGCAAATATTTACCAATATTTATGCACACACACACACAAACACGCTCACAGACTCGCACGCACATACACATACTATGCTAGTAGAAATGTCGAAATGAACATATTTAGAGAGGGGGGGTGCAAGCCACCGGGTAGTAGAATGCATACCCACATTGTTAGAACTGTACCTAATCACTCAAAGCTGCACTAAGACAAACGGGGTGGGGTGGGGGGATTTGCGAGAACAAAACAGTTTAAAAAACACGTCCCATTTAGCGCACAAAGCCTCAAAAGAGAGCTTTAAACAGAGCCTTCATCTCCCTTCCTCCTGTTCTGGCACGCGCCGGAGCCCAGAAAAGAGGGTGAGAGAGAGAGAGAGAGAGAGGGAGTGAGAGAGAGAGGGAATGAGAGAGAGAGAGAGTGTCTTAAAAGACAGCGAAGCGTCGGAAACTCGGGTCACAATGTTTACAGAAAGAGAAATTTTAATCCAATCATAGAGTCTTCTTTTCACCTCCCACTCCTTTCTTCACGCACTTTAGAACAAAAATTAAAAAACAGCAAAACTAATTAATTTACCGGAGGAGGAAACTGTCTAATGTTGTGGACGGGTTTTTTGTTGTTGTTTTTTTTTGCTTTTTTTGAAAGAACAGAGACACTGGTAAGAGGATATGAGGTGGAGAACAGAGCGTAAAAGAAAAGGCCGCATGAATTACTTTCTCTGTAAACACGCAGTTTAATTAACATATTAAAAAAAGGACTTAAAAAAACAACATAAAAGCATCCCCAGAATCAGTGAATAAAGTCTTATGTTGCTGTTGAGAATGGGAAGTGTAATACACACACACAGACACACACACACAACAATCACAAAGTGTGGATTCCAGGCAGTAGAAATGGTTGGGCAGGCTGCACCACCCATTGGAGTGAGTCTATAATCACAGGCATGTGACAAGTTTGTACTGAGTTTCATCAGACTTATTTGACTCAGTCCCTCTGGGAAATCATACTGCATCTAATACTGTAGTTTGAACAGTCTTAGTTTGAACACCTTTGTTCAGATAACATTTTGCTGATTTTCTACGTGAAATCGTCTGCAGGGAACAAAGTTAAAGATGATGTTGTATATATATTAGCATGTTAATTTATTATAGAGAATTAGCTCTAGGCCCTTTATAAAGAATCTGAGCTTAGGTTCTCTTAGAAAACCAACAATACCTGTAATTTCAACAGCAATGCCCAAACTTCTGTGTTATAATTCCCATTAAATCCCTATTAATTCATATAATTCCACTCTCAGCAGTGTCACGGTTGGCAAGCAGTTTGTTTAACCACTGAGTACATTAACAGATTAAGCCAGAATTTGGTTTTGTTCAAACCGAGGAGTATACAGCTTATCCAAAATCCAAACTAAAGAAAAGCAGGTCAAACAAGCTAAACATTTTACTGTAAAATGGAAAAGATTTTGTTATCTGAACATTATATGCACATAAGCTGCATGTTTTAAATTAGATCTGCCTTAATACTTACAGTAGCAGGAAACACTGCATAGAGTACCATATAACAATACAAAATATAGTAATTCAAAGAAAAAGAATTTTAAAAATACACTTGTAAATGTGTTTGCATTGAATACAGCAATATCACGATATTTTATTTTTATTTGACAAACAATAAAACATTCATAAAATGACAGCAAAGTAGGCCTACATTTGTGGGCAAGTGAAGGTTCTTGTCCTTCTTCAGCAGGAACCACAATCTAAGGAGCCACATTACTTGGTAGAAAATTGATCTATGATGATTCTAACTACAATCCTATTTAGAATACCTGTGTAATATTTATAGATTTTATGTTACCAAAAAGTAATGGTAACATAAATGGGGGTTTACATAAATGGTAATGGGGGTTAGGACTGATTTCTGTTATATGCTCCTTAGAAATGTATCAAAATGTAATGTAATATGTCCATAGAGCTACATCCACTACTGTGGGCAGTACTCAACCAGTCAGAACAAACAGCAGTGTATACCCAGGAGACAAGTTGTGATTAAGTTTTTCTGCTCAAAACTCAAAATATGAAAAAAAAACACATGAGATGAAGCTGATTTCACTGCAAGTTTTGTAAAAACATATTCAAACAGAATCTCCAAGACCTGTGTAGGTTTCGAGAACCATCTGGTTTAACAGAAAAGAGCTTTCTGAAAAACTGTAAATTGACCAGTCACAGAAAGTTGACCAATAACCAAAACAAAAGTCTTGATGTTCTTTGCTGTGCAGGAAAGATATGATTGCTGATTTTATTTAAGTGGATACACAATTGCTTTATTCACACTGGACTCACAGATAGCTGCGAGGGACGATTCTGAAATATGTGGTGATTTTAACAGGTCTCATACAGTCTCTGTACCTGGGGGAGTGTCTGAACCTAAAACTGACTGTAATAGAGCAAAAATGACTCAGTGCCAAACTTACAACTCAAAACACAGCATCTGCTGCTAGAGCCTTATAGGAAGCTTCAGTTTTTACTTTTTATAATTGCATCTTCTTTTTTTGTTTTTTTTTGGTTTATAATTTTTTGAAAAGTTTCCCAAGTATATATCATATAGTCATGTGCCTCCTGATCCGTGCATGTTGTTTATGTGCATGCTGAAGATTTGTTGATTCAGTCAGCCTGTTAGGTCACTACCTTCATTTTAATTTAATGCCATGGCTTAGTAAATAAACACAAGAGAATACCCGGGGCAAGACTCACTGAAAAAGCTTAATAATACAAATGTTCCTATTGCTGGAAACGAAACATTTAATCTCTATTTTTCACTTCTACAATACATAATGTGAAATGCCATTTGCATTGCGATAAAATGTCATGACCAATAAACCCGCAATTAAATTTACTATTACATACATTGAAAATGTAATGTTTACATTTTTCACTTCTACTGCAAAATTAGTTTTTGGAGATATAAGGTTTTACTCCAGTGCTCCATCAGTGACAATTACATCAATTCCAACTGTATTTCTATTTCTTTGTCCTCACATTCACACACACACACACACACACACACACACACACACACACACACACACATTCGTATAGAGTGACCTGCAGTTGCTCTGGTGCCTGAGGGCTTGAATAACTGTCTGGTGCCAGGCTTCTGCACCCAGGGGCTTATGGGAGATGAGGCAGGGGTCGGGCAGAGGCTGGTGTATGTGTTTGTTTGTATGGGTCCGTGTGTGTTTGTGTGTTTGTGTGTGTGAGAGAGAGAGAGAGAGAGAAGGAGAGACAGAGACAGAGAAAGTGAGAGAGAGCTGTGTGTGAAAGTATGTGACCATATGTGCATCTGTGCATTTGTGTGTGTGCTCTCTTGCTCTCTTTACCTGACTCTGGTCATGGGACACCCATTCAGCAGCAGACACAGCGAGCCCTCCTCAGTCAGCAGACACACACACACACTGAACAGATACCCGCTTGACCTTTCCTTTTTTACATCTGCGTCCGGCTCTACTGGAAACAGCATCATTCCCACAATTCTCTCGGCCGCCCCGCCTCAACGCAGCCTGAAAACAAAGCGTGCCTCGCTCTGCCTGAGGCACTATTTCTATAATGCCTTTTTCATAATCCTGTACACTTCGCTTCCAAGAATCTCTCTAAATATACAAAACCACAGATCAATCTATTCTAATGCTACTTCTGTTCAAGTCTGCAATTACATAGAAATAGTGCATAGTACATATAAATCATTTTATACATAATACATACATGTACAAGTTATTAACTGATACTAAATATCATATATAAATACACACACTCACACAGTATGTGTATGTATGTGTGTGTGTGTGTGTGTGTGTGTGTGTGTGTGTGTATACATATGATATTTTGTATCATTTAATAACTTGTACACCCTAAAAGAAAATTTAAATAAATAAACCTAAAAATACCTTCTGCTGTCTAATTCATAACATTTCAGTTGACACTGTTGACAAAAGAACAAGGGTGATTGTCCAAGTGTCACTCTTCATAAGCCGGCAAAGCAATAACCTCCGTCCTCTGTGGGACATGTGGACGCAGGGGGTTATGTGTGTGTATGTGTGTGTTTTGCCCTGGGGCAGTACTCTCTCTCCCCTCTCTCTGAGGACAGGGTTCTGGCTCCCTGGGTGGCAGGGTTGGGCTGGACGGAGGCTCTTTGCGCTTGGCGACGGGTCTGGTTGTGATTTTGTGTCTGAGTGCGCCGGCCTGCCTGTCTGCCATTTTCCCAGGGATTCTGGGTGAGAGAGAGGTCGGGGAGAAGTGGGGGGGTTCTAGCCAATGTGTTTTGGGCACTGAGTGTGTCTGCGTGTGGTGGTTGTTCAGTCCTCCAAAACATTTAAAAGCAAACAAACAGTCCTCTGATCCTGTCTGGTTTGATGAGTGAACTAAAAAGGGAGGGAGAGAGAACGAGAGTTAAAAAGAGAGAGACATCAAAGAAGGATGTAATTTTTAGTCAATTGAGTAGCCATTAACAAGGCTATGGAAAAAGTATTTTCTGTTCCAACTTGGAAATCTCTCTACATTCAGGTGAGGGTGACCTCCGGAGGTGATATAACACATTTCTTAAAGCAAACGCATGTAAATGTCATGTTCGTTCATTTGATGCTTGTTTATATCACAATTAGAGAACAGCGGCAGGTCATGTTTGTTTACATTTATAGTATTCAGCAGACACTTTTATCCAAAGCAACCATTCCCTAACTACAGGGGGCAGTCTCCTTGGAGCAACTTGTGGTTAAGGGTCTTGCTCAGTAACTCAGTGGTGGTGTGTTGAAGGTAGGATTCGAACCCATGGCCTCTTGGTCCAGAGGCAATTATGGTACCCACTAGGCCACCACCATTTTATTTGTGCTGGAGCTGCATCTGGTGTCTGTTGGGAATCCCAAAGAATCAAAAGCTAGGAAGCAATATAGCTAATTGGCAAATTTGCCCACTTTAGGCTTATACTTTAGTAGCTGTAAAAACAAAGAAAGACTGAAAAATGGTTAATCACATATTAACATATTTATATTGCATGTATATTCGTCAGCTAAATTTCAGAAATATAACACCCACTTCTAGTACATATGTTGCATGAATGCCTTTGTTGCTTTGCTGTGCCATATAACAAATTGCTTGGGACTTCGAATGTTAGCGTGACACTGTGACAGGGCAACATGAGAGAAAACCTCAGAAGACATAATGGTTATATAAACTGATTATTCATGTAGTCCAGTAATCACATAATAGAAATGATCTTTACTTACAGCCCTACATCAAAGCATACATGCAGACTCACTAACTTGCGCACTCAATAACTTCCCTCCTTCCTCAGGAAATGAGAGGAATGCCAGTGCTGAGGCTATATTAATGCTATGAGCCAATATGATGGCACATAGGCCAGTGGACCAAAAAGGAAAAGGAAGCACAAGCAGCACTTAACTATAATTACAGTCCCATCTCAGATCCCACTGCATACATACAACCCAGCTAAAGGTCTGCACCAAACAGGCTGGGGGGCACTTCCAACACGTTCGGGGACCATCCTGGGTCAGCGCTGCTTTAAGATATTCCACATCAACAGGCCTCGCAATCTGCATTCGAAGGAACTGCTAATTGGTCAAACAGGAAAGGCCTTCGCCTCTTAACCGAACACGTTCCGAGCAATCAGGCCAACGGCGGCTCAGTCAGGCGACCTGCGAGAGGATAGGCGCGGGTGATTGGGCCGGGCGCCGGGGTCATGGCCAGGTCATCATAACCCACCCAAAAGCGAAACAGATGGAGGGAAGAATCAGCACTCTACATCTCTTCCCTCTCCTTCAGAGGAAGGATTACGCTGCGTTGAGCCCTGTTGTAAGCCTTGGCCCTGTGTTCTTTTACAGAAAGCAAAAACCTCGTCACTTCAGCAGATCCAAGCTTGTCTGTGGAGGTTGCCCTCCTATAAAATGCTAAAATGGGGGTAAAGCCCCTGTTCCTGATATGCTTTTCACCAAATTTTATACTGCAGGCCAAAGTTATGCTATCATTTATTTACATTTACAGCATTTAGCAGACAAGCGACTTCCATTCCCTAACTACAGGGGGCAGTATCCCGGGAGCAACTCGGGGTTAAGAGTCTTGCTCAGGAACCCAGTGGTGGTATGCTGAAGGTAGAATTTGAACCCATGACCTCTTTGTCCAGAGGCAAGTATCCTACCTAAAACCACCAGCCCTTTATTCAAAGTCTTATTTATTCAAATAACTAAATTTGCCAACAACCAAAACTACATAACGTATTTATTGATATCTAGGTTTACCAAGAAGAACGCATCCATTTGTTAATCTACAGAATTATATGTTCTTGTGCTTTGTTGAAAGGTCTTTTACACGGACTAGCTTCTAGTTGTTCTAAAAAGCTATTCTAATTTAAAGGAGAATTCTATCAATCAGTTTTAATGTCCACATAATTCAGTTGTTAAGTCATTCAGAGTGGTTTGATGGGAAATTGTTTATTTGAATTCTAGTGAACATGATATGAACCTGGGGTGGTGTCTACAACATAAAAATTGCCAATTTATTTACTAGTGGCCAGTGACCATATGTTTGCATTGTGACTTGTTATGTGTAATAGATGCATTAAATGTTGTCTTGGCCTGGTGTTTTGTTGCTCAGGTTTTTCTTGCACTCTCTCTCCAGCTCTCTTTGCACTCTGTATTTATCCTATTTGTACTTATGCAGTGTTCTGGTGTTTCTGTTTTTGCTCTTGTCTTGCACCATGGTCCTGGCGGCATTGTTCAGTTTCACAGTTTACTGTGTAAATGGCTGAAATGACTTGAATTGACTCGACTCGTTGATTATAGTAAAATGGTGTTATATCATATATATTTGGAGACTTTATTGACATTGAAAACCCTGCATGTACATCTCCACTATGAATAATTTATTATTAATTAATTTATAGATGTTTGGTTCCTATGCCCGCAATTGTGAACCATTCAGACTTTTCACATAAACCTCCTCTGAAATATATATTTTTTTAATCTTAAAAAATAACATGCACAAAAATCCCCAAGAACTCCTGAGGCCCTTTACCAAGCATAAACAGAATGTGACAGTCAGGTGTATCTGAATGGAACTGCAATAATAATCACCAGGAACAAAACTAGTGAGTCATTTAGTTGGATTTTATTGAGTCAACCCCCTTTGTTCCATGTTAACATATTACTGTCTGTTGCCTTTAGAAAAAAAAAGAATTTATTTGTACAAAGTTAGAGCTGCTTAAAACTATTTGGCCTGCAGTATAAATCTACAGTCTACAGCAGATAATGACAGTATGACTGCTCTGTAGTGCACTATAGTACATTCACATGGTATTTGGCCAGTGTAGCAGTCAAAAAGAGCTTTCTTATTTCAACCAAGTCTTCAAATGAGCTTGAAATGGCAAACTGTAACCTAGTCCGCCTGATTGAATCACCAAGCACGGGCCGGCGTCCTGTCGACAATTTTCCCAGCATGCATCACTGCGCCTGTCGTCCGCCTGTCTGCCTTCTCTTTTACTTTCATACTTTCTATTTTTGAGATTTTTTTTTTTGTTTGCTTGTTTTTTCACTCCTTATCACAGCATCTGGAATTCAACTCCACGGTTCTGATAAACATGGGGCACCACTCCACCCCGCCCCCCGTCTCCCTCTCTCTCATTCTCTCTCTCATTCTCTCTCTCTCTCTCTCTCTCTCTCTCTCTCTCTCTGTCTCTGTCTTTCTTCCTCATAAAGGCAATCTTTCTCTCTTACTCTCTCTCTCTCCCTCTCTCTTACTTGCTCTAACTCAAGAAGGCAGTCTTTCCTTCTCTCCCTCTCTTTCTCTCTCTCTCTCTCTCTCTCATGTAACTGTGATTTAACACAAGCATGGCAGAGCGGAGGCAAAGCTTCCAGCTTGTGAAAACAAACAAACAAACATGGCTGATAAGTTTGAAATATGTAAAGCATCTTATCTTCACAGGAAAAGAAAACAACTGTGTAAAATGGTGAAATGTTTTCCTGCTCTAGGAGGAGGGAGCTCAAAGGGACAAATCCGAGGGTCACTTCCCTGTCCCAGATCCAGAGCACGGCCTTTCTACTCAAGGTCAACAAGGGCGTAGCAGGACTATAACTCTACATTGAATGAGTAATCGAGTAATTTAATGATTCATTTGACAATTAATCGAATAATCAGATTATCAAAAAGAAGCTTAACGTAAAACTAAATAATTCTACTTTAAAAAAAAAATTGCCTTTCAAAATTTCGAAAATACTTATAAAAATAATAATAAATATAAAAGAAAGCTTTCAAAAGTCTCCATTATCAAGCGCATTAAAACACTCTGGCCTAATGCATTTAAAAGGCCATGCCCATGGCTGATTTTAAAATATTATTTATCATTCATTTCTATTTCAAATTGCCAACCAGTCCCTGCAGATTTATTGAGAAGGTAAATTTTGATCAATGACTTCTTAAAATACTCAAGTTTGATTCGGTCTAAGCGACTTTAATTGAGCCAAATTAAGTTCAAGCAGCTTTTGTAAATATTAGCGTTCATGGAAACGCAATCCAATCCTCTAAACCACCACCCAAAGCTTTAGAAGGAGCCAATGGAAACCAAATGCTAATATTTGCACAAACTACATTATTGGTGCATTTTTTCCTCTCATACATAACCTCGCTTTGTAAATTTAAATCAGGAATGACTGGTACTGATTTATTACCTCACTACTGTAAGACTTTACTGAATAAGCCCATAATGAAGTTAAGGGCGTTCTGACTATTCTCCGTCCATTACAGTAAACTCTCGCGGTAATTCTGACACACAAGGATTTACACAGAACCACAAGTTACACAGAACTGATTTTACCGTCTTCCAGTGAGGGCAGGAGAGAGGGAGAGAGAGAGAGAGAGAGAGAGAGAACGAGAGAACAAGCCATTTCGGACCACACTAGAGAAGAACAAGCAGAAACACAAGGCAAGGAAAAAGTAAGAGAAAGAGATAAGAGAATGTAAGAGACAGAGTTAAAGTAATATTCAAGTATACCACATCAGTCAAGACATGTTTGGTGCTTATATCCAGTGACTTAACTGTAGAAATGTTTCAAGGGAGTTGTTGGTTAAAGAACTTCTGATATTTCTTGTTCTATTATGTGATTATGTTGTGTGTCGAAGGCTGCAAAAACGAGTAGAATACATTGGTTATTTAAAATGTTTTTTATACATTTAATATAATTGACATTTTATGTATATGTCAATATATGAATATATATATATACATATATGAAAGTTGTCAATAATACAAAGGGCACATATTTGGATGTTCTGTTTCTATACAAATTAGTGTCTGCAGTTTAAGAGCGCCATCATAATCAGACAGTGGCAGGTGAATTAAAGGGGGCACAATTCTTGACCTACGTATCCCCCCAGTTACCCTAAACCATACACTTGCCAACAACCATGTCAAGTAATACCAAACAGCCCTAGTTTGAGCATGACACGCTGTTGACAATAAAAATAGATGAACAAACAGACAAAATTGTGGTCTCAAGTCCTTTTTTATGTCAATAGATCAGAAACTGCTAATTATATATTTGGGCTGAACCATCAACTTAAAAAGAGAAAGAAAAAGAAAGCAAGAAGGAAAGAGGCGAGTCAGAGAAGTCTTGAGTACAGGAGCTCACACAGAGGGATGAGATAGAGATAAAGGCCTCGCAGCCATGTGGGTGATTCCAGCCTCGGTCAGGTGTGTCCAAACAGCAGCGCTGAGAGACAGACAGGCGGGCAGACTGGCGTCAGCGGCCACACGCGTGTCCCGCTGCAACACACACACGGCAAGGGCCCGCATACCGCCGCGCCCACACACACGCACAAAAGGTGCTCAGTCTGCATCACGCACCACAGGCAGCAGCAATGCCAAAAATTCCAGCACAGACAAAAGGTAGACTAGTCTGTTGGGGGGGGGGGTGTGGGCATGAGGTGAAGGAGTAGGTGAAGAGAGCAGAGTTCAAACTGTCCAGTACAAACACGGATTATGAGAGACGTACCAATATGGAATTTTTTGATAAGGAACTGTAATTGACACCTGATCTGGCCGAAACAATAGAAACAATCTTTTTGCATTTCATAAGTTTATAATATAGCCCAGATCAGATCTAGAAAGCATCAGAAAGTTAAAACTGGTGGAGAAGAGTTTAACTTTCTGATGATTTGTAGATTGAATTCATGGACTACATTATATTAACATTTTTAAATGCAAAACTTGTTTCTGCCAGATCAGGTGTCAATTACAGTTTGCTTCTTGAGAAATTCCAAATCGGTGCATCTCTCATAATCTGTGTTGGTTCTGGACAATTTGAACTCACCTCCTTCTTCACCTCATTTAGGTGGTTATGGGCATCCTGGTGGTCGGCCTTTCTAAAGGGAACATGGTAGTTTTGCAAACTGTCATGAAAACAATTGACTATAATATTATTTGAATGATAACCAGGGCATCAGCAGGCAGGTATGAATTACTGACCAGGCCATTGGAGTCTGGCCCCATGGGCCTCTGAATGTCAGGGCCCTGCAGAGCCCTAGACCTCAAGGTTTGATGTGGCCCAAATGATACCATGCAAATTCCATGTCAATACAGAACAAATATTAGATAACAAACATTCCTCAAATTTGTAAGTTAAAGAAATTAAGTCACTTCTCAGACACCTCAAATTGGCTGGGATGGTAAAATAACTACTGGAAAAATTCTCAATATATCAGGTTTTATCTTTTATAGGTGCAAGTATTGAGCGGAACAGCTTTGCCATAGTTTTTATGAGCTGCTGACAATATTTCTCCTAATTTCCAAATAAAAATATTGTTCTTTAAAGCATCATTTTAAAGGAAATGACAAAAC
>JBBPCY010000136.1:16862550-16876302 GCA_037974405.1 Brachyalestes nurse | reverse complement strand
TTGGTTTTTAAGGTAACTTATGTCTGTGATTGTTCGTTCGTATGACAGAGAAGATTGAAGGAGGTTGAGACGTTGTAGGACGTTGTATTGAAAATATAAAAAATAAAACGAACGTGAACAAGTTCATGTTTGAGCTGTGAACTTTGTTCAAAATTTTTAAAAATGAATTTTTTTTTATTTGAATGAACTGTATTTTGAACTTTTTTCAGTGTGAACTGGCACAACACTGTTGGTATATACATTGCCTGAGTCCGCGCCACGGTTCGGGCAGTATTAAGTGCGACAGAAGAATAAATAAAGAATAATAAGTAAAGAAACCCAGGTGAATAACAATAAGGGACAGCAGGCCTTTAATTAAGGGTATTTACAGTGGCAGAACTGTTCAGTGTGTGTATGCGTTGTTAGGAAGAGGACATTCAATTTAAGGGTGTGTCTGTGTAAATATGGATGCAGTTCATGGTTCAGTTCTGATTGAGGAATATGATGGCCTGAGGGAAGAAACTATTTCCCATTCTGGCAGTGGAGGCCTGGATGCCACAGACCTTTTTCCCAGATGGAAAAGGTTGTGAAATGGGTGTCTGGGGTCATCCACAATGCTGGTGACTTTGCAGATATAGGATGTAAATCTCTGCAACAGGAGAGAGAGACTTTGATGGTTTTCTCAGCTGTCCTCACTATCCTCTGTAGAGTTTGGAGATCCAGAATGGACCAATTCCCATACCAATCCATGATGCAGCTACAGAGAATTCTTCTAATAGTCCCTTTGTAGAAGGTAGTGAAAATTGCACTACTGGGGGGTGCCCTATGATGGAGATGGTGTTGAAGATCCACATGAGGTTTTTCCCAATTTAAACACCAAGGAACTTGATGCCCTGGGTGGACCCTGTGCTCAGCATGGCAGTGCTAAGGTCTCCCATTCAGGAAGTTCAGGGTCCAGTTGCAGTTGGAGATCAGATACTGAGGAATGGTAGTGTTGATTGCTGAACTATAAGTTAACAAATAGCATTGTTACATAATGTCCTTTTCACCCAGGTGGGTGGGAGCTAGGAGAAGGGTGGTAGTGACAAATTGTGATTTCATCTGCCTTAGGACAAGCCTCACAAGGAACTTCATGATAAAGGGGTGAGTGTGATTAGACTGTAGTCATTAAGGCAGGTCACAGATGACTTCTTTGGTGTGGGGATGATAGTGGTGGCTTTAAAGTACATTGGTACATCAGTGGTGCTCAGAGATATATTGAAGATGTCTGTGTGGATGTGGGATCAGCATTCATGAGATGTTTGGCGGTGGGGGGGTTGTATAAGCATAGTCCAGCACATTCGCCCCCTCCTCATGAAAAAACCCACACTTGTTTCGCCAATGCCCGGTGGAATCTATATACATATTTAAATAATAAAATATAATAAAAGGTATACTGCTGGTAAAAAGGTAGATGGGTGGTCAAAAAATATACAATTTAGTTTGACAATCAGAAGAACGCTTTCACCTGGCTAATCAGATTGTATTACACAGTTAGCAAGTCAGAGAGCGCACTGGTAGGACTGTTCAATCAGACTGGTAGGGCTCCAGAAATTCTATATATTCAACCGAATGCTGAATGGATTGGCTAAAATATGATCTTTTCTATTATCTCTCAGATAGAGGTACAAAGTGTGAAGATAGACTGCAAGGTGGCGTCCCGTTTCGCCCACACTGTCATGACCTCCACAGCTCTGAACAAGGCCAACGTCTCACAGGAAGTGTTTTTTGAAGTGGAGCTTCCCAAGACGGCCTTCATCACCAACTTCAGCATGTCAGTCATGCTTCACTTATACTGACCTTAAAAAGTGACTAATGAACTCCAAATGAATTAAAATGACTCATAATGTATCACAGCCCATTTCCTTAAATAGTGGTACTGGCCAAGGAAAACCATGTATCTCCATTTGTGATGAAACTTTCATGGAATACAAATACTTTCCATTAACTCACATAAGAAGAAAAGAAAATTTTTGCCTTCTCATGAGTGTTAGTGTTTTGAAGATATATGTGGGGCTTTTTTGACTATGACACTATTTTGCATGCCTTCCTGTATGGTAAACAAGTATTTAGTCCCTTTTGTTTTAGTTATTAAATGTCCTATCTAATATGCTTATCTAATATGGAGTACATATCTCCAGTTCAGATTTACACACACACTGTCTTTTGATTTTGTACTGATAAATATGCACAAAAACTAATTTAGAAAAAAAAACATATATTAATATATATGTATCTAAAATTAATATATTAATTTTAGATACTATTGCTTATGGGTATTGTAACAAATCTTAATTTGAACAAATCTCACTGTTTAATTTTGCTTACACTGTTGGTGTTTTTTTTCAAGGTTATTTTTTTGGCTAATAATTGCACACTTTTTTTATTTTATTGTGTGATACTACACTACATCTCTCTGGTTTTAGGGAAATAGATGGTCAGGCATATGTGGGAGAGGTAAAAGAGAAGGAGAAGGCGAAGGAGCAGTATGAGAAGGCTGTGTCCTCTGGACAGACTGCCGGCCTGGTCAAGTGAGTGAGGAACAAAAACAGGAAACAAATCTACAAAAAAAGCTGTTTGTGCATTCACTGTAAAATGCACATTACAAAATGTCTTTTCAGGGCTTCAGGAAGAAAGATGGAGAAGTTTTCTGTCTCTGTAAACATCGCTGCCAAGAGCAATGTCACATTCACCCTTACGTATGAGGAGCTCCTCCAGCGTCGCCTTGGCAAATATGAGATCATGATCAGAGTGAAACCCAAACAGTTGGTCCAACACTTTGAGGTGCGGTAGGTTACTGTAGTGCTTCTCTTTTAGTCTTCCTCTCTTGGTTCATTTTATTTTTAGACATTCTCACTAACAGATTGTTGCTGATATCTATGAGCCACAAGGCATAGCATTCCTGGACACCAACGCCACATTCCTGACCAACGAACTGCTCCCTCTGGTGGAGAAAAAAGTCACTGACAAAACAGTAAGATCACAACTTCCAAACTCTTCCTACATATTTACTGCATTTTATAATTCACCCTGAGGTCCATTGGCATTTGTGTGGTTTAATGTATCACATACAGGCATAATTCATTTCTATGACCATTCCCAACTCTCTTTGTCCTTTAGAATTAACCAGATTGTTTTTTTTTTCTGTGCCTTTAAGATCAGTATTGCATATGTGAATGATTTGTTCTGAATGGGTACCTTGTAATAGACTTCATTCAAAATGTAGCCTGGGTTGAAACACCCTTTATAGCTTCAATATGTATGGGTGCAGCAAAACTGCAGCAGGTTGAATGGGTACATATATAAATGTTGTTTTTGTGACATCACAGAAAGAATCCATTCAAACATATGTAGATGCTATGGACTGGTACTTTTGGAAACACTACACTGTTTTTAAAAATGGAAGAATATTACATTTATGGCAGTTTTAGCCTGAGCGTTCCAGTATGCTCTGAAATGGCAGTGTCATTAAAATTCACAAAAATAGACGCATGGAAACAAAAACAAAATCTAGAAATTCTGAAATTTCCCTAAAACTTATTAGTGCATATGTATTATGAATAGCCCATGGACTAAAGAGTTCACCACATGTTTATAGGGTAAATGGGATGTTCCTGTTTTTCACATGTTGTTGGGTTGAAACCAATATGTCAAATATTGCTGCCTGATCATTCAAACAATTCCTATAAACTCATTGCATGTAAACATGATCAAATCCATGTTTAGACAAGTCAAGGTCAGTGGGTTTAACTTTGCCTGTGTACTTGGATTGCATCATTCTAGTGGAGAATGAGACCATCACTGAACTATTTAAAGGGACCGTCCTGCTAAATTGGAAAATGTTACATCTATTATATATAAATATACTTACTCACGTTCTCTAGTGGTACTTTTCCACAGATTTTCCAAGACTGGAAAAACCCACCTTCTAATGATGTATCTTGAAGGTGGAGGGCCTCAAGGCTGTTGTATGTGCTAACAGTCTAGATTTCTTAATCTGCTTCCAAGCAACCCGGTTTGCGATTTTTGGTGCAGTCATCATCACATAAAATCTCTGTTCAAACGTGCTGCGATCGTGCTTTAGGCCCTTTTTCGTGCTAGGAGAATGCTTCACTACCCTATATATTTTAATGCGCAGTGCGTAACACCACCAGTTAGCATCACTTAGATCAGTTAGCATCAGCGCTAACTGGTCACAGAGGGACAGTAGGAGATACATTTGCACATGTCGGCTTAAAAGAGAGTTAGGGTTGCGGTTAGGGTTACAGTTATTACTGTTGCTATGAATGATTGCCAATAGTAATCAATAAGCCTCATTCAAACGATATCATGCCAAGTGGTCAACAAGCTTTCATTCATAGTTAGCAATATTAGCATGTATGGCTGAATGATTTCTCTAAGTATATTTTGTAGCATCTTTTGTAAGACTTATCAGAGAAGGGTAAACATCAGCTACAGTAACTCAGTTACTTGTTTTTACATGCAATTAACAGTTAGATTCAATGGTATTATGATATGTATATTGCATCAGTGGAATTCACTTGGCATTTGCACATTTGGGCCAGAGAAATAGCAACAAATCTGCATATTGTATTAGAAATTGTACAGGCCTGATTATAATTCCATAGTACTGATCTCTCATAATTCTCCTTTTCAGGCACATTTGTCTTTCTCGCCATCTCTGGATCAGCAGAGGAAATGCCCAGACTGTGATGGTACATTGATAGATGGAGATTTTATCATCACATATGATGTCAATCGTGAACAGACTATTGGTGACATTCAGGTCAATTTGGAAAAGGGCACATTTTCAGCAACAATTCAGATTAAAACTGGTCAAGGGCGGTTTCCTTTACTCATCTGCAAATCTTCATGTTTCAGATTGTGAACGGATACTTCGTACACTTCTTCGCTCCAGCTGATTTGCCACGGTTGCCAAAAAATGTTGTGTTTGTGATTGACAGGAGCGGATCCATGCAGGGCAAAAAGATGGAACAGGTAAGTCATAACCTTTAGAAATTACTTTAGTTAATATCACAACATTTAACTCAGTGATCTAAACTCTGAAAATCTTTTTGCAGACTCAAGAAGCTCTAGTGACCATTTTAGGTGACTTATATGAAGAGGACCACTTTGGCCTGGTCACATTTGATGATGAAATAGAGTTGTGGAGACCTGAGCTGAGCAAAGCATCCCAGGAAAATGTAATGGAAGCTATGAAGTTTGTCAAAACTGTAACAGCAAGGCACAGTAAGTAACAGTATGATGTGTCTGACTGGATCAAATGAATACTTTGTCATTTCATAAGCCTGAATAAAGGTGTCAAGGCTGAAAAATGGTCGACCATAGACCTTCAGATGAAAGGCCCAGTTCTGATTTAATGAATCCCAGAGGCATCTGTGTAAATATAGTATATATACATATATATATATATATATATATATACACCATTTACTTCATTAGAAACTCATGTATTATACTTCAACCCTTTATTTAAAACACTTGTCTTGTATTCCTCACTGGCAACATAATGGAGTCTATCCACCCCACAAAGTCTATTTATCTTTAAGTCAATTATATTAGTACTCAGTTAAAGACCGCAGCCCATATATTACCGCAGAATATATTACCCCTCTCCAAGCCATTCATTAATGGTCATTTTCAGACCATTGATTGAGAATGGTCTACCAACCAAAATACCCAAACAAGAGCAGCTCTGTGGTTGAAACTCACAATTGATAACAGCTCAGGGGCTAGTTAAGGGACTACAGTCTTTGTATGCCAGTAAGGTGTTCCTACAAGATAAGTGTTTCTTATAAAGTGGCCAGCAAATGTAAATATGTTGGAGTTGATTTAATTTAATTAAATTGATTTAATCTGAAATCTTTGTCTTCAGCCTTATAGTTTCAGCTTTTTCAGGTACAATTAATGATTGAATTTTTCTTCTGTTAGTGACAGATATCAATGAAGCTGTTCTGCAGGGTGTGGAAATGTTAACTACAGCCAAGAAAAACAACTCTCTGCCAGACAACAGTGCATCCCTGATCATTCTGCTGACAGATGGAGACCCCACCTCTGGTGTGTCTCAATGGGGGGGCTTGATTTAACGGTGCTATTTATTACTTGATTCAGTGTTTCTGCTTGAGTTCACTTCAGGTCATGTTCCTGTGACCTCTTATTGTGTACATGCCTTGAGAAAAAGTTAGTAAGATTGATTTTTATTTACGCGCATTGTAGACATAATAGTCTTCAGTGATTGGTGCTTTCATGGTGCTTGTTCTAGGCACTTTGATCCTAAAGTAAATTCATGGAATTGTGAAAGATTGTATCAAGGATATATATTAAAAGCCAAAATTCCTCACATTTTTTTAAATAAGAGTTAATTGTAGTAACAATATTCAACACTGAAACATCACTTTCAGTTCCAGCTCCATACATTCTATATATATATATATATATATATAGGTTTAAGTTGCAAAAATAGCCTGTTTGAAATTCAGTTTTCATGTCATGAAAATCAGTACATATCCTTCAATACGGAAGGTTTCAGCGTAGATATTTTTTTGAATGAGGCGCAGTACAGGTAAGTTAGTCAGAAAAGAGACCATTTACAAATACAGGACCAGTCTTAAAGGCACAGTGACAGAAACAGCATGTTTAATTCCAAAAGAGAGGTGGGAAAACGTCTGTCTAAAAAGAAAATCGAACTAAAAATCGACATAAATGTTTTTGGTGGACTTGTAGGATAAAAATGTTGTATGTTTCTATATTTCAGGGGTGGTGAATCCATCTATGATCCAAGAAAATGTCCAAAATGCCATTGGGGGAAACATGAGCCTCTTCTGCTTGGGCTTTGGCTATGATGTAGAGTACACATTCCTGGACGTACTGGCCAAGCAGAATGATGGTTTGGCTCGTAGAATATATGAGGCATCTGATGCAGCCCTTCAGCTCCAGGTACTAAATGTTATGTTTAAAAGAAAAAAATGAAGACTGATCCAAAACTATCTCCTTTTCAGTACTTGCTAAAAGGGACTGACTGCATTCCATATTCTTTCATATTTCTTGCATTCTTGCATTCCATATTTTTCCAAAGGGTTTCTATGAAGAGGTGGCTAGCCCACTCCTCTTAGACGTGAATTTGCACTATCCAGACAGTGAGGTGGATTCCTTGACAAACAGCCACTTCAGGCATCTCTTCGATGGCACCGAGATTGTGGTCGCTGGGCGGCTGATCGACCTTGAAGTGGACAACTTTATCATCGAGGTCTCAGGTCAAGGGGTGAGAAAAATAAAAACTAGAATGAAACATCGTATGACAGGCTACCATGTAACATTTCACATAATTCAGTCACAGTAAGATTTTCAGTCGGTTTCATGTTTTTTTTTCAATTCAGCTGGAGGAGCAGTTTTCTGTCCAGGACCAAGCCAGTGTCGAGGAGAGGGCCTTCATGTTTCCTGAGCAAGAGTATATTTTTGGGGACTTCACTGAGCGTCTCTGGGCTTATTTGACCATTCATCAGCTCTTAGACAAGCGGTTAGCAACATATGTTCTCCTAATACAAAGCTTTCCATATCAAGTAAGACAGAACATTTCTACATACGTGGTAAACTGAGGACTGTAGCCCATCGTTGTCATTCACAACACATAAACCTTAGGGTAGTTTCAACAGTTGACCACAGAACTGCTGATTACAATATACTGGGTGCTGCAACCAACAAACAAACTAAATCAATTGGAGAGATTCTTAGCTCTGATCAGCTGTCAGTTGTTTATAATTAGGAGCCAAAAGCCACATGATTTATTGCTTCTACATCATTTACTGGAAGGAGTTTCAAGATCATCGCTCCTATGCCATAAATGCAGAATATGTGACGTAATATGTGCATGTGCAGTAGAAAAAATACTGAATTCTGAGCTGTCCATCCTCATACATATATATATATATATATATCCTGTCCAGCCATATAAAAGTGGCTCAGATCTGATTTGAAAATATCTGAATCAGATCTTGCACACTGAGGCCACTTTAACTTGGCAGTTTGGACCAATTAAAAAAGATCAGATTTGTGTGCCCACAATGTAAATGTATCAGTAGGTTAGATCCAAGGTAGCTAATTAGCTAATTTGGCCACTTTATGGTTAACTGAGGTTATAATTGCAAACAGTTAACAAAAACTAATTCATTGTTATTCACAGTTATTAAATAGCAATAAGTTCAAGGCTGTGACAGGTCTACTTCTTTGAGAAATAATGCTTTAAACTGACAACTGGTGAAGGCGGTAGAGCAAGGGTGTCCAATTTTATTCCAGTTTTCATTCCACCTAGATTTTACTCATTTCGTTAATTCCTTTAAATGATTATCATCTATGTTCTTGCTTTGCTGGAATGAAAATGGCTAACACATTTACAGATGGGCTACAGTTGCTAACTATACAGCGTCATATCACAGAATTACATTAAATGAGTTTTTAATGAAATGGCTAGTCATGGCATACAGCAAGTTCGTGTTAAATTTAGAATAACTGCTGATGATGAGTGCATCTTCTAACAGAGACAAGTGTACACCAGAGGAAAGTGAGAACATCACAGCCAAAGCATTGGATCTCTCACTGAAGTACAACTTTGTCACCCCACTCACCTCCATGGTGGTCACTAAGCCGCAAAGTGATGAAAGGCCAGGGGACGTGTTCCTTGCTGACAAGCTGTCTGAGGGTACAGATAATTTTGTTGTTGGCTGAACATAAAGTACAAAAAGAATGTTAATTTAATGCTAATTTAACACATATTTTTAATACTAATGTACTAATATTTGGGCACAAATTACTTATAATTTGCTTGATTTAATATATTAAACAAAATGTGACATGCAAAATATTTGGCCAAAATATTTGGTCAATCCACCAGTGTGATTTTCTGTAAGGTCTAATGAGTTTATCTGACTCATTAGGCCTTAAGCTAATGACTATTTGTATATTTTTGGGACAGCAGTTGTACATGAAATGTTGAGGTAGGAGAAAATGAAAGGCGATAGAGGGAAAAAGATTCTACTAAAAATCAACAGTTACTGGAGCTATCCACCATCATGACTGTGATTGTGTTTGTTTTCAGATAGAAAATCAACAAATGTGCAATTTGAAAAGGGGTGCCCAAACTTCCACATACTGTTACCTTTCATATGTCGCTGACAGCAATTGACAGCGTTGAGGTCTTTCAGTTTAGCTCCAATTTCTCAGTTTAATTAATGCTGACTATGTGTTTCACGTTGTTTCATTTTCAGACCAAAGGAAGAACATGGCTCCACAGGGTAACAACTTGTTTTATTAATGAAAAATTCAAGATGATGACTTCAAAACATGATTTCTATTAGTTTTTTTTTTTTTTACCAATTTAAAGTAACTCTTTTATCCATCCAGATTTTGACTATGCTGTAGCTGGATTGCCCATTGGATTGAGGGGCAGTTCCGGGCGGATTTCAGGTAAGGTTATTTTAAGATTATAACTAATGAAGATTTTTTAGTTAACTATTTAGTCTCCCTCTTTAGGTATGGCTGTTGGTGGAGATCCACAATTTATTATTGAGATTCCACATTTTATTAATGCTCTATGCTTCAATCCCAATGATTAACCAGGCACTATCTTTAATCTTATGAGAGATCCACTCACAGGTAAATTATGTGCTGTAAGCAGCTCATATTTAGGTTTTGAAAAGAGCTTCACTACTCCTAGGCTTGCCCTGCAATGTACTGGTGTCCAGGTGTTTCTCCATCACAGCCTTGGTTAGGATAAGTGTCCCAGATGAAGGATGGATGGAAGAAGAAAAGGACTGATAGCTGGCAACAAGAATGACTAAAAGGGTGCCCCTAACTTATTCACAAGCCACATTTAGGCTTTATTATTTCCCAGTACCCAAAATTACCCAGTAGACAATACACTTGCATCAAATTCAGTTCGTTTTTTAATCAGAAAATAAGCAAATGTGAAATTTGAAAAGGGGTGCCCAAACTTTCACACTGTTACACGCAGCCCTTCACATGTTGCTGACAGCAAACATGTCGTTGAGGTCTCTCAGTTTAATCCAGTTTCTCAGTTTACTGATGTTGACTATGTGTTTCTTCTTGTTTTATTTTCAGGCGCGACTCCACCAGGTAAAACTTGTTTTATTTATGAATAAACCTTGTTTTATTGATGAATAATTGAAGATGATGATTTAAAAACATGATTTCATGATTTTTGTTTTTCATCAATTAACTCTTTTTTAGTCAAGTAACTCTTTTTTCCATCCAGTTTTTGACTACGCTGTAGCTGGAATACTCAGTGGAACGAGTGACATTGCCATGGGAAGTTTAGGTAAGGCTTATAAGATTATAACTCATGCAGATGGTGCAGTGGGTAGCGTTGTTGCCTCACACCTCTGGGGGTGGAGGTTCGAATCTGGGTCTTGTGCTTGTGCATGTTCTCCTCATGGTGGCGTTGGTTTCCTTCGGGGTCTCCGGTTTCTCCTACAGTCCAAAGACATGCATGTCAGGTGAATTGGGGATTCTAAATTGACCCTCTGTGTGAGTGTGTGAGCGAATGGTGTGTGTGTGTGCACCGTCCTCTGAGATCCTGAGGAATTCTGGGCTGGCGCCCCACCCAGGGTAAGAATTAAGTGGTTAAAGAAAATGAATGAATGAACTCCTGAAGACTATTTAATTTATGGATGTTTAATGATTTACTCTCTATCTTTAGCTGTTGATGGAGATCCACATTTCATTATTGAGGTTCCAGATTTGAATGATGCTCTGTGCTTCAATACTGATGATAAACCAGGCACTATCTTTAATCTGGTGAGAGATCCACTCACAGGTAAATATGTCAGTTTTAATAAGAGCACAAACAAAGCTTAGGATGCATGTGGCAGCTCTCCCAACTGTGCTTCTAAATAAATGATAATTCTACAGGACTAGTGGTAAATGGGCAGACCATTGGCGACAAGAAAGTGAACCCTGGGAGCCAGGGGCACACTTATTTTGGTCGCTTTGGGATCATTCATGAGAGCTTTGACATCAAGTTGAAGGTGACCACACGAGAAATCCTGGTGTCTGAGCAGGGCAAACAAGAAGAACTTCTCTGGTCAAAAACGTCTACAATCAAGGGCCAGAAGTGAGTCCTGCTGGGTAATTTTATGTTAGTGGCTGCATGTCCATATGATACTATCAATTGGAAACACACTGTCCTAAAATGTCCCTCCGTCCAGCTCGTCATTAAAGTGGTGAAGACTAGTTGAAGTGGTTTAGGGCATGATATGAGTTACTGTGAGCTATAAATATGAACAAAAATTAACAAAACGTCACTACATTTATGCTGCAGGTATTAGACAACAGGATCTGTTTTCACAAACCACTACAGGTGTAAAAGAGAGTTAGAGTTTTTTTAACAACAAGCGTCACAAATATGCCAGATTCTGATCTAAGATCAGTTCTCTCCAGTACCAAAAGACTGGGTTACTGCTGAGTTCTAGGGTTAACAATGTTAGGAAAT
Organism: Brachyalestes nurse; assembly: GCA_037974405.1. NCBI lineage: Eukaryota > Metazoa > Chordata > Actinopteri > Characiformes > Alestidae > Brachyalestes > Brachyalestes nurse. The sequence goes on along the minus strand of JBBPCY010000136.1, from coordinate 16,864,760 downwards.
TTTGGACTCTTTGGAAAAATGTATTTTTATGCTGCTATTCATCACAAGATTTAATCTTTCAAGGTTCACATAGAAAACTTGGATAATTGCATCAGATGTTCAATGTTCAGTGAGCTGTCTGCCCAGCAAGTAAAAGAGTGTTGATTTTCAAGTCCACTTTCCTCTTTTTTTACCAGCATGGATCTACAGGTAACCAAAGATTGCAATCTCACAGTGATCCTGAGGAATTCTTTGAAGTTTGTTATTATCCTACATAAAGTGTGGGAGAAGCACCCCTACCACCAGGACTACCTAGGCTTCTACACCCTTGACAGCCACCTCCTCTCACATAATGTCCATGGCTTGATTGGTAAGACCAAAGGATAGTGGGGATTGTGCTGGAATTTCTACAGTTTGAAGACAGAAAAAGTCCTTTATAACCAATAATATTAAAATCAAAGATCAGTCAAGTGTAATATTATGCTGACAGTTTAAGTTGTAGTAATTATATAGGTTTTCTTTATTTTTTAGACCCTACCGTAAATGTAAATGTATGTACAGTTGCCCATGTTGTTCCTCGGTGCTTCCTAATTTAAACCAAACACAAAAAACAACAAATCCAGCATGAAATCAAGCAAGTTTAAATTTGCATTTGCCCATTGACAGCTTTGCAATTGCGGATGCTTCCCATTATATATTTATGTGACTTTTGAGAAAGACACTTTATTTTTGCAGCTTACATTTGAAAGTAAATCTGAACAGAGACCCGGAGAAGAGAAAGTACCAGTCATTAAAAGGACAGCTGTTTAGTAGAGCTAGAAGTTAATTCTAAAACTAAATGATTCTCCAGTTCCAGGCATTTTGGACATTGAGTTGTTTTCAGCGCTTTTGGATTCAGTTCCACAGAATGGCTTTGCATTCAACTTTTCCAGGGCTGCAACATCTACTCACCCAAAGTTGCCATTAAAAATCAGATAAAAGTTAGTAATCCCCTGACAGTCAGCTGTCTGGCTAGCATGAAATGTCTTGCTATGGTCAAACAGATCAATTAAACTGAAGAACAAAAAACTGAGGGAGCAGGACATCAACATTTTTCCCTTGTCATTCGTACCACAAATCATAATGGTGTGTTACATACCTCCAGTTTTTATGTTGGCAGAGCTTTTTCACTCTATTTTTGATGCCCTCCCTTACAGGTCAGTTTTTCCATGGAGTGCAATTTGAGGTCAGTGACACCTTTCAAGGGAAGGACAAAGACAAACCCGATGCCACTATGTTTGTAAAGGGACACAAGCTTACTGTGACCAGGTGAAGAAATGCAAAAAGTACTCTAGAAGCAAGAATATGTAAAAGCATTGAACTCCTTTTTGTTTGCATGGTGCTTATTATTGGAGTTGCTTCATTTACTTTCCATTTCATTGCTTGTTAGCTCCATTGCTTTAGCATTTCGTGTAACTTCCAATATTCTTTAATGAATTGAGATTAATTGTGTTCTACATGGCCTTACATCACCAGGGGCTGGCAGAGAGACTTCAGAAGAGATGTGAAAAATGGAGAAAATGTGGCCTGCTGGTTCATCCATAAAAATGGCAATGGGCTCATTGATGGAGACCTTAAAGACTACATTGTTTCAGACCTCTTTAAGACTATTTAAGAAAGAACATCTGGGACTTCAATACCCCTGAAATCACTGGCTCTATACACATTTCTGCCTTTCTTTTATCCAGTACTGCTCAAAGGTATAAGGTTTATAAAAGTACCTGATAGTCCAGCTGGATTTCTACTGAAAAAGATCGAGGGGTTATTATGGGGGTCTGTGCACGCTTGCTTTGAATTAAACATGGTTTCCAACTGCTGAAACATACTGGTTTGCATCTGTCTTGTTATTAAAGCTCATTGTCAGTCAGTTCTGTCCCCTAAACTGAATAAAGTCACATTTGGGCCCTGCACTTAAATGCAACTGATTAAGGGCTCAAGTGCTTATTTTATATTCTGACATCCTCCCACACTTTTAAATGGCTATGGTTGATAACCTGTACCTCCTGATATAACAATCCTAATCTAGCCTTATTATTTAATGAACTGGTCAGTGCTCCTTTTCTTTTTTCTCTATGGTCAGGATCAGTGTTGGGTAAGTTACTTTTAAAAAATAATTAATTACTAATTACTTAATCAATGTTGTATTTAAAATACTTATCTAATTACTGTGTCTGAAAAGTAACTTAATTACT